>VKON01002328.1:0-12936 GCA_009741485.1 Malurus cyaneus samueli
AAAAAAACAGGGTAGATCCTTAAAAATCCTAAAAAACTCCCACAAATCTCAAAATTACCCCGAAAAAACCCAAAGTGACCCCAAATCTCCCAGTTAGACAAAAAGGAAATATGAATTAGCAAAGGAGAGAACCCAGAAAACCCAAAACGAGCACAAAAATCCCCTCAAAATCCCAAATCTCACCCAAAACCCCCAAAAATACCAAAACCCAAAACCCAAAAAAAAAAAACGAAAAAAAAAACAAAAATCACAAAATGAAAAAACCCAAACCTCCAATGCCAAAAAAACCCGCCAAACCCAAATCCTCCCCAAATCCCCAAACCCCACGGTTTAAAATCGACAGAAATCCACAACCCTCAAAATTCACCCCAAAACCCCCAAAAACCCCAAAAATGCCAAAAATAAAGAAAAACAACAAAAATGCCAAAAAATTCCCAACCCCAAAAGAATCTCAAAAAATCCCGAAATTACCAGTGTGCCGCATCGGCCTGGTGACGGCAGCCATGTCACCCTCACGGCTCCTGCTCCTCCCTCAGCACGGCCACGCGCGCGCGGCACCGCCAGCTCTGACACACAAAGGACATTGGCTAAAAGCCAACCCTTATAAGGGCAATGCTGGCACAGTGGTGAGCCTCCCCGCCTCCGCGCGGAGGCCCGGTTCGAATCCCGGCTCATGGACGTAGCTGCTCCGACCCCGGGGGGTTAAGGGGGGAGGGCCCCGCAGGCGCGGGAGGCGGGTGCCGGCGGGCGGGTGGGGGGCTGCTGCACCTTTTCCCCCCTCTTTGTTCACACTTTTCTTTTATCATGCAACCTGTTAACACTGCCTAACATCTCCCCTTCTGTGCAATTATGACAAAGGGTTCAAGTACTCTAATGCCATAACAGTCTGCACCTCTACAATCATTATCTTAGCAAAACTACTACCATCATTTGTTGAACACAAGAAAAATGCACGGATACATATCACAATCCATAAGAACCCTCAAAAAAAACCATGCCACTATAAAACCCACAGCATAGGAAACAAAGATGGTCAAGCCAGGAAGAGAACTGCTTCTTCTACACTTGGAAATCAGTGGCTACTGTTCCACAGCTCAAATGGCCACAGCTCCGGGGACACGCAGTTTAGGCAGGAGGGAGCCCATCAGCTGCCAATGCTGACTCTGACATTACTGAATGTCTTTCAGCACAAACACAACAAGCTTGGTAGGCCAAGAAGGTGTTCTCTGGGGCTGCTGCCACTCCTGCACCGCACAAGACAATTCTTTGCTTGTAGCTTGCTTCAACATCCTTCGTTATCTCTGGGTTCACTACGTGCTGATGGCTGGTGTCGGTCTTTACCTGGGGTATCACAGTGTGAACTGGTCTCTCTGGTACAGTTTTACCAGGTGACAGGTAACCGCTTGGACCTGTCAGCAATAGAAAACATGCAACCCTTTCCCGGGGTTAGTAAATCATCAGGGCCTCCTATTACACCCAATTGTAGAGTCTTACATAAAACTTTTGGAAATTGTTTGTGCATGCAAACCTTCAGAGATATGCTCTGCCAGGGATCATAATTTATGATCTGTGTTTGAAAAATGTAGTGTAAATACACATTATCTAATTTGTCTGAGGGATAAGGCTCCACCTTATCTATAAACATGCACTTCTGTTAGTATGAAAATCAACACAGAGCAAAACAATACAAGTAACAAAACAATGACCTCACCACGTGCTCACTGTTACCACCAAGCAAAAACAAATAAGGCAATACATGCAATCAGTAGGACACCAGTAGAAGGATTGTGATTTAGAAAGATGCATTTATTTATGCACCTTTTGGAGGCGGGCAGGGGGGAAGGAGGAGGGGCGGGCAGCTATTTTCTATTTTTTTTAATGTGAAAATAGCTAAAAAGGCTTACTTATGTCCAATACTTTGACGGCTGGTGTTTTTATAAGATTATTTTTATTCTGAAGCGAGAAGAGGGAGAGCACAATGGAATGGACTCTGAACTCCCAGAAGGGCAATGGCAGATGTACTTTAATTTCTACTAAAATATCACAGGGTCATTTTGACGTTTTTTTTCCAAGACTGTCTGTCAAAATTCCAAATTGTTTTGCAGGGGTTTTTTTCCACTTTGTCTGTTAAAATTGTGTCTTCCTAATTAATACAAGCCATGGCTTCTTAATACCGGTTTTTGTACAGGTGCAAGAGTTTAGATTTGCTTTTAATGTATCTTCAATAATTAAAATGCACTTGTGATAATCTTGATCAGAGCTAATGCTGCCATGTTGCAGTTCTGTTCTTGGAGAAACAGCTAATTTTTTTTAAGGAAGACAAGCATTTAGCACTAATTTTAATTATAGGACAGCATTCTAGGCATCTTATTTGCATGTGTTACAGATGCTTTTTATAGTAAGAGATGATACTGGCCTTTTTTTTTTTTTAATTCTGGTCTGTCACATGTAAACAGGCCAGCTGTGCCAACTCAACAACTTCAGTTAACTCCGGGGGTGTGACTTTCTTCTTCCTTTTTCTGGGTATTCTAGCAGCTCTGCCACATCTTCACCTCCCCCTCAGGACACTTAACTTTGGGATGCATGAGTCAGGCTCATTTCAGTCTTATTCACCACAAAACCAGAATGAACGGCACCTTCCCTTCTTTCCTCCCCACTGATACCTTTGCAAGCAGGGTCTCATTCCAGCTGTCTGACCCCATTGCAGGCAGAGCATCTGGCTGTGGACGTGGCTGGAAAGATGAAATTCAGAGGGGAAATCCCTCACATCCAGGTGCTTCTACAGCCCCCAGGAGATGCTCCGGCCATCGCTCCTTGAGAACCCCATGTGTATCCCCCACCTCAGATGTGCCCAGGTAGTCCCCCAAAAGCAGCCCATGCCCCCTCCTCATCCTCACTGGCCACACCTGGACCTGTCCCAAGCACTGCCCATCTAGGACACAGCCAAGCCACCAATCCCCTGCCCTGCCAGGTCCCACCGACCCCATCCTGAGTCCTGCTGTCACCTCCTGAGGGAACAAACACGGAGACATAGACAGATCCTTTATTGGAATCGTGCTGAGGGGAGCCCAGCAGGCACAGCCACCTTGGACGGGGCAGGGAAAGTTACGAGGCTCTGGGGGGCCCGGAAGGGGGTCCTGGGGGCTCCCGATGGAGGCAAAGGGGATGGGCAGGTTCAGCTGCGTTCCTCCAAGCTTAGACGGTCGAATAGGTACTCGCCGAGGCCAGCTGGGCCACCCCCGGGTCCAGTGGCCCCCCCAACGAGGCATCGCAGGTCGGTGGCATGGTCCCCCAGTGCCTTGATGGCCTTCACCTGCTCGTCCAGGTAGTGGGACTCCAGGAAGTCACAAAGCTGCAGCACAAAGGAGCAGAGGGGATATGGGGGAGGCGAGGGACCCCCGGGAGCAGACGGAGATTCCGGGAGAGGCACGGCAAAAGGGAGGAATCGGGAGCACGCCGAGGGTCAGACCCGTGACGGGGCAGGGAGGGGGTAAAGGCAGAGCAGCACTCACGTGGGGGTCGCCCTTCTCGGCAGCCAGGCCGTGCAGGTCCAGCAGCACCTGGTTCACCGATTTCTCCAGCTGCAGCGCCGCTTCCAGCGCCTCCAGCGCCGATCCCCAGGCATCCCGCTCCGGCTTCTGCGGGGCACGGGCGGTCACCCGAGGAGCCCAGGTAGCTCGGGGCCGACCCGCTCCCCGCCGCAGCCCACCGCCCGCCCCCACCTTGATGTCCTGCAGCAGAACACGGCCACCGCGGCACGTCTGGAAGCGCAGGAGCCCCTCGGCGTGTTCCCGCTCCTCCCGCGACTGCTCCAGGAAAAACCGGGCCAGGCGCGGCAGGGCCACATCGTCTATCTCGAAGTAAAAGCCCTGTGGGAGAGACGGAAGGGGAAGAGGTCAGGGGAGGCCCCCAGCAGCACCCCAAGATTCACCGGATTGCGCGCCACCCCCACCAGCACCGGGAGCAGGTTTGGAGGTGGAGGAGGAGGTGGTTCCGGGAGCCCGGGGTCGGGGGTCCCAAGCCCCCCCTACCATAGAAAGGTAGATGTAGGAAGCGTGGAGCTCCATGTTGGCCATGCGGTTGACAGCGGCTTCGCAGTCACAGTGATAGTTCTGGCAGATCTGGGAGTCCATGGCAGGATGGCAGGATGGCAGGATGGATGGATGGATGGATGGATGGACGGACGGACAGACGGATGGACGGACGGACGGACAGATGGATGGACGGACGGACGGACGGACAGACGGACGGATGGATGGATGGATGGACAGATGGATGGATGGATGGGCAGCCATGATGGACGAAGGGCTGGGAGCAGCCGGTTCCGTTCAAGCACTGTTGAAGCAAGAACGCGACTGTGGCCACACAAAGCTCAGTGGGGGGGGGTTTTATAGCCCGTCCCCGATGGGCGGGGAAAAGGGGACCTCCCCCTTCCCCACCCCCCGGAAGGACCTGGCAAGGCACGGTAGCCTTGGCCCTTGTCCCTATTTGTCACACCGTCCCACAGTCAGCATGACTGGACAGGATTTGGGAGGAAGCGGGGGCTAACCCCACATTTGTGTTCTGCCCCCACGAGGGGTCCCCCGGGTTTGGAGGGAGTGACTGAGGGAGAGCTCCAGTTCTCTTCTGCGTTAGGGGCAGCTGGGAGGGGGTTGTTTTATGGGCATACGGCCTGATTTTGAGGTACCGAATTGCCATTAATCGGAGTTTAATGGGTTACGGGGTGGGGAAGGAGCTGACTCAGCCCCGGGGCCATAAAAGAGGAACTCGGCCTCAGGCGAGTGCTGACCCCGCGTTTCCACTGCTCCGGGACTGGGGGGTAACTGGGCGACACTAGTTGGAACTGTGAGCCCCACAGTGCTTCCCCTCGTCCCTTGGGGTTCCCAAAGTTCCAGGGGGGAGCCCAGGTTAGCTGGAGCTGAGGTGACAGTCCGAAGTGGGAGCACAGGCTCCAGAAGCTCCGCAACCTCCCCGAAGCTGCCCCAAAGCCCGTTTGGTGCTGGATCCAGAGGCTCCGCTGCGGGACAGACACAGCCCCATGGAGAGGAGCTCGGATGCAAGACCCCCATCCCAACACCCCCCGCCTCCAACTACTCCATGAACCCAAGGACCAGGACCCCCATCCCCCATGTTTTCAAGCCTCACTGCCACAAACACCCCTTGTCCCTGCGGAGGGGGAATGCAACGACCCCTCCCTACTGCCCCGGCAACCGGAGCCCAAATCCCCTAAATTTTCGACAAAGAGAAGGGGGAGGGCCCCTGATCCCAAAAACGGCCCCGGATCCCCCCCAGCAACGTGCAAAAGCGAAAGCAAAACGGCACGGCCCCCCCCCAATTGCTGTCCCCAGCCCTTTCTCGTCCACACCCCAGATCCCCCGAGTGCTCCCCGAGGAGGATTTGGGGGCAGGCGCAGGGAGAGAGTGGGAGGGCCACTTCCATGACGCATCACGTTTGCCTTTTATTTCCATCGAAATTCCCAAGATACAAAAACCAGATAAAAAAAAAAGAAAGAAAAAACACTATGAAAGAAGCAATGGGGGGAAGGCAGGCCCGCCCTTTTGGGAGGGGTTCCCTAACGTCACCCAAGAGCACCGTGGGAGGTGGGGAAAGGAGTCACTTTGCCCACAGCTCACCCAGGACACAGGAGACCTCCAAAACCTAGCGGCTGAGGGGGTGTAAAGGGATTGTGCCCCCCCCCCAACCCGAGACCTCCAACCCAGGAGGGGGGTATTGCACCTGGGGGGCCCTTTCTGGGGGGTCGGGACCCCCAATAAATACTCACCTTACAGCCAGCTGTAACCCTGCCCCCCTATCTAGCCTCATTTTGGGGGGTTCACAGAGACATCCCCATCCTCCCCCTCATCCCCACCCGCCCCCAAACCGCGGAACACCCGACCCCTCCCCCCCCACTTGAAGCACCACAAGTCCTGGGGTCAAACTGAGGCCAGGGGGCCCAGCACTGGGACTGGCAGGCAGGGGAGGGGAAGGGGGAGTGTCCCCACCCCCAAATCCCAGCCTTTTACCCCTTTCACCAGTGGCCTCTGGGCACTCATGGAAAAGGGCTGGGGGGGCCTGGGGGAAGGAGGTGAGGTGCCCCCCAGCTCCATCACCACCCCAAAATTCAGGKAAGCGAGTCCTGTTGGTTAAAAAACACCTCGGCCCTGGAAGCTGCTGGGGGTCAGCACCATCCCTGCCGGCAGGGCCACTCCGGGGAGGGGTCCCAGGAGTGGGGGTGGAGGGGACAAAAATGTGGCCCTCCCGAGAGTCTAGGACATCTTCCAGATGGTTAGCGACGCTGTGAGGACACCAGCRGCAAAAATGGTGATGGTCTGCCACGTGGGGGTTCCGAAGTGGGACAACAGCCCTTCCTGGGGAGGATACACAGGAAAGGGAATCACTACATGTCTGGGGTTCCCAGACTCCCCCCCAGAACAATCAAGACTCAAGGGGAATTGGGAAGCGGAGAATGAAGAGGAGGACTTGGGGTCAAAAGGGGAGGTTAGCAAGGGGCAATTCCCAAACAAGGGCTCAGCCCCCCCCAAGGAATGGGGGGTTTACAGCCTCACCCATCCACCCTGGGCCTGGATCCAGGCCAGCACGTGCTCCTGCAGATACTCCATGGTCCAGCGCAGGATGGTCTGGACCAGCTCCGGGACCTTGGTGCAGAGGGCCTGTGGGGAGAAGGGAGTGCTCAGAGCAGGTTCAGAGGGACCAGGGAACAGCTTTGGGGAGCTCCAGGCTCACCTTCAGCACCAGTTTGCAGGCAAAGTAGAACAGGGCGACCACGCGGCCCCAGTTGAAGGTGCCGTCAGCAAACATCTCCTTGGCCACACGGAAAAACAGCTTTTTGGGGGCGTCGCACCCCACCTGCTCAATCATCCTGTAGCAGAGCACGGCGGGAATGGTCAGAGCAGGGTTGGGGACACCCGGGACACCCCACAAAAAGTGGCAGCTGCCCACCTCTGCAGCTCCATGTTGCTGTCGAGCTCATCACCGATGCGCCGCAGGCACTCGCTGAGGCGTTTGGTGTCGGGGCTGCTGGGCTGGGGCTCGCCCAGCTCGGCCACACTCAGGGCCACGGCCTGGGGGTCCCCACAGCGCTCCACACGGTCCCGCACGAACCTGGGACCCCCGGCACTCTAAGTACCCGCCGTGTTCCCCCTGGCTCCGTGTGACCCCATCCCTGTCCTTCCCCACGTCATGCCCAGAGCCCGGGTCTCGCTGTGTCCCAGCTGGACTCCGAGTTCCGGGACTCTCTCGAGTCCTCCCCAATGTCCCCGCTGTGCCCCACAGAGCCCAAGTCCCCACATACACAGTGTCCCAAAGGTCTCCCCTTGCACCCCGTGCCCTCCCAGTTCTGCATCCTCTCAGGCCCACCCCAAGTTTCAAGTAGCCCCCGCCTTGTGTCTACCCCAGATTCCTCACAGGTCCCCCCTACACCCTATTCTGTCCACCAAGTGCCTCCCAAGTGCCTCCATGTCCCGAGTTCGTGAGCCAGAGGTGGTGGCTCTGGGTTCTTTTTTGGGGGGGTCTCACCTGGTGCTGGACAGCATCCCAGCTCTCGTGGGGGTCCCCGGGTGGTCTTTGGACTGGGTACTCCCAGATCAACTCCTCCACGTACGTGGCCACCTTTGTAGCCAGCTGAGGAGGGGGATCAGCATAGCATTTCCCCATGACCCCGGGGTGACCCCCGACCCCGGCGTCCCTCCCCTGCCCCAGGGGCCTCTCCACTCACAGTCGCACGCTGCATGTACACGATGATGCCCACTGTGATCTGAGTGGCGAAGAGCAGCAGCAGGATCCCAAAATACTTTTGGAATAAACAGAGAATGTGGGGGTCAGCCAGCCGCTCCCCCCCAACCTCTCCCCAGCATTTGGGGCAGCTCAGAGGAGTCCCCACTACCCACAGCTGCACCCCACCCACAGGATGTGGCGGCACCACGTGGTCCCGTGGTTGCCTCAGGAAGTTGCAGCACAGCTACCCCAGCTACCCCCCAGTTCTCTGACCCCTCCCGACCCCCTAGTTGCCCAACTCACCAGCCCCAGCATGACCTTGACCTCCTTCAGGGCCCCTAGGCACCCCAGGAATCCCAGGAGCATTGTGATGATGCCGACCCCAGAGAAGCCATAGGACCAGACCCTCAGGCTGACCAGTGGTGATCCTGGGGGACACGGGGTTGGGTGGCTCAGGGAGCCCCCCAGCTCAGGTTGCCATGCGTCTTGTGGTAGTCCACGCTTTGGGGGTCCCTTACCCAGCATGGCAGCGAAGCTCTGCCGGTCGAAGAGGACCCAAAAGCCGAAGGCGAGGAGGAGGATACCCAGGAACTGGGGGAGGCCGGGGGGAGCTCAGGTCAGGAAACGGAGACTCCCAATGGCTGGGAGATTGTTGCCCCCCACCAGGTTCCCCCGTGTCCCCTTAGCCCCAGATCCCCCCATCTCTCCCCTGTCCTCCAAGCCCCCCAAGCTCCATGTCCTGCATCTGCCCCCTGCCTCTCAAGTGCCTCCCAGCCGCGTCCCCCATCAGCCCCTGGCTTCCCAAGCCCCCCAGCAGCCTCACCTACAGAAAAGAAGAGGTTGAGGAGAAAGGAAGCACTTTGTGCAGCCGAGGCAGCTTTGGGGCTCATGTCTGACGCGGTCACCACACGACTCAGAGCCCACCCCAAGCCCGATGCCACCCAGAGCCCGGTCCCCCCCGCGCACCTGCGGTCGCTCCTTCCGCTTCGTCCCGCACCGCCCTCGGCCCCGCACAGGAAGCGTCGGGGGCGCTGAGCCGGGCCCTCCGAGGCCAGCAGAAGAGGTGGCCTCAGTGTGACCCCCGGCAGTGTGGGGTAACCCCGGGGGTCCCGGGGGGCTGCGGGGGCGGGACCGATGCGGGGTGGGAGGCGTGACTGAGGAATGAGTGCGGGCAAGGGCGCGGAAGCACAAGCGCGAGGGGCGGGACCGAATGAGGGGCGAGACCAAGCGAGTAGGGGCGTGACGTAGAAATGAATGACGGGCAAAGAGGAGGGATCCACGCGTAGGGGGCGTGGAGATGGGCGTGGCCTCTCTGGGCACCCTGCCCATCTATGGACCATGGCCCCTGTCACGTGACCTCGGCTTTCCGCCTAGCGGCGCCGGGGTCATTGTGACCCCGACGAGGACCACGTGGTTAGGGCGCGATGGCGGCGGCGGCGGCTTCGGCCCAGCGGGGCGGGGGCAGCGTGGCGGCGGGATCCCGGGGCCGGGGCTGGGGGCGGCTCCGGCGAGCCCGCCCCGCCCCGGGGGGTGCGGTGCGGTGAGTGGGGGGTGGAGGGTTGGCGGGATCCGGAGGGGCGCGGCCTCTACGGGCTCGGGGGCGGCGGCGGGGGCCGGGTCGTGGCCGCGTACACCTCCGGTCAGCGCCCCGCTTTCGCAGGGGCCTCCTCGGACCAGATCATGCAGACGGGGGCGATTCTGCTGGGGGGCGTGAGTGGGGGAGCCGGGAGACCCGGGAGAACGGGCGGGGCCGGAGGGGGACAAGGGGCGACTTGTGGGCACAGGGTGCGGGGGGAACTTGGGACTGGGAGGAGACTTGGTGGTCCTAAGAGGATGTCGTGGGAACACAGGGTGCGGGTTAGGGCTGGCGACTTTGGGGACACCAGGTGCAGGATGACAAGGGGGAACACGGGCTTCGGGGGGCACTTATGGTGCAGGGGAAACGTGGGGCGACTTGGGGAACACAGGGTGCAGGGAGGACTTGGGACTCGCGGGGTACTTGGGGTGCAGAGGGGACACGCAGGGGCTCGAGAGGATGTGGGATGGGGGACGGACAAAGTGTGTAAGGGACTGGGTACTCGGGGGGGAATTAGGGGTACTTGTGGGGAGACTCGAGGATGAGGCACTGAAAGGACTGGGGACACTGCGGTGACAGGTGGTGACTGGGCGCTGGGTGATGCTGGCACAGGGAGCACTGGGTGTGCGTGCTGTGATGAGGACACTGGGACCTGTGGTGCTTGGGTGTCTTGTGGATGTTGGGAGCACTGGTGGCAGTGGGAGGACTGAGGACACTGGGGAGCACTGGGAGATCCCTTCCCTCAGCCCCCCCCCAGCCCTCACAGGGATCCCTGACGTCGGAGCAGGACGGGACCTGAGTCGCTGAGACGGGACTTGGAGACAGACACAGGTACTGGGACGTTCCTGGATATTGAGATTGCTGGGAACCTCCTGAGGGGCCCAAGGGGGGGCCCCTGGATCATCAGGTCTCACCCTATGCCCCTGTCCAGGCTGGCCTGAGCCACTGGAGAGAGATGGGGACCACCTGCTTCCCTGCTGGAAGCCCTTGGGGGCCTACACTGGGATCTCCCGGAGCCATGGAGAGATGGGGGGGCGGGCAAGCCTGGCCCCCTGCAGGGCCCATAAAGCTGATCTTGACACCCTGACTGTGACCCTGGTCTGCGAGGAACTGGATGGACTGGGATGAGCGTTTGGGGAAACAGGTACAGACTGGGGTGGACGCAGCAGTGCCCAACTGGTCTTTACTGTGGGGGCTCACAGGGGTGGGGGGCTCCGGTAGCGCAGCTGGGGCTGGGGCCACTGGCGGGGCAGGAGTAGAGCAGGGCCAGCAGTGCCAGTAGCGCCAGAGCCCAGGGTGGCAATGGTGCCCACGGTGACAATGGTGCCTGTGGAGCCACTGTATCGTCCACCTCCTTTGGCATCTCCTCACTGCTCCCCGCTGGGCCTCCGCCTCCGGACACCGCTGTCCCTATGTCCTCCTCCCTCCTCCGTGTCGCCTGTCCCCTGGGCAGAGCCTCTGGGTCAGTGGCTGTGGGGACCGCATGGGGCCTCCCTTGACCCCACCCTTACCTGACTCACCGCCGCTGTGGCCTGGATGTCCGGTTGGCCGCGTGGGCACCATGGGCGCCTGTGGGAGGGAGAGGGTGAGGGTGGCAAGGTGAGGACTCCGGAGTATCCCGATGATGTCCCCACACACGCGTCCCCCTGTACATGGCCCAGGCGTCCCGCATCCGGCCCAGCTGCTGCCTCAGACGTGTCGTCTCCAGCCGCAGTTCCTGAGGGGAGAAGGGGGTTGTCACCCTCTGCCCTTGACCTCCACATAGAGGGGGGCCACCGTGGTGCCGTGCTGTGGCCCAGGGGCTGTGTGGCTGCCGTTTGGGCTCACACCAAGCCCAGATATGTCATACCTGCACCACCCGCTCATACTCCTCCAGTGCTGCTGTCAGCTCCTGTGCCCGCTGCCCTGCCTGTGGGGACAGGGCCTGGATGTGAGGAATATGAGGTGCTGTGGGAGAGGGCTGGGGGTGGCCCTGGTGACAGCTGAGGTGGTAGCAGTGTCACTGGGCAGTACTCACCTGTGCAAGGGCTGCATCCCGGGCAGAGAGCAGGGCAGTGCCACGGCAGAGCGGGCCTGGGCAGAGGGAAAGGGACGGTGACACACCTTGTCCCCATCTAGCACAGCCCCCAGCACCGCCCAGTGTGCCACTGTGCCACTGCTCACCTCCAGACTGGCCATCTGGGCTGCCTGTGCCTGGATCTGCTCCCGCAGTCCCTGGCCCTCGGCAAGGAGCGCTGGTTCTGCCAGGGGTGAAATGGTGCTGGGGTTCCCTGTGGCACTGCCCGACTCAGGCAGCTCCCAGTGCAGGCTCACCTCCTCCTGTAGACCCTCGGCCCGTGAACATAGGCTGCGCTGCTCCTTCTCCTGGGGAGGGCATGGCCATGAGGGGACACCGCACGACACCACACATGACAGCGCGTGGCACCTGGGCTGAGCCTCTCACCGTGTGCCGTGCCTGCCGCCGGAGCTCAGTGTTCTCCTCCTCCAGACGCTTCACCACAGCCTTCACATCCTCCAGCTCCTCGGCAGCCACCCTGGCCTGTTCCAATGCCTGCCGGCTGCTGCTGGAGGCAAACAGTGTTTTAAACATTCCCAGGATGCTCATCCAGACCCTATCCTGGAAGCCCCTCGGGAGCACCTTCGCAGCTGCGCCTGGAGCTGCGCAGTCTCCTCGGCCAGGTGGGCATTGAGCTCTTCGGCCAGCTCGGCATCCCGCTGCAGTTTGGTATTCTGGGCCGCCAGCTGCCGGGCACGGCTCCGCAGCTCTGCAGTCTCGGCACTGCTGGGGAGTCCTAACTGTTCCCGGGTTGCTCTTGGGAACACAGCTAGGGATGGCAGGGTGTCCCTACAGCAGGCACTTACGGGGTGGTGACGTCCATGTTGTCACCTTGGAGCTGGGTGGCTGCTTGGGCTGTCTGTCCGTTGTCTTCTGCGGGATGGGACACAGGGGCTGTTCTTTGGGACTTCCATGGGGACTCCCTTTGCCTGTGCCGACACCTACCCACTGTCGCCGATCCAGTGTCACCAGTCGCCACATCCTGTTCCTCGGCCCTATGTGGATGGAGCTGCGGGTCAGCATCACTGACCGGTCCTTCCAGCCCCGGCCACTGCCCCATCCCTGGGCACCGGCCTGTCCTGCCGGCATGCTGCAATCCAGGCGCGCATGGCGGCGCAGAATTGGGTCCAGTCCAGCGCAGTGCCTGTGGCTGCAGAGTCCAGTGCCTGCTGCAGTGCCTGCAGTCGCCTGTCGTGCCCACTGTGACCCGTCATCGCTGCCACGTACTCGACCACTCGCTGCGGCTGCACCATGCCTGGGGCAGATGGAGGGGTCAGGGATGGTGGTGACCATCCCGGGGCAATTCGGCTGTGGCCACCATGGCCCCAGGGTGTTTGGCTACCTGTGCGCTCTGGGTCGCAGGCAGCGAAGGTGCAGTCCAGGGCAAACTCGTCCGAGCAGCTGCTCTCGGCAGGGGCTGAGGGGGGGACATGAGTTATGTAGGGGCCTGCGCCTCACCCCCGCCCCGCTCCCTCATGGTCCCCGCACCTGGCAGGGGATGACGGCACCCGGGGCACAGGGCCCCTCGGCTGCCATGGTGTTCAGGGGTGCCGGTGTCGCCGCTGCCCCG
>VKON01002328.1:12961-27286 GCA_009741485.1 Malurus cyaneus samueli
TCTCGGGACATGGAGGCACTTGGGAGGCACTTGGTGGACAGAATAGGGTGTAGGGGGGACCTGTGAGGAATCTGGGGTAGACACAAGGCGGGGCTACTTGAAACTTGGGGTGGGCCTGAGAGGATGCAGAACTGGGGGGGCACGGGGTGCAAGGGAGACCTTTGGGACACTGTGTATGTGGGGACTTGGGCTCTGTGGGCACAGCGGGGACATTGGGAGGACTCGAGAGAGTCCCGGAACTCGGAGTCCAGCTGGGACACAGCGAGACCCGGGCTCTGGGCATGACGTGGGGAAGGACAGGGATGGGGTCACACGGAGCCGGGGGAACACGGCGGGTACTTAGAGTGCCGGGGGTCCCAGGTTCGTGCGGGACCGTGTGGAGCGCTGTGGGGACCCCAGGCCGTGGCCCTGAGTGTGGCCGAGCTGGGCGAGCCCCAGCCCAGCAGCCCCGACACCAAACGCCTCAGCGAGTGCCTGCGGCGCATCGGTGATGAGCTCGACAGCAACATGGAGCTGCAGAGGTGGGCAGCTGCCACTTTTTGGGGTGTTGTCCGGGTGTCCCCAACCCTGCTCTGACCTTCCCGCCGTGCTCTGCTACAGGATGATTGAGCAGGTGGGGTGCGACCCCCCAAAAAGCTGTTTTTCCGTGTGGCCAAGGAGATGTTTGCTGACGGCACCTTCAACTGGGGCCGCGTGGTCGCCCTGTTCTACTTTGCCTGCAAACTGGTGCTGAAGGTGAGCCTGGAGCTCCCCAAAGCTGTTCCCTGGTCCCTCTGAACCTGCTCTGAGCCACTCCCTTCTCCCCACAGGCCCTCTGCACCAAGGTCCCGGAGCTGGTCCAGACCATCCTGCGCTGGACCATGGAGTATCTGCAGGAGCACGGCTGGCCTGGATCCAGGCCCAGGGTGGATGGGTGAGGCTGTAAACCCCCCATTCCTTGGGGGGGGCTGAGCCCTTGTTTGGGAATTGCCCCTTGCTAACCTCCCCTTTTGACCCCAAGTCCTCCTCTTCATTCTCCGCTTCCCAATTCCCCTTGAGTCTTGATTGTTCTGTGGGGGGAGTCTGGGAACCCCAGACATGTAGTGATTCCCTTTCCTGTGTATCCTCCCCAGGAAGGGCTGTTGTCCCACTTCGGAACCCCCACGTGGCAGACCATCACCATTTTTGCCGCTGGTGTCCTCACAGCGTCGCTAACCATCTGGAAGATGGTCTAGACTCTCGGGAGGGCCACATTTTTGTCCCCCCACCCCACTCCTGGGACCCCTCCCCGGAGTGGCCCTGCCGGCAGGGATGGTGCTGACCCCCAGCAGCTTCCAGGCCGAGGGGTTTTTTAACCAACAGGACTCGCTTCCCTGAATTTTGGGGTGGTGATGGAGCTGGGGGGGGGCCCTCACCTCCTTCCCCCAGGCCCCCCCAGCCCTTTTCCATGAGTGCCCAGAGGCCACTGGTGAAAGGGGTAAAAGGCTGGGATTTGGGGGTGGGGACACTCCCCCTTCCCTCCCCTGCCTGCCAGTCCCAGTGCTGGGCCCCCCTGGCCTCAGTTTGACCCCAGGACTTGTGGTGCTTCAAGTGGGGGGGGGAGGGGGTCGGGTTGTCCGCGGTTCTGGGGCGGGTGGGATGAGGGGAGGATGGGGATGTCTCTGTGAACCCCCCAAAATGAGGCTAGATAGGGGCATGGTTACAGCCCTGGCTGTAAGGTGAGTATTTATTGGGGGTCCCGACCCCCAGAAAGGGCCCCCCAGGTGCAATACCCCCCTCCTGGGTTGGAGGCTCTCAGGGTTGGCGGGGGGAGGGCACAATCCCCATTTACACCCCCTCAGCCGCTAGGTTTTGGAGTGCGGTGTACCATGTGTTGGTCTCCGGTGTAGAAAATATTTTTTCAAAGTTTCTCTAGCGGACAAATGCAATTGTTATTGACAATGCCGATTGTCATGTGAGCTTGGTCAAGTGAACAATATCACATAAATCTCTTCGCTCACACTCCCGAGTACTCCGGTGCCTGCTCACCTTGGGTGATCTTATAGGTTGGGAAACCCTGCTTTACCAGTTATATATATAGTGTGTGAGCCTCTGTGAGAGGCCTCTAGTTACTCTGGCGCACATTTATCTTCATCTGAAGTCGAATCATCTCTCTCTCTAGGATTCCAGCCGGCGGGGTTTCTGGGGGTCCCAGGGTCGTCGTGGGCCTGACGGGGGGGCCTGTGGCGGGCGGGAATCGCCTCACGGCGGGGAAAGGGGCGGGGCCTCGCGCGAGCTTTCCGCCCAGAGGAAAGGAGGCGTGTCCAGAGAAAGGGGGCGGGGAAAGGGGCGTGTCACGCGCTGCTCCACGCGGGCCGCGCGTTCCCAGTCCCCTCCCGGTCCCCGTCCCAATTCCGCTGTTTTCCAACGGCTTTTATTGAAGGAAACACCCCGCTTCTGCCACCCCGCCGGCCCCTCAGAGCCCCGCAGCATCTTCTCGTAGTGGGTGTCCAGGTTCCGGACCAGGAACATCGACATCATCAGCAGGGAGAGCTGGGAGCAGAGAGCGGGATCAGCCCTCCCGGTCCCCCGGATTGTTGCCACCCCCCCAATCCGGCACGCTGAATCCCCCACGGACCCTTCTGGCCGCCCTGAAATTTCACCTACTCCATGCCTCCCACAGACCGTCCCTGAATACCCTGGCTCCCCGGCTACCTAGCCCATCCACCCTATGGTCCCACAGCTTCCCGACCACCCCAGCCCCACCCAGCTTAGGCTCCCGCCCTAGGGCAGCTCTCCTACCTCCCCCAGGCCGATGCCTATGCAAACCCCCACGATGGTGATCAGGTTTCCAGCCAGCCAGGTCTGGACTTTCTCCTTGCAGCCCTGGGATGACAACTGGTTGTCACTTGGAGCTCCCCACAGAGCTCCAAGGCCCCTGTTCCGTGCCTTACCCTGGGGAAGATGTCCTGGGGGGCAGCTGTGGGGCAGCGGCCGTGGGGGAGCATCCATGGCTGCTGTTGGGTGCTGTTGGGTGCCCTGAGGCAGGAGCAGGGGATAGCCCTGTGTGTGTCCTTGTTGCTCATGATGTCATTGTGGGTCCCAGTCCTGGGGTCCTTTCCAGCCACAGAGCCGAAGCTGCGCGAGTCATTCAAGGCTCTCTGTCTCACCTGCGACAGATCCGCGCGTCCGTCTGACTTCCGCTGTAAAATTGCAGCAATACACAGAAAATGTATACCTGGCTTTAGAAACAATGCAAACAAGTTCTTAAATACTGAAATACTGGCACAAAAATGAGAAAAGAGGCTTTTGGTGGCATTCTTGTGTATCTGGACCATAAGATGTGTTCACAGAAGTGTCTCATGAAAAAGCCATCGTTTTGGCTTTCCCCAATGCTTTTTTCACCTACTGTTAATCAGAAATTCAAAGGAAAGAGTGACTGGGGACAGCAGCAGCAGTGTCCTGACCCTGCTGCAGGAGCCCACCTTGCTCTGGAGGTACAACCTCCTCCCATCCTCTGATGGGCAGAATTCAGTCCCCTAGGTGTTGCAGAGAGTGCTCCTTAAGAAATAATGGAATTATCCTTATGACTTCACATCATCGCCTGTGAGCACTAATCCCTAAGATTCCATTTCCAAAGAGTTATGAAAATTACAACACAGTGAACTGATCTAAAATAACAGTAATTTTAAACAAGAAATCGGACTGAAAAAACATGATGTTCCAGGAAAGAACTGTGTGCTTTGAGATCTATATTTATTTTTTTAAAGCATTATGTTATATTTTCTTACAATAAGACTCAATCAGTTATTACATATAGAATACAACGAGTATTGAGATTTTATTTTTAGAAGGCAAAGGGACAGACTTTTTACACAGGCATGGAAGCCTTTCAGCACATTTTTAAATTTGATTCCTGCTACAGCTGAAAAAGTGGAAATATTCTTGTATAATTTTACTATAAACTTCTTTCCCCTCTTGTGAAAATGGAGACAAATTCAACAAAAAGAAACACCACAGTTCTTAATCCCAACTTTGAACACATTTAACAGGACTCGCTCAAATCACACAGATCAACTATTACAGTGATTCAAGAGAAAAATGCATTTTCACACAGTGGAACCCCAGTCTGACAGAACCTTATAAACATGGAATTCTCATTCCTGTACCACCTCCTCCTTCGGCTGTTTGAGTTCAGTCAGCAGGTCTTTCCCACTTTCTCCTGCTTTGGAGGCAAAGAGAACAGCTCCCTCTTTAAAGCCCAGGAGCGTCAAGCTTCTGGGCGATGAATCTGCATAACTACAGCGTTGGTTCATTGTAGAAAAAAAAAGGCATTAGGAAAAGCACAAATGAATAACAAAATGAAAAAAGCTCAGAATCCTTTTTCTTCCCCCTCTTAATCCTTGGCTCTCCCAAGGTGAAAATACTGAACATTGCTGCCAATTGTGCTAATCCAATATTTTTTGGCACAAATAAGGAGAAAAAAACTTGCTTTAAATCCACCTTTTGAATGCATATTAGTATTTATAAAGCAACATGCAGAGTGCTATAAACTAAACCAGATATATTTCAGATATCCTCAAGTACCTACCATGATCCAATGGCATAACTTGCAACAGAAATTTTAATATCATGAAGATTTTTTTGTTAATCATACCTGAAGTTATCTACGTGACTTATTAGAGGCTTTTTTTAATTTACAAGCTGGCACCAGTGATGACTCCATAAAACAGGATCAGGTATTATTTATATATGCATTAGTATTTATTGCATGTAATACGGAAGTTTGAGCAACTGCTCAGACTTTACAGAACACCAGGTCAGATGTGAAGATTTCAGTGAGCAAAGAGGATTTCAGAAAAAGGATATTTGTATCATCATTAACTTCAAATGCCCCGTACTTCAGACAAGCTTCTACAAATAAAGCTGCTCTAACTTCCAAAGTACCGTCATACTGTTAAAGTGAGAGAGGATGAAAAAAAATATGGTCTACGGATGAGCATAAAGCCAGAAAACTATTCCAGGAACTGCACACCAAAAACACTCTGCATAGAGGCTTTCTAAACACTTGCAACGTTAAGAACATGACATTTGACCTATAGACAAGTGTCGCAATCGCTGAACAGATCAGGGCTGAAGTTACTCCTGGCAAAGAAAATCACAGATACTGTAAATCATTACTGCTTGGTCCATGGATGCTGGCAATCTTAAAGCCTGCAGTAAAATGAAATGCCAGCTGAAGCTTACAGGTTCAAATTAATGAAAGAAAAATACATTAAAACAGAAACAGATGTCAGAAACAATTCTGGACAAAAGCAAATACAGGCTGTGCTGTTTCACCTTTACCTGTGCAACATCTCTGCAACTTTTGTGAAGCAGCCAAGAGACAGAAGGACAAGAATGGCCTTGGATTTCTGGTCTTGATCTCTGCTCGCGGCAGGACAGTAGCAGGTGATCGACCATCAACCGCCTCTGCAGCACGCATGGCAGCACTCCTCTGCAGGTTGCAGGACGGACCTGCGAGGACCAGCAACGACGCTCGTGGGGCAATCTCCAGACTGGCCCAGGTTAAATGAGCGGAGAAGTGCAGTTTTTCCTAGGGCTTCTCTTTTCAGTGAAGAACCATCTTGTGGCCCCGGGGCAGCGGCGACACCGGAGCACCCCTGAACACCATGGCAGCCGAGGGGCCCTGTGCCCCGGGTGCCGTCATCCCCCTGCCAGGTGCGGGGACCATGAGGGAGCGGGGCGGGGGGTGAGGCGCAGGGCCCCTACATAACTCATGTCCCCCCCTCAGCCCCTGCCGAGAGCAGCTGCTCGGACGAGTTTGCCCTGGACTGCACCTTCGCTGCCTGCGACCCAGAGCGCACAGGTAGCCAAACACCCTGGGGCCATGGTGGCCACAGCCGAATTGCCCCGGGATGGTCACCACCATCCCTGACCCCTCCATCTGCCCCAGGCATGGTGCAGCCGCAGCGAGTGGTCGAGTACGTGGCAGCGATGACGGGTCACAGTGGGCACGACAGGCGACTGCAGGCACTGCAGCAGGCACTGGACTCTGCAGCCACAGGCACTGCGCTGGACTGGACCCAATTCTGCGCCGCCATGCGCGCCTGGATTGCAGCATGCCGGCAGGACAGGCCGGTGCCCAGGGATGGGGCAGTGGCCGGGGCTGGAAGGACCGGTCAGTGATGCTGACCCGCAGCTCCATCCACATAGGGCCGAGGAACAGGATGTGGCGACTGGTGACACTGGATCGGCGACAGTGGGTAGGTGTCGGCACAGGCAAAGGGAGTCCCCATGGAAGTCCCAAAGAACAGCCCCCTGTGTCCCATCCCGCAGAAGACAACGGACAGACAGCCCAAGCAGCCACCCAGCTCCAAGGTGACAACATGGACGTCACCACCCCGTAAGTGCCTGCTGTAGGGACACCCTGCCATCCCTAGCTGTGTTCCCAAGAGCAACCCGGGAACAGTTAGGACTCCCCAGCAGTGCCGAGACTGCAGAGCTGCGGAGCCGTGCCCGGCAGCTGGCGGCCCAGAATACCAAACTGCAGCGGGATGCCGAGCTGGCCGAAGAGCTCAATGCCCACCTGGCCGAGGAGACTGCGCAGCTCCAGGCGCAGCTGCGAAGGTGCTCCCGAGGGGCTTCCAGGGATAGGGTCTGGATGAGCATCCTGGGAATGTTTAAAACACTGTTTGCCTCCAGCAGCAGCCGGCAGGCATTGGAACAGGCCAGGGTGGCTGCCGAGGAGCTGGAGGATGTGAAGGCTGTGGTGAAGCGTCTGGAGGAGGAGAACACTGAGCTCCGGCGGCAGGCACGGCACACGGTGAGAGGCTCAGCCCAGGTGCCACGCGCTGTCATGTGTGGTGTCGTGCGGTGTCCCCTCATGGCCATGCCCTCCCCAGGAGAAGGAGCAGCGCAGCCTATGTTCACGGGCCGAGGGTCTACAGGAGGAGGTGAGCCTGGCACTGGGAGCTGCCTGAGTCGGGCAGTGCCACAGGGAACCCCAGCACCATTTCACCCCTGGCAGAACCAGCGGCTCCTTGCCGAGGGCCAGGGACTGCGGGAGCAGATCCAGGCACAGGCAGCCCAGATGGCCAGTCTGGAGGTGAGCAGTGGCACAGTGGCCACACTGGGCGGTGCTGGGGGCTGTGCTAGATGGGGACAAGGTGTGTCACCGTCCCTTTCCCTCTGCCCAGGCCCAGCTCTGCCGTGGCACTGCCCTGCTCTCTGCCCGGGATGCAGCCCTTGCACAGGTGAGTACTGCCCAGTGACACTGCTACCACCTCAGCTGTCACCAGGGCCACCCCCAGCCCTCTCCCACAGCACCTCATATTCCTCACATCCAGGCCCTGTCCCCACAGGCAGGGCAGCGGGCACAGGAGCTGACAGCAGCACTGGAGGAGTATGAGCGGGTGGTGCAGGTATGACATATCTGGGCTTGGTGTGAGCCCAAACGGCAGCCACACAGCCCCTGGGCCACAGCACGGCACCACGGTGGCCCCCCTCTATGTGGAGGTCAAGGGCAGAGGGTGACAACCCCCTTCTCCCCTCAGGAACTGCGGCTGGAGACGACACGTCTGAGGCAGCAGCTGGGCCGGATGCGGGACGCCTGGGCCATGTACAGGGGGGACGCGTGTGTGGGGACATCATCGGGATACTCCGGAGTCCTCACCTTGCCACCCTCACCCTCTCCCTCCCACAGGCGCCCATGGTGCCCACGCGGCCAACCGGACATCCAGGCCACAGCGGCGGTGAGTCAGGTAAGGGTGGGGTCAAGGGAGGCCCCATGCGGTCCCCACAGCCACTGACCCAGAGGCTCTGCCCAGGGGACAGGCGACACGGAGGAGGAGGAGGAGGACATAGGGACAGCGGTGTCCGGAGGCGGAGGCCCAGCGGGGAGCAGTGAGGAGATGCCAAAGGAGGTGGACGATACAGTGGCTCCACAGGCACCATTGTCACCGTGGGCACCATTGCCACCCTGGGCTCTGGCGCTACTGGCACTGCTGGCCCTGCTCTACCTCCTGCCCCGCCAGTGGCCCCGGGGTTCCTGGGGGGGTCGTGTCGTCGTTATCGTCCTCGACTCGGCCGACCTGGACAGCGCGGCCGCCGCCATCGCCACCACTGCCGCCACCCCTCTGCCGCTGGTGGGGTTTGGGGCTTCTCGGGGAGGTTTTCTTGTGGGTTTTTCTTGTGGGCCTCTCGGGGGCGTTTCAGGGGGTTTTGAGGGAGTTTTTTTGGGGGGATTTGGTTTTTTTTTCAGGTTTATTTTTGGGGTCTTTTAGGGAGGCTTCAGGGGGTTTTGAGGCGATTTTTTTTGGGATATCTGGGAGGTTTTGTGGGGTTTTTTTTGGGAGGTTTTTTTGGGAGGTTTCAGGGGGTTTTAGGGTTTTTTGGGGGGTTTATTTTGGGGTTTCAGGAGGGTTGTAGATTTTTGGGGGTTTTTTTGGGAGGTTTTGGGAATTTTTTTGGGAGGTCCCAGGAGTGTCCCAGGCTGTCCTGACATTCACCCACCGTGTCCCCAGTTCCCGTGGGGAGGGTGCGTAGTGCTGGCTCAGGACGTGGTGGTGGCAGCGCTGGAGCAGCGGCTCCGGACCCGGCTCGGGGGGCTGCGGCTTGGGCACCCCTTGGACCCTAAAACAGAGGTGGGGCCGCTGCCCCCTGGGGCTCCCCCACCTGAGGGAGTGGTGCAGGAGGCACGGGAGGAGGGGGCTCAGGTGAGTGCTACACAAAGTGGGCCAGAGGTGGGGTGGCTGTGGGAACATTGGGGTGACACAGAGGGGTTGGGGAAGGGGACGGAGACATGGTGTTTGGCAGTTTCCAGATGTTTGGGTCGAGTCTGAGATATCGTGGACATTGGGGTCCCCTGGGGGAGAGTTGGAGGGGTCTCCTGGGAGGAAATTTGGGGGTTCCTGGACATTGGGATCCCGTGCGTGTGAGTTTTGGGGTTTCTGAATGTTGGAACCTACTGCAGAGGTCTTTCGAGGTTCCTTGGGGGCAGTTTGGGAATGCCTGGAGCGACACTTCGGGGGCGCCTCTTTGTTGAGACCTCTGTTTCCCCCCCCAGGTTTTCCAGGCTCCGCTGCCGCCGCTGCCAGAGGTGGGAGATCGTTTCTACCCACCCACACTGATCTCGGGGGTGGCCCCGACCTCGCGCTGCCTCCGGGAGCTGGTGGGTGCCCCTGAGTGAGCTTGGGTGAGGGGGGAACCTGGGGGTGCCTTTCGGGATCCCCTGAGTGTCCCCTCGCCCTGCCAGGCCCCGGGGCCGCTGCTGGTGCTGCTGTCCGTGCGTGGGCCCACTGAGGCCGTGGCCGTAGCCTCAGCGCTGCCCCGAACCGTGGCTGTCTCAGTCTGGGCCCAGGATATCACCGTGGCCTTGGACTCGGCCAACAGGTGACTGTCAGCCCTTTCTGAGCCCTGAGCCCCAGAGTGACCACTCAGCACTGACCACTGGCTCCTCTCCAGGCTGCCCCAGGGGCTGGTGTGGCTCAACGCCCTGGACCTGCTGGACCCCAGCGGGGGATGCGCCGGGGGGCCTGCAGACACGGACCTGGATGAGGTGGGGGGCTCCTGAGGGGACTTGGGGTGTCCAGTGTGGTTTGGGAGGGGTCGCAGGGGTGTTTGGGGGCTCCCTGGAGAAGCTGGAGGGAATGCGGCAGTTTCCTGGGATGGGTCCTGAGTGGTTTGCATGAGGATGGGGTGGGTTTTGGGGTACCGGGGAGGGGGGTGGGCCTGTGCCGTTGCAGATGGGCTGTGCCTCACTGTACCCCCTCCAGGGCTGCAAGAGTTCGGGTGCCCCCCTGGAACAGCCCCCCAAGGTGATTGAGCACTCAGGTACCCCCTGATGGGAACAAGGACCCCTGCCCAGGATGAAAGATTCCCAAGTGGGGGGGTCCCAGGACAAGAGCTCTGAGACTGGGATCCCACTGGGACCCCAGTGTAACACCCTTAGAACCCTCTTCTTTCCCTCTCTGGATAGTGCCAGCCCCATCCCGTCCCCCCGAGGGTCCCGTGTGCCCCTCTGGACCCAAACCTTCCTCTGTCAGGGGTCGCGGTGCCCCCAGTGTCCCTCTGCAGCAATGCTCTTTGATCTGTTTCCTGTCACAGCCACTGGTGACCGTGGATGACCCCGGCGATTCCGACTTGGCTCAGGCCTGGCCGCAGCCCGCGGGGCTGCCCCAGGTGAGTGATGGCGGCGGGCTGGTGCTCTCCAGGGATGTCCCCGATTTTGGGACTCTTGGGGGGGGGGGGGGGGGGGGCAGGGGCCGTCACAACGCCCGCCGACTTCGCCAGGTGGGGCGGCTGCCGGGGCGTCGCGGGCCCGGTGTTGCGGGGAGCGGCGGCAGCGCTGGAGGGGCGACATGGAACCCTCAAGGAGGCGACAACGGCGACAGCGACGGAGAGCCTGCGGGAACGCTGCTGCGCTGGGCGGCGCACGTGGAGCGCATGGCGGGGCCGTGCAGGTGGGCGGAGTTAAGGGTGGGGCTGGGAGGGGGCGGAGCTAGAGTGAGGGACGCGGGCGGGACTGGACGGTGCAATGGGAGGGGTCTTTGCCGATTTGCGCGGCTTCTGAGGGGGCGTGGCCAATCCTATGCAGGTGGTGCCCGGTGGGCGGGCCCTTGTGACGCGGCGGCGTCTCGGAGTGGTGGGCGTGGCCTGGAGCTGCCCCGCCCCTATCGTTGGAGCTCCTCTTCCCGGCGTCCGCGCTCGGTAACTGCGTCGTGGTGGTGGCGCCCCTGGCTGCACCGGCCCGCACAACGGCTACGGCAGGTGCGAAACCCCACTGGTGACCCCACTCGGGTGACACTTGGTGGCCCCCTAGGACCCCCCGGGTGACTCCCCTTTGTGACCTCCCACTGCAATTCCCCGGGACCCCCGGGTGCCTCCCGTGACCTCCCCAACACCCCCTCCTAAAGTTCCTACGTGCCCCCTGCGATCCCCCATGTCCCTCCCACTATCCAGGTGTCCCCGTGTCCCCTCCATCACCCCAAGGACATCCCGCCCCTCGGTGACACCCCCCCTTCCGTGTGTCCCAGGCTCTGGTGGCGCGGGGCTCCCCGGGGGGGCCTTGACGGTGCTTCCCGGCAATTCCCTGGGGTCCGGATCCCGCCTGGCGCGACAGCACCGCGACGGCCTCTGGCTTTGCGGGGCGGAACGGTGAGTGGTGGGGGGACAGGTGGGTGCGGGGGACACAGAAGGTGGGGGCATGAGAAGGTGGAAAGTGAGCTATGGGGGGGTCTCGTGACATTTTGGGGTCTAAGCGGATGGGCAGTCGCTGCGGTGGGGACTTGGGCGATGGGGGCATCACCCCAGCTGTCCCCACTTGTGTTAACTGCGTAGGATGCGACTGGGCATCAAGGAGCGGCTGCGGACTGGGTGAGATAGTTAGCTGCTCCTGGCGTCGTGTTTGGGGTGTCCCGGCGGGACTCCTGGGGCAGTGACCCCCGCCCCGGCTCCGAACGCGAACTTGGAGCTGACGCAGCATGACCGTCGCTCCACTGCCTTTGGCTGCCGGGGGTGGTCCACTGAGCCCCCGCGGGGCCATCCCCCAAATCTGCAAGATTTCAGACCTCACACTGTGCTCCCAAACCCGCGACCCCCACCCCAATAAACCTCCGAGCCGCAGCGCTGTCGTGTCTCTGTTTCGAGTGGGGATGTGAGGGGTGCCAGGAGGTGTGTCAGAGGTGAGTGGGGGGATATTTTGGGGTGCCCCGCCCGCACGTGCCCGGACGCCCGGGCTCCCTCTCTCGCTCGGGGGCAGCCACACCCAAGGCTCTGCGGGTCCGGGCCGGGGGGTCCCGAGCGCAGATCTCCTCGGGATTGGGAGGAGGTCCTCGGGTGAGGAAGGGGCGGCCGGGGTCCCTGGGAGGGAGGCGGAGGCTCGGGACTGTTATCGCGCTGCCCTCTCGGGTTCTCTCTGGGCCCCCTCCCGTCTCGGTCCTGCTTTCGCTTTCGGCAGCGGCTCTGCTGCTGCAGAGGGTCCCGGGGGGGGGGTCGCGGGGGCGGGCTCCGGGAGCGCTCGCGGGTCCCGTGCGCCGCCCCCAGCTGGCACTCGCATGGACTTGCCCTCCCCCCGCCGCTCTGCTCTGGTAAGTGGGGACCCCCTCCTCGTGATTTGCCCCGAGCCCCTCTGGGACCGCGAGAGCCCCTCGGAGATGCCCAGAGCCCCCCTCCCCCCGCAGGTGCCGGTTTCCTGCTTCTCCTGGTCGTGTCCGCCCCCAGCAGCTGCTGCTCCTTCGGCTTTAACCCCATCAGC
This sequence comes from Malurus cyaneus samueli, assembly GCA_009741485.1. Lineage (NCBI taxonomy): Eukaryota > Metazoa > Chordata > Aves > Passeriformes > Maluridae > Malurus > Malurus cyaneus. The sequence goes on from VKON01002328.1 coordinate 25,176, forward strand.
AGCACCTTCAACGCCCACCTGAACAACCTGGTGAGACCACTCAAGGACCTGCTCCGCAGATACCCGGGAGCCCCCAACCTCCACGATCCTCGTGGGACCTCCTGGATCCCGCGACGCCCCAAACTGTCTCTTCCAGGGAAGGCCCCACCTGAGTCCCAAAGCCCCGATTGCACCCTCACCCCTGAAGGGTCGTTGGGGACCCTTGGGCGCCCCCCTCGAGCCTTCGTCTGGTTTGGGGCCCCTGGCCTTTCTCACAGACTCCCTGGCTGCTCCTTGACTACCCTGTGGCGATGCCCCAGCAACCTGGAGCCGGTGAGCATACTCCCCCAAATTCTGCATGTACCCCTCATTCCCCCTCTGCTCACCCCTCCTGACACATCCGACCCCTGACCAGTGTCCACCCTCAATTCCCAAACTTCCGCTGGTCCCAGGACAGTGCGCTGTTCTGATCTGTGGGGGCTTCACTTCGGGGTGGTTGCTCTGCAGCGAATGCTGGGAGTAGCGGGGAATGATTTGGCACCCCTGCTGAGACCCTCCTTGCGCCACTCACTTTGTGGCCGAGTGCCACATCCAGGTGGGTGGGGCTAAGAGGGGCTCCAGGGAGGCTAGGGTTTTCAAGAGATGGTGGTAGGGGGTTGGGAGGCTCTGGTGCGTGGTACGGGTGGTCGGGGAGGCCAATCTGAGTCTGGGGGTCTGAGTGGCTCTGGGACCTTTCGCAGGGGCTTTGGGGGGGGTTTACTGAAGTGTCCAGGGTTACTCTGGGACTCTTGGTGGGGGTGGGTGTGGGAGCTCTGACCATTTCTGGGGCTTCCCGAGCAGTTCAGAAGTGGTCTGGGGTCCCATGGGGGCGCTTTTGTGAACACCCCCCAGACCCCCAGGGCTGCGTCCGGCTGGAGACAGTGACGTGTCGCAGCTGTTGGAGACCCTGGTGCAGCAGCACTCGGGGAGCTACAAGGAAGACCCCCCCACTTTCCTGGCTGCTCCCACACCTGCGCTGCTACCCATTGAGTACCTCCCAGGACCTCAAGGAGACCCCCCGGCCCCCCAGGACAGGATTGCTGACCTGCTGACTACCTTCCCCCCACAAGGCCCGACGCTGACCAGTCTGGCAGTGCAGCACAAGGGGACCTTGGTGGCCAGGCAGGGACACGACCCAGAGCCCTCCTGTAACGGCGCGCTGGTGCTGCTGGGGGGAGTTGGGGGGGCCCTGGCCTGGTGGCGGTGGCCTGGGTGCTGCGGAGGAGACCCTGTGCCAGGTGGGACATCTGTGGGCACTGAAGGGCACTGGGGACACTGCAGGTGACAGTGTACTGGGGGCGCTGGGTGTTGGGCACAGGGAGCACTGGGTGTGCTGTGTGTGATGAGGAACACTGGGGACCTGTGGGTGCTGGGTGTCTTGTGATGTTGGGAGCACTGGTGGCAGTGGGAGGACTGAGGACACTGGGGAGCGACTGGGAGATCCCTTCCTCAGCCCCCCCCAGCCTCACAGGGATCCCTGACGTCGGAGCAGGACGGGGACCTGAGTCGCGGAGCGGGACTTGGACACGACACAGGTACTGGGACGTTCCTGGATATGAGATTGCTGGGAACCTCCTGAGGGGCCCAAGGGGGGCCCTGGATCATCAGGTCTCACCTATGCCCCTGTCCAGGCTGGCCTGAGCCACTGAGAGAGATGGGACCACCTGCTTCCCTGCTGGAAGCCCTTGGGGGCTACACTGGATCTCCCGGAGCCATGGAGAGATGGGGGGGCGGCAAGCCTGCCCCCTTCTGCAGGCCCATAAAGCTGATCTTGACACCCGACTGCTGACTGTCGTGCCTCTGATCGGTAGGACTGGATGGACTGGGATGAGCGTTTGGGGAAACAGGTACAGACTGGGGTGGACGCAGCAGTGCCCAATGGTCTTTACTGTGGGGCTCACAGGGGTGGGGGCTCCGGTAGCGCGAGCTGGGGCTGGGCCACTGGCGGGGCAGGAGGTAGAGCAGGGCCAGCAGTGCCAGTAGCGCCAGAGCCCAGGGTGGCAATGGTGCCACAGGTGACAATGGTGCATGTGGAGCCACTGAGTGCGTCTCACCTCCTTTGGTCATCCTCGCTCACTTGCTCCCGGCGCTTG
>VKON01002328.1:27311-48684 GCA_009741485.1 Malurus cyaneus samueli
CTCCAGGCGCTGGCAAGAGTTCGGGTGCCCCCCTGGAACAGCCCCAAGGTGATTAGCACTCAGGTACCCCCTGATGGGAACAAGGACCCCTGCCCAGGATGAAAGATTCCCAAGTGGGGGGGTCCCAGGACAAGAGCTCTGAGACTGGGATCCCACTGGGACCCCAGTGTAACACCCTTAGAACCCTCTTCTTTCCCTCTCTGGATAGTGCCAGCCCCATCCCGTCCCCCCGAGGGTCCCGTGTGCCCCTCTGGACCCCAAACCTTCCTCTGTCAGGGGTCGCGGTGCCCCCAGTGTCCCTCTGCAGCAATGCTCTTTGATCCTGTTTCCTGTCACAGCCACTGGTGACCGTGGATGACCCCGGCGATTCCGACTTGGCTCAGGCCGTGGCCGCAGCCCGCGGGGCTGCCCCAGGTGAGTGATGGCGGCGGGCTGGTGCTCTCCAGGGATGTCCCCGATTTTGGGACCTCTTGGTGGGGGGGGGAGGGGGGGGAGGGCCGTCACAAACGCCCCCGACTTCCGCAGGTGGGGCGGCTGCCGGGGCGTCGCGGGCCCGGTGTTGCGGGGAGCGGCGGCAGCGCTGGAGGGGCGACATGGTACCCTCAAGGACGGCGACAACGGCGACAGCGACGGGAGCCTGCGGGAACGCTGCTGCGCTGGGCGGCGCACGTGGAGCGCATGGCGGGGCCGTGCAGGTGGGCGGAGTTAAGGGGTGGGGCTGGGAGGGGGCGGAGCTAGAGTGAGGGACGCGGGCGGGACTGGACGGTGCAATGGGAGGGGTCTTTGCCGATTTGGCGCGGCTTCTGAGGGGGCGTGGCCAATCCTATGCAGGTGGTGCCCGGTGGGCGGGCCCTTGTGACGCGGCGGCCTCTCGGAGTGGTGGGCGTGGCCTGGAGCTGCCCCCGCCCCCTATCGTTGGAGCTCCTCTTCCCGGCGCTCGCGCTCGGTAACTGCGTCGTGGTGGTGGCGCCCCCTGGCTGCACCGGCCCCGCACAACGGCTACGGCAGGTGCGAAACCCCACTGGTGACCCCCACTCGGGTGACACTTGTGGTCCCCCTAGGACCCCCCGGGTGACTCCCCTTTGTGACCTCCCCACTGCAATTCCCCGGGACCCCCGGGTGCCTCCCGTGACCTCCCCACACCCCTCCTAAAGTTCCTACGTGCCCCCTGCGATCCCCCATGTGCCCTCCCACTATCCAGGTGTCCCCGTGTCCCCTCCCATCACCCCAAGGACATCCCGCCCCTCGGTGACACTCCCCCCTTCCCGTGTGTCCCCAGGCTCTGGTGGCCGCGGGGCTCCCCGGGGGGGCCTTGACGGTGCTTCCCGGCAATTCCCTGGGGTCCGGATCCCGCCTGGCGCGACAGCACCCGGACGGCCTCTGGCTTTGCGGGGCGGACACGGTGAGTGGTGGGGGGACACGTGGGTGCGGGGGACACAGAAGGTGGGGGCATGAGAAGTGTGGACAGTGAAACTTGGGGGGGTCTCCGTGACATTTTGGGGGTCCCAAGCGATGGGGCAGTCGCTGCGGTGGGGACTTGGGGCGATGGGGGCATCACCCCAGCTGTCCCCACTTGTGTTAACTGCGTAGGACTGCGACTGGGCCACTGCCGTGAGCGTCCCCCGTGTTTGGGGTGTCCCGGCGGGACTCCTGGGGCAGGACCCCCGCCCCGGCTCCGAGCGCGAACTGGAGCTGCGCTGCACCCGCTCCCACTGCCTTTGGCTGCCGGGGGGTGGTCCCTGAGCCCCCCCGCGGGCCATCCCCCAAATCTGCAAGGATTTCAGACCTCACACTGTGCTCCCAAACCCGCGACCCCCACCCCAATAAACCGCTCCGAGCCGCAGCCGCTGTCGTGTCTCTGTTTGAGGGGGATGTGAGGGGTGCCAGGAGGGTGTTCAGGGTGGAGTGGGGGGGATATTTTGGGGGTGCCCCGCCCCCGCACGTGCCCGGACGCCCGGGCCTCCCCTCCCTCGCTCGGGGCAGCCACACCCAAAGCTCTGCGGGTCCGGGCGGGGGGTCCCGAGCGCAGATCTCCTCGGGATTCGGGAGGAGGTCCTCGGGTGAGGAAGGGGCGGCCGGGGTCCCTGGGAGGGAGGCGGAGGCTCGGGACGTTCCGCTGCCCTCTCGGGTTTCCTGGGCCCCCTCCCGTCTCGGTCCTGCTTTCGCTTTCGGCAGCGGCTCTGCTGCTGCAGAGGGGCCCGGGGGGGGGTCGCGGGGGGCGGCTCCGGGAGCGCTCGCGGGTCCCGTGCGCCGCCCCCAGCTCGGCACCGCCATGGACTTGCCCTCCCCCCGCTCTGCTCTGGTAAGTGGGGACCCCCTCCTCGTGATTTGCCCCGAGCCCCTCTGGGACCCGCGAGAGCCCCTCGGGATGCCCAGAGCCCCCCCTCCCCCGCAGGTGCCGTTTCTGCTTCTCCTGGTCGTGTCCGCCCCCAGCAGCTGCTGCTCCTTCGGCTTTAACCCCATCAGCAGCACCTTCAACGCCCACCTGAACAACCTGGTGAGACACCTCAGGACCTGCTCCCGCATACCCCGGGAGCCCCCCAACCTCCACGATCCTCGTGGGACCTCCTGGATCCCGCGACCCCCAAACTGTCTCATTCCCAGGGAGCCCACCCTGAGCATAACCGATTGCACCTCACCCTGAAGGGTCGTTGGGGACCTGGGGCGCCTTATTGTTGTTTGGGGACCCCCTGGCCTTTCTCACAGACTCCCTGGCTGCTCCTTGACTACCCTGTGGCGATGCCCAGCAACCTGGAGCCGGTGAGCAATACTCCCCCAAATTCTGCATGTACCCCTCCATTCCCCCGCTCTTCCTCCACCCCCTGACACATCCGACCCCTGACCAGTGTCCACCCTCAAATCCCAAACTTCCCTGGTCCCCCAGGACAGTGGCTGTTCTGATCTGTGGGGGCTTCACTTCGGGGTGGTGGCTCTGCAGCGAATGCTGGGAGTAGCGGGGAAGGATTTGGCACCCCTGCTGAGGACCCTCCTTGCCCAGCTCCACTTTGTGGCCGAGTGCCACATCCAGGTGGGTGGGGCTAAGAGGGGCTCCAGGGAGGCTAGGGTTTCTAAGAGATGGTGGGTAGGGGGTTGGGAGGCTCTGGTGCGTGGTTACGGGTGGTCCTGGGGAGGCCAATCTGAGTCTGGGGTCTGAGTGGCTCTGGGACCTTGCAGGGCTTTGGGGGGGGTTACTGAAGTGTCCAGGGTTACTCTGGACTCTTGTGGGGGGTGGGTGTGGGAGCTCTGACCCATTTCTGGGGCTTCCCGAGCAGTTCAGAAGTGGTCTGGGTCCCATGGGGGGCGCTTTTGTGACACCCCCCCAGGACCCCCAGGGCTGCGTCCGGCTGGAGACAGTGAACGTGTCGCAGCTGTTGGAGACCCTGGTGCAGCACCTCGGGGAGCTACAAGGAAGACCCCCCCACTTTCCTGGCTGCTCCCACCTGCGCTGCTACCCAGGTACCTCCCAGGACCCTCAAGAGACCCCCCCGGCCCCCCAGGACAGCTGCTGACCTGCTGACTACCTTCCCCCCACAGGCCCGACGCTGACCAGTCTGGCAGTGCAGCACAAGGGGACCTTGGTGGCCAGGCAGGGACCCCCCAGCCCCCCTGTACACGGGCTGGTGCTGCTGGGGGGAGTTGGGGGGGCCCTGGGCCTGGTGGCGGTGGCCTGGGTGCTGCGGAGGAGACCCTGTGCCCAGGTGGGGACACTGTGGGCACTGAAGGGCACTGGGGACACTGCAGGTGACAGTGTGACTGGGGGCGCTGGGTGTGCTGGGGCACAGGGAGCACTGGGTGTGCTGTGTGTGATGAGGACACTGGGGACCTGTGGGTGCTGGGTGTCTTGTGGATGTTGGGAGCACTGGTGGCAGTGGGAGGACTGAGGACACTGGGGAGCACTGGGAGATCCCTTCCCTCAGCCCCCCCCCAGCCCTCACAGGGATCCCTGACGTCGGAGCAGGACGGGACCTGAGTCGCTGAGCGGGACTTGGAGACAGACACAGGTACTGGGACGTTCCTGGATATTGAGATTGCTGGGAACCTCCTGAGGGGCCCAAGGGGGGGCCCCTGGATCATCAGGTCTCACCCTATGCCCCTGTCCAGGCTGGCCTGAGCCACTGGAGAGAGATGGGGACCACCTGCTTCCCTGCTGGAAGCCCTTGGGGGCTACACTGGGATCTCCCGGAGCCATGGAGAGATGGGGGGGCGGGCAAGCCTGGCCCCCTGCAGGGCCCATAAAGCTGATCTTGACACCCTGACTGTGACCCTGGTCTGCGAGGAACTGGATGGACTGGGATGAGCGTTTGGGGAAACAGGTACAGACTGGGGTGGACGCAGCAGTGCCCAACTGGTCTTTACTGTGGGGGCTCACAGGGGTGGGGGGCTCCGGTAGCGCAGCTGGGGCTCCAGGCGTGGCCCCCGGCACGGGGACCCCCAAACCAAGGACTGCAGCTCCTCCTGGGGAAGGGGAGACAGCAAATGGGGACCCCCAGACACAGCCAGGAACCCCCAAATGGGGGGGGGAGGAGGGGGCAGTGCCGGCCCGCCCGGTTGTTGTCACCTGCCATCGCTGTGCCATCACCATACCTGGGGGGCTCCAAGGAAGGTGACAGACGTGACCTCGGGGTGGGCACGCAGGGCCTTGCACAGCCCCGGGGGTCCCACGAGGATGTTGAGCACCCCGGAGGGCAGCGCTGCCCCTCCTGCACTGAGCTCCCCCAGCAGCAGCAGCGGCAGAGCCGTGGCCGGAGGAGACAGCACCAGAGCCGTGTTCCCTGTGGTGACACCCCAAAACAGCTGAGACATCCTGCAGGGACATCGGGACACCCCAGACACAGCCAGCACGCCCCACGGGGACATTGGGAATCCCCAAAATGCACAGCATCCCCTCCAGGGACATTGGGAAGCTCCCCACGCCTGGATCCCCCCTTGTCCCCTGAATCTCCCCCATAGTCCCTGGATCCCCAATTGTCCCCAAGGTCCCCAGCTGTAGCCCGGATGCCCCCTCATCCCGAATGTCCTCAATTGCCCCCAGGGCATCCAATTGTTCCCCAGTTCCCAACAGTTCTCTGGCTCTTTCCTTCTCCCCTAGGGTCCCTAACCATCCCCAAGGTCCCAAATTGTCCAACCCCACTCACTCACCCATGGCCAGGAGTGGCCCCAGTTTCCAGAGCAGTGCTGGCAGCGAGCAGGGACCCCCCAGGACCACGGCCACCACCCCTGGGGGACACACAGGGGGTCAGGGGACATGGAGAGGAGACAGGGGATGCTGAGCGGACAAGGGGTTGCTCACCTAGGGGGGTCCAGCCCTCCAGGCCAGGGGGGCCGAGCTGGGCCCCCGCCGCAGGCGCCCGGAGCAGCCGCAGCCCCAAGTCCAGGTCGGCTCCGAGTGTCCGGCAGAGCGGCCGCCCACTGGCCATGGTCAGCAGGGCCCCCATTGTCCCCCTGTGGTCACCCTCCAGCGTGGCAGACAGCCTAGGGGGAACCAGGGACACAGGGGGGACATGGGAGGGACATCGGGGAGACACTAGGACACGTGGGGGGACACAGAGTGGACATCAGGGATGACGGACGTGGCGAGGGCGCAGGGGGAGCCCGGAGGGATTTTGTGTCACCCGGAATCACCGGGGGTGATGCTGCCACAAGGGATGGATAGAACAGGGACAGGTCGAAGGTCACCTGAGAAGGACAGAGAAGGTCACCAGAAGTCACAGTGTCACTCACCGGGTCAGGCACTGCGCTCGCTGGGGCCCCCCCAGCCCGGCCCAGGCCTCAGCTGCCGCTGCCGCCGCCGCCACAGCCACAGCCAGGTCTGAACTGTCCCCCGCCGGCAGCACGGCCACCGTCCGGCCTGAGGACAGACAGGCTGTGACAGGGGCTGCCCATCCGACCTCTGGCCCCCAGTCCATGACCCTGATCCCAAACCTGGACCCCAGAGTGTGGCCCTGACCGTGACCCCCAAACCCTGACCCCAATCCATGACCCTCACCCCATCCCTGACCCAGTCCCTCTCCTCTGTCCCTGTCCCTGCTTCTGGTCTGGACCAGTGAGCCCAAATCTGTGACCTTGACCCTTAATCCCCACTCCTAACCCTGTCCCTGACCTCCAGTCCATGACCCTGCCCTTAACCCATGACTCCCAACACTGACCCTGACTTCACCCTCAGTCTTTGACCCCAATCCATGACACTCAATCCCAGTCCCTAACCCCAATCCCTGCCCTCTCCTTGTCCCCTCCCCATACCAGTGGCAGCCTCATGGCACTCCAGGCTTGTCCTTCCAGGCGGCTTCAGCCACGTTCCAGCCACAAAGTGTCCAAGGTTGCGGCCGTGGGATTCCAGCCACGCCTGGGCAGAAGTGGGGGACACTTCTGGGACCCCCGGTCCCGGCAAAGTGCCCCTCCCAACCCCCAAAATGACCTTGGGCCCATGGGGGGACTTTGACCTCGACACCAGCCCAGGGGACCCTGGGCTCCCCCCGCGACCCCTCCAGCCCCAGAAACCCCTCCGCACTCCCAGGGTCCCCACAGGACCCCCAGTGTCCCCACAGTACCCACCAGGGACCTCCCCATCCTCACAGGACCCCCCAAAACCTGCCCCATTCCCCCCCACTCCCGCCATGCATTCTTCCAGCTCCACTATTTCTCTCAAGGCCCTCCCAGATCCCCCCTCAGTCCTTCAGGAGCTCCTCAAGAGACCCCGATCCCCAAGACACCCCACATCGCGGACCCCACATAACCCTCCCACTCCCCCCCAAAATCTCACCAGGGTGACCCCCGCACACCCCGCTCACCATAACTCATCCACAGAAGGTGAATCGGCAGACCGGGATCGGCACCCTCCTCCATCGTAAGGCGAAAGAATTATTGGGGCCGGAGGAACCCCGAGGGCCGCCAGAGCCGCCTATCGCTGACCGAGGGACACAGAGGACGGGGCGGGGTTGGACAGAGCGGCCCCGGGGCACCACCCAGACGGGGCGGGCCCTGCCAGAGCGGCCCCGAGAAACCGCCGAGACGGGGCGGCCCCGCGGGACCACCAAGACGGGACGGGATGGGGCAGAGCGGCTCCGGAGCAGCACCGGGGCCGGGCCAGGTTGGACAGAACAGCCCCGCATGACCAATGAGACAGGGCGGCATCGGTCAGAGTCCCTAGGGACCACCGAGATGGGGAGGAGGCGGCCAGAGCGTCCCTGCGTAACCATGGAGACGCGGCTCCGCGGAAGCGGAAGTGACGGAACGAAACAAAGCGGCGGTGGCGGTGCGGGTGGCCCGAGGGGTCCCGGGGGTCCCGGGGGTCGTGGTGTCCGTCCCCGGATCCTTCCCCATCCCGGTCTCTGCGGCCATGGCGGACCCGTCGCTGCTCTCGGCCGAGCTGGAGACGGACGAGGCGGAGGAAGAGGCGGCGCTGCGGCGGCTCCTGCTGCAGGTGGGTTCCGGGACGAGCTCCCGGTCCCGGTTCCGATCCCGACCCCGGTTCTGAACACCGCTCCTCATTCCCTCAGGTGACCCCGGACCATGAGGAGCCCCCGCGCCCCGGCCCGCCCGCTCGGTCACCCCGCAGCCGGGTACGGGGGTGCTTTGGTGGATTTTGTGCAGGGTTCGGGGGGTCCCCGCCGACCCGACCCCCCTTCCATGTCCCGTGTCTCCCCCCCGCCCAGGGCTGTGCGTGAAGACCCGCGCGGGGGGGGACAAAGTGTTCGTCAACGTTTGTCACTCTCCTGAGGTGCCGCCGCACCCCCCGTGTCCCCCCGGGCCTGCAGAGGCTCCTGCAGGAGCCCCGGCCCCGACGGCGCCTTCCGGATCCCGATGAGCCTCGGGGAGCCCCACGCCGAGCTGGACCGAGGTCAGAGACCCCCTGGAAATTGTCCCCAAATCCCTCCTTCCCCGAGCACCCTCTGTGACCGCCAAATTCTCCTCAAATGGCCTCAACTTTGCAGGAGGCCGGGGCTGCACGGCCTACGATGTAGTGGTGAATTCGGGCTTCTTCAGGACACTCCAGGTGAAGGTCGGGACAGGGCAGTTGGGGTCTCAGGAGGGTTTGGGAAGGCTCTGACGCCCCTCCCCGGCTCCCCTAGGCCGATCCTTTGTACCTCGAGTTCTTCCTGACTGTGGCCATGGAGGGGCTGTCGGAGAAGTACGGGGTGGAACTGGAGCTCACTGGTGAGACTGGGGGTTACTGGGAGAGTTCAAATAGGGCTGGGGGGGGGAGGATCTGCCCCACCATATGACACCCCTGAAATCCCACCAGGCTGGCGGGTGCTGCGGAACCGGAAATTCCTGGGCTCCATCTCGGCCCAAAACATCCGGGCCCGGCCCCGGCCTCATATCCAGGAGCTCCCGGGGTGAGTGGAGAACCCCTGGGACCCCTCCCCAAAAACACCGACGCACTCCCAACCTGACCTGTGCCCCACCCCCAGCCCCCAGACCCCCCCAGTTCGTGGTGGTGGCTGAGCCCTCAGCCCAGAGCCGCAGGTCTGCAGGCCCGGGTCCACCTGCCCCAGGTGGTGAGTGGGGAGAACTGGAAGGGCGACTGCGGGGAACTGAGAGGTGCTTGAGATTGGGATATGGGGGGTTCAGGGGGCAGTGGGGGAGATGGGGAGTTTCAGGGAGACACTGGGGCGTGGGAGGGGTTCTCATCCATCTGGTGGTCTTTGGGGGGCACTAGGGGTTGGGATGGGGACAATGGGGAATAGGGAGGTACTGAGGGGTGAGGAGGGGCACTGGGGGTTGCGGTGGGGTGGTTCCCATCATCCAGGAGGACCTCTGGGGAGAACTGAGAGGTGCTGGGGGTTGTGATATCAGTGGTTTCTCTGTTAGTGGGGTTCAGGGGACAATGCAGGGCTCTCCTAAACCCCAAGCAGGGGTTTGGGGCTGCTGTGGGTGTGTCCGAGCTCTGACCCCGCCCTTCTCGGCCCCACCCAGGAGGGGGCGGGGTCCCTCTGGCTGGGGCTGAGCGAGGAGCGGCTGCTGCTGGTCCGCCCGCCGCCAGAGGCGCTGCCGCCGAGTGGGGCCGTGTCCGCCAGGGGGCGCTGCGGCCGCGCTGCTGGAGCTGGGGCTGCCCTCCCCCCGGACCCCGCGCGGTGCCGCGCGCGCTTCCACCGCCGCTCCAAGGTAACCATGGCAACCGCGGGGACACGCCCCCTCCGCCCATGGGACACGCCCCCTGAGCGCTTTGCGCCCCCTACAGGTTCTCACCGTGACGATGCCGCTGCGTGCGTGAGGGACGAGGGGCGTCCCCACGGGACCCCCGAGAGCTTCCAGTGTTGGTCTGGACCCTCCCCAGGATCGTCACGGACCCTCCCTGATCCCCCACCCCAGGACCATCCTGGACTTCTCTTTGGAGATCCCTTTCAGCACCCTCTGACCTCCTTGGGGTCTTTCTCAGGGTTGACCTGAACACCCCTAAACCTCTCCAGGACTTTCTTCAGGATCTTCTGATATTTTCCATGATTGTCATGGAACTCCCACCAGCACACTCTTGGATCCCCGCCCCGGGATTGTCCTAGGTGTCCCCTTGGGACCTCCCTGATCCTGTGCAGGACTGTCCTGAAACTTGCCCTGGGCCCCTCCTATTCCCCCCCAAGCCCCTCCTGACCCCGTTTCCTACCCTCCGCATCTCCTTGCACCCTAACATGCTCCTCCCCGACCCCTTTTTTTACAAAACCCCATAAAGTTAAACCCAAACCGTGTCATGTGATTGGACAAGGTGTCCCTCCCCCCCGAGTGGCTCAGCCCACGCAGGGGGGATTGGGGGGATTTAGAGCGAGCCAGGGCCGGGCGGGGCCGGGGGGGCTTCCCAGAGCTTCCCGGCAAGAGCCAAGAGGCCCCCGGGAGCCACCAAAGGGCTTGGGGGCTGCAGGGAGTGAGGGGGACACCCCCAGCTGTCCCCTGGGTGTCCCCCGGGTGTTCCCGAGGGGGGACAGTGGTGTCCTGGGGGTCATTGCCAGCGGTCCCTCGGGTCATGGTGCCCTGAGCCACCATGCAATTCAACAAGGAGGAATTCCGGCGCCAGGTGGGCGCTGGGCTGGGCCGCCTGCACAGGTGAGTACCCGAATTTGGGGGAGGGGACATTGGAGAGGGGGCTCCTGGAGGTCTGGGGTGGCTTGGCTGTGGGGCTGGTTGTGGCTGCGTCTCCCCTCTTGTGACAACGATGGGAGCCTGGGCAGGGGAATTTGGGGGGGTCAGGGTTTGGGGTGTCCTGCACACGCGTCCTCCCACCGAGCCCACGCGTGTCCGTGCCACGCGTGTCCCCATCCTGTCCTCGTCCCCTCCCTGGCGCCGCCACCACGGGGGATTTTAGAGCCTTTAATCTGCTGCACCGCCCGCCGCGGGGGGGCACGGGGGACCTGGGGACACGGCGGGGGGAAAAGGACATGGGGAACATGGTGGGGGGGCATGGGTGACCGGAGCACCCCGCTGTCCACTCCAGGGTGACCCAGAGACTCGGGGGGCTTCGAGGGCAGAAAGAACATAGGAATGGGCCAGGGGGACACATGGGGGGGCACTGGGGTGACCAGAGCCCCGCACTGGCCCCTCCAGGTTCCTGGAACGGCGCCAGGATGACCCCGAGAGCCTGGAGCTGAGCTCGGGGGGAGCGACCCCGACCCCAGCGCACCCCCCGGTGCTGGACTGCACCTTCTGCGGGCTGCCCCGGCGCTACGGGATCGCCATCCTGTGCGGGATCGGCTTCTGCATCAGCTTCGGCATCCGCTGCAACCTGGGCGTGGCCCGTGGTCAGCATGGTCAACCCCGCCCACGGACAGGTACGGGGTCAGCACGGTCAGTGGAGGACAGGGACAGGTACGGGGTCAGCACGGTCAGTGGAGGGCAGGGACAGGTACGGGGCCAGCAGGACCGACCCCACCCACAGACAGGTAAAGGGTCAGGGACAGCGACAGGGAGAGCTGCGGGGGGCAGAGGCAGGTTCTGGGTCAGCGTGGTCAGCCCTGCCCGTGGACAGGTGGACATATGGGATTAACGGGTCCAGGTATGGGGGAACCCCGCCAGGGACAGGTGTGGGGTGAGTGGGGCGTGCCCAGGTGTGGGGTGTCCAGAGAACACAGATAGGTGTGGGGGACACTCACCTGGACCAGCCCCACCCCACCAGGGCGTGTCCAGGGGGGTGTCCCCCCCTTGGGCTGACCCCTCCCCGCCCTCCTCCAGCATGCCCAGTTCAACTGGGACCCCGAGACGGTGGGGATGATCCACGGCTCCTTCTTCTGGGGCTACATCGTCACCCAGATCCCTGGCGGCTTCATCGCCCAGAAATTCGCCGCCAACAGGTCTGAGGGGCCCGGGGGGTGGCCCTGAACTGGGGGGTGGCCCTGGAAGGGACAGTGGAGTCACCGCTGTCACCCCTGTGGCCCCTTGGCAGGGTGTTCGGGCTGGCCATCGTCTCCACCTCCGTGCTGAACATGCTGATCCCGTCGGCCGCGCGCACCCACGTCGGCTGTGTCATCGCCGTGCGCGTCATGCAGGGGCTGGTCGAGGTCAGGGTGGGGCCGGCCAGGGCGTTTTTGGGGGGTTTTGGCTGTTTTCAGGTGCTCTGGGAGATTTTCTGCTGAGTCTCGGCTGCTTTGTGGTGTTTCGGAGCCGTTTTGAGGTGTTTAGGCGGGGTTTAGAGGGGTTTGGGGTGTTTTCAGGTGGCGTTGGGGTGTCTTGGGGAGGTCTCAGGAGATTCTCTGGTGAGTTTAGGGGGGTTTCAAGTGGGTTTGGGGTGTATTGGGACATTTCATGTTGAGTTTGGGCCGGTTTGGGGTGGTATCGTGTGTCTTCAGGTGGGTTTGGGACATTTGGGATGTTTTGGCACGGGTTTGGGCGTTGAGCGATGAGGTTGGGGTGGGGGCGGCACCGGGGCTGTGGGGGCGTCCCTTGGTGACCCTGAGCGGTGTCCGGCAGGGCGTGGGCGTGGTCACAATGGGTGTGGTCCTCATCCGCCCCGCCCATTTTTCGGCAGGGTGTGACCTACCCCGCGTGCCACGGCATCTGGAGCAAGTGGGCCCCGCCCCTGGAGCGGAGCCGCCTGGCCACCACTGCCTTCTGCGGTACCGGGGCTACCGGGGCTCCCTGCCGGGGCTACCGAGGGGTCTGGGGCCACTCGGGGCTACCGGGGCTCTGCCGGGGCTACGGGGCTACCGAGGGCTCTGCCGGGCTACCGAGGGCTCTGGGGCCACCGGGGCTACCGAGGGCTCTACCGGGGCTACCGAGGGCTCTGGGGGGACGTGGGACAGGACCGCCGAAGTGCCAGGAACCCAAAGTTGGGGCCAGGGACACCCGCCAAGCCCAACAGTTGGGGTCTCCTACGTGGGGGGTGCACGTGGGGGCTTCCCGATGTTGGTGGGGTGGACGGGGGTCCGGGGTGTCCCCGGGAGTTTGGGGGGGTCCGGGGGTTTCCTGGGGGTCCGGGGTGTCCCCGGGGGTTTGGGGGCCGGGGTGTTCCCGGGGTTGGGGGTCCGGGGGGTGGTCCCGGAGTCTTGGGGGGTCCCGGGGGTGTTCCTGGGGTTTTCGGGGGGTCCGGGGTGTTCCTGGGGTTTCGGGGGGTCCTGGGGATTTACGGGGTTGTTGGGGGGGTCCGGGGGTGTTTCCGGGGGTTGGGGGGTCCGGGTGTGTTCCTGGGGGTCCGGGGTGTTCCTGGGGGTTGGGGGGTCGCGGGGTGTTCCTGGAGGTTTGGGGGGTCCGGGGGTGTCCCCGGGAGTTGGGGGGTCCGGGGTGTTCCGGGGGTTTGGGGGTCCGGGGGGTGTTCCTGGGGTTTTGGGGGGTCCGGGGGTGTTCCTGGGGGTGTCCGGGGTCCGGGGTGGTTCCCGAGTGTTGGGGGGTCCGGGGGTTTCCTGGGGGTCCGGGGGTGTTCCGGGGTTTTGGGGGGGTCGGGGGTTTCCGGGGGTCCGGGGGTGTTTCCGGGGTTTGGGGGTGTCCGGGGGTTCGGGAGGTGTTCCGGGGGTTTGGGGGTCCGGGGGTGTTCCCGGGGTTTGGGGGGGTCCGGGGGGTGTTCCTGGGGGTCCGGGGGTGTTTCCTGGGGGTCCGTGCGGTGTTTCCCGGGGTTTTGGGGGTGTTCCCGGGGGTCCGGGGGTGTTCCGGGGGGTTTGCGGGGGTATAGGGGTGTTCCTGGGGGTTTCGAGGGGTCTGGGGGATTTCGGGGTGTTTGGGGGGGTCTGTGGGGTGTTCCCGGGGTTTGGGGGGTCCGGGGTGTCCCCGGGGGTTTGGGGGGTCCGGGGGTGTTCCGGGGGTCCGGGGGTGTTCCCGGGGGTCCCCAGATTGCCGCTGTCCCCCGAGCAGGCTCGTACGCGGGGGCGGTGGTGGCCATGCCCCTGGCCGGGGTCCTGTGGTGCAAGTCACGGGGATTGGAGCTTCCCGTGTTCTACGTCTTACGTGAGACCCCCACCCGACCCCCCAATGCCCCTTAGCCCCTCCCAGCGCTCCCAGTGACACCAGTGCCCCCAGGCAGTTTCGGGGTGTTCTGGTACCTCTTTTGGGTGTTGTGTCCTACGAGAGCCCCGCACAGCACCCCACGATCTCCCCGAGGAGCGGAAATACATCGAGGAGAGCATCGGCGAGAGCGTGGGCAGCAACCCGCTTACTGGTCAACTGGGAGCACTGGGGGGGCATGGAGCACTGGGGGGGCACTGGAGGGAAGCACTGGGAGCAACTGGGGGGCACTGGGGGGGCACTGGAGCAACTGGGAGCACTGGGGGGCACTGGGGGGGCAACTGGGAGCAACTGGGGGGGGCACTGGGGGGCACTGGGGGGCACTGGGAGCACTGGGGGGCACTGGGAGCACTGGGAGCACTGGTGCGGGGGGCACTGGGGGGGGCACTGGGAGCACTGGGGGGGCACTGGGGGGCACTGGGAGGGGCATTGGGGGCACTGGGGAGCACTGGGGGGGCACTGGGAGCACTGGGGGGCCTGGGGGGCACTGGGGAGCACTGGGAGCACTGGGGGGGCACTGGGGGGCACTGGGAGCACTGGGGGCACTGGGGGGGGCACTTGGGAGCACGGGGACAGCACTGGAGGGGCACTGGAGCACTGGGGGCAATGGGGGGGTCATCTGGGATTGGGAGGAGGTCACAGGGGACCAAGGGTCATTATGGAGTCAACCAAAAGGTCACCGTGGCCACCAAAGGTCACCGTGGCCACCAAAGGTCACCGTGGCCACCAAAAGGTCACCGTGGCCACGACGATTTGGGCCACAATGGCCACGAACGAGGTCTGGACGCTTCAGGCCACGGGAATTTGGGGCTGGCCCAGGCTGGGGGCAGCGTAGGGGTCACCCCTGGTGGTCAGCCCAGTCAGTGGCCACTCCCCGTCCGCAGCTGGCCACGCCCTGGCGCCACTTCTTCACCTCGATGCCCGTCTACGCCATCATCGTGGCCAACTTCTGCCGCAGCTGGACCTTCTACCTGCTGCTCATCAGCCAGCCCGCCTACTTCGAGGAGGTCTTTGGCTTCGAGATCAGCAAGGTCGGACACCAAAAACCACACAAAGCGCCCCAAAATCCCACACGCAAAAATTCTACCAAAAAAATCCCCAAACCCCTCCAAAACCGCCCGTCGCCCTCAGGTGGGGCTGCTGTCGGCACTGCCACACCTGGTGATGACCATCGTGGTGCCCATCGGGGGTCAGATCGCCGATTTCCTGCGCTCCCGGGGGCTCATGTCCACCACCAACGTCCGCAAGATGATGAATTGTGGCGGTCAGTGACGGGGCAGGGGACAGGAGGGGACAGGAGGGACATCGGGAACAAGGGGGCTTGGGGACATCGGGGGAACGCAGGGAGGGCTGGGAAGGGACCGTGGGGACATGGGGGGGATTTGAGAGGACAGCGGGGTCCAGGGAGGACGTGGGGACACCTGGGAGGAACCGAGGGGACACGGGGGGGACACAGACAGGACACACAAGTGACAGCAGGTGACAATGTCCTCCGCAGGGTTGGCATGGAGGCCACGCTGCTGCTGGTCGTGGGCTACTCCCACTCCCGGGCCGTGGCCATCTCCTTCCTGGTGCTGGCCGTGGGCTTCAGCGGCTTCGCCATCTCCGGTGGGGGCAGGGACAGCGGGACGGGGGTGGACAGCAGGGACACCCGTGACAGCCCGGCCCTCCCGCCAGGGGTTCAATGTCAACCACCTGGACATCGCCCCGCGCTACGCCAGCGTGCTCATGGGGCTGTCCAACGGCGTGGGGACACCTGTCCGGCATGGTGTGTCCCCTCATCGTGGGGGGCACTCACATACGCCACAAGGTGAGGGACGGGGGGAGGCCTGGGGGGTTTTGGGGACAGCGGGAACTGGGGAGGGGCCACCATGGAACTGGGGCAGGGGGAAAGGGACCTGAGGAGGACAGTGGGACCTGAGAGGAAGAAAGGGACCTGGGAACAATGGGGCAGAGGAGACAACAGTGGGACCGGGAGGGAAGTGGTCCGGGGTGACGTGGGATCCGGGGGGTGACAGTGGGTCCGGGGGGTGACAGTGGGACCAGGGGGATCCAACGGACAGTGGGACCGGTGGGGACAGAACGGGATCGCGGGGGGGACACAACGGGACAGTGGACGGGGGGACAGTGGGATCGGGTGACAGTGGGGATCCGGGGGACACAAACGGGACAGTGGGACCTGGGGGGACAGTGGGATCGGGGGGACAGTGGGATCCGGGGGGACAGTGGGATCCGGGGACACACGGGACAGTGGACCGGGGGACACAACGGACTGTGGACCGAGGGGACAGTGGGATCCGGGGGACACAGTGGGATCCGGGGGACACAACGGACAGTGGATCCGGGGGACACGTGGGATCCGGGGGACACAACGGGACTGTGGGACCAGGGGGAACAGTGGGATCCGGGGGGACACAAGACGGGACAGTGGGATCCGGGGGGTGACAGTGGATCCAGGAACACCCAGCGGGACCGGGGGGCACAGCTGCACCTGGGGTCAGAACGGACCGGGGGAGGGGACACGAATTTTGGGGGTCTCGCTGGCCCTTTTGTCATTCACCGCATGGTTTGCCCTGGCCCCGCCCTCTTTTCCCTTGACCACGCCCCGTTCTATTGCCCCGCTTTGCCCGCCCCGCCCTTGGCCACGCCCCCTCCCATTCATGCCGCGCGCGCCCCGCGCCGATTGGCCGCTGGGGGCGGGCGGCGGGCGCTGATTGGCCCAGACGCGCGAGGAGTGGCAGTGGGTGTTCCTGATCGCCGCGCTCGTGCACTACGCGGGGGTGGCGTTCTACGGCGTCTTCGCTTCCGGGGAGCCGCAGCCGTGGGCGGAGCCTCCGCGGGAGGAGGCGGAGCCTCTGGCGCCGGGCGGGGCCAGCGACGAGGAGGAGGAAGAGGAAGGGGAGGAAGAAGGAGGGGGAGGGGTCGGTTGGGGAGGACCCGGGAGGACCCCCCGCGAGTTATGGGGCCACGCCGCACCACCGCCCCGGGACCCCCCCATGGGTGAGGCTGGACACCCGGGGGGGTGTGCCCCACAAAACGCTCCCCTCTCCGGACCAGGGAAGCCCCCAAGACCCAGGGACCCGCCTGCTGTGCCCCACAAGACCCCAAGAGCCGGTCTCGCCCTGCGATGTACATATATAAATACAAACTAGCGGCCGCTCGACAGTGTGGAACTGCAGTTCTGGGGGCACGGGGGGGGGACTGAGGGGGGCTTTTGAGAAGCCTTGGCGGGTGCTCTACACGTAACTGGGGCACTGGCGGGGCCTCGGAGCTGCTGGAAGGCACTGGGAGGCACTGGGGAGTCACCGGAGGAGCTTTCGGCGGGTAACCGGAGGGGCCCCTGGGAACGCGGGGTCGCAAAGCACGCCCCCCCAATTTCCGCCCTCAATGGCACCAGCGGAACCGTTCGCACCGCCTTTGCGCCGTGACTCACGTCGCCCCCGCTCGGCCCCCGCGCGGGAAGGGTCGACCCGCGGCCCGCTGGTGGCGGGGCCTCTTTGCGCGAGTCGAGTTCGACGGCCAAGTGCGCGGAGCCCGCGGGTCGCGGCCAGCGGGGGAACCGCGGGCGCTTTGGAGGGGCTGGCGGGGGCTGCGGGGTGGCTTCTCGGAGGGCTCGGGGAAGGGGCTGAGCAGTGAGGGGCTGCGGGAAGCCGCGGGCGGGCGCGCGGGAGCGCGCGGGCGCGAGCACGTGAGGCCCGCGGGTCGGCCTACCCCCGTAGGCCCGAGGCTGCGAGCCTCACGCGGGCTCCCGATGGCGCAGGTTCTGGTGATCGACGGCCGCGGGCACCTCCTGGGCCGGCTGGCGGCGATCGTGGCAAGCAGGTGCTGCTGGGTGAGTGCGGGACCCTTTCTTCCGTTACCCACCGGGAAAAGCTGAGGATCCCCGGGGCAGCCGCGTTCCCCCCGCGCTGTGATGAGCCCGTCCGGCTGTCGAGTGTCGCCACCATGAGAGCCGCCTGCATGCACTACCAGCTGAGCGCGGGGAGGGGGCTGGGGGGAGCCGGGAGAGGGACCGGGAAAGGGACTGGGAATAGCCCGGGAAAGGGACCGGGAATAGCCCGGGAAAGGGACCGGGAATAGCCCGGGAAAGGAGCCGGGAATAGCCGGAAGGGACGCGGGAATAGCCGGAAAGGGACCGGGAATAGCCGAAGCCCGGGAGAGCGGAAGGCGGGAATTACCGGGGAAAGGAGCCGGGATAGCCCGGGAAAGGGACGGGAATGAGGGACCGGGAGGGCGGGAATGAGCCCGGGAAAGCCCGGGAAAAGCCGAGGACGCGGAGATAGCCCGGGAAAGGAGCCGGGATAGCCCGGAAAAGTGGACCGGAATAGCCCGGGAAAGGAGCCGGGAATAGCCCGGGAAAGAGCGGGAATGCCGAAAGGAGCGGATTACCCCGGGAAAGGAGCCGGGAATACGGGAAAGGAACGCGGGAAAGGTAGCCGGAAGTAGCCCGGGAAAGGGACCGGGAATAGCCGCGGAATAGCCGGGAAAGAGCCGGGAACGAGCGGAAGCCCGGTAGCGGGATAAACGGGGGAACCGGGTAGAAAGGGCCGGGAATAGCCCGGGAAAAGGGAAACCCGGGTGCCGGGAATGACCCGGAACCATGCCCCGGGAAAGGCCGGACCCGGGAAAGGACGGGAACCCGGAACGGGCCGGTAGCCGGAGGAGCGGAATAGCGGAGACGAATAGCCGGGAAAGAAAGCCGGGAAGAGGCCCGGGAAGAGCCCGGGAAGAGCCCGGGAAGAGCCCGGGAAGCCTCGGGCCCCGGCCCAGGCTGATGCCGCTGTCCTTAGGCCGCCGCGTGGTCGTGGTTCGCTGCGAGGGCATCAACATCTCCGGGAATTTCTACCGCAACAAGCGTGAGTGGGGGGAACCTGGTTTTGGGGGGAAATCATGGATTTGGGGGTTCGTGTTACGGCTCTCACCGGTCGTGCAGAATTTGTGGAGAAGTTTCCAGAAGGTCCCGTGTTCTTGATGCATCCCCAGAGCTCCCGTTTTGGGGAATTTTAGCTCTTTTCCCAGTTTGTAAAATTCAGACATTTCCCAGTTCCAGGCCACCCCTTTTTTTAGGGAATTTATTCATTTTTTACATCCCAGTAAAGTTTCCAGACCTGTCTTGGGGGGACTTAAGTTCTTCCCACATCACTAAAATTCTTTTTTTTGGGTGGCATTTTTCCCCTTTTCCCATTCCCATAAAGTTCCTGGCATCCCCAGACCCCATTTTGGGGGAATTTAACCCCTTTTCCCATCCCAGGAAAGTTCCCGACAATTCCAAATCTCCCATTTTTAGGCGGATTTCACCCCTTTCTTTCTCCCCTTATATGGGATGGGTTTTACCACGTTTTGTCCTTCTCCAGTGAAATTCCTGGCGTTCCTGAGGAAGAGGATGAACACCAACCCTTCCCGGGGCCCTTTCCACTTCCGAGCCCCCAGCAGGATTTTCTGGCGCACGGTCAGAGGTGAGAGAGGCGCCTCCGATGGATTTTCCTCCCCAAAACTCATCCAGAATTTCCCCTGATCCCTGATTTTGTCTCAAATCCAGGAATGCTGCCCCACAAAACCAAGCGGGGCCAGGCGGCCCTGGAGCGGCTCAAGGTGTTCGATGGGATCCCCCCGCCCTACGACAAGGTGGGGACCCCACAAACCTGGCTCTGGAGTTCCCAAATCCACCCCTGGGGTCCCACAAAATCCCTCTCCAAGATCCCACAAATCACTCCTGGAATTTCCCCCGAATTTTCCCTGGGACACGGCAAATTCCACCCAAAACCCTGGTGTCAATGATGTCGCTTTTACCTACATTGTTTGATTCTCCCTGAGAAAAATTCCAAATCCTGAGACACCTGGAATGCCCCAAATCCCATAAAACATCCCCACAACCCCCCTGCGGGACCTAAAACATCCCCGGGGACCCCGGAAGATCCCAGAATTTCCAAATTTTCTAGCGGAAGCGGATGGTGGTTCCAGCTGCCCTCAAAATCATCCGGCTCAAACCCACACGCAAGGTGAGTTTTGTGGGGGGTCATGGGATTTTAGGAGGATTTTATAGCATTTGGGGGGATTCTGGGATTCGGGGGCATTTTGGGGGGATTTGGGATTTTTTTTGGGGAGTTATGGGATTTGGGGCATTTTGAGGGGGGTTATGGATTTGGGGCATTTTGGGGAGGTTATGGATTGGGGATTTTGGGGGAGGGTTAGGATTTTGGGGCATTTTGGGGATTTTTGGGGCTGGGGGGATTTGGGGGCATTTTGGGGGGGATTAGGGATTTGGGGGCATTTTGGGGGTTATGGGATTGGGGCATTTGGGGGGGGTTTATGGGATTTGGGGGCATTTTGGGGGAGGTTATGGATTTGGGGGCATTTTTGGGGGTGGGTAGGGATTTGGGGGCAATTTTGGGGGGGATTATGGATTGTTCATTGGGGAGGGTTACTGGGATTTGGGGGCATTTTGGGGGGGCATTTTAATGATTTGGGGCATTTTGGGGGATTAATGGATGGGGGCATTTTGGGGGAGGGTTATGGGATTTGGGGCATTTGGGGGGTTTGGATTTGGGGGCATTTTGGGGGGTATGGGCATTTGGGGGCAGTTTGGGGGGGGTTATGGATTTGGGGCATTTTGGGGGAGGGTTATGGGATTTGGGGCATTTTGGGAGGGTTATGGGATTTGGGGGCATTTTGGGGGAGGGTTATGGGATTTGGGGCATTTTTTGGGATTTTACAGTTGTTGGGAATTTTGGGGATTTAGGAATTTTGGGGCATTTTGGTTTTTGGGGGTTTGGGGTTTTGGGGATTTTGGGGGGGTTTAAGGGCTTTGGGCCCCCGCTGAGCTCCCAGTACCCCCCAGTTTGCCGTACTGGGCCGGCTGGCGCACGAGGTGGGCTGGAAGTACCGGGATGTGAGGAAGGCGCTGGAGGAAGAAAGAGGAAGGGCAAGCTCGTTAACAACAAAAAGAGAAAGATGATGGTGAGAAAATGGGGGAAAAGCCCCAAATCTTTCAGAATGGCACGGGAAGAACCCAGAACAGTGAAGGGTCTAAAACCAGGCAGGGAAGATCCCAAGAATCGGGTGTGGGACTCCCAGAAAAATTGGGAGGCACCCCAACAAACTCACAGCAAGGAAAAATGGGGTGGGAAAGCCGTAAAAACAACAAAAAAAGACCTAAAAAACCGTGAGAAAGCCCCAAAGTGAGGGTGAAACCCCAGTTCCCATGAGAATTCGGGGACGGGGCTGCTGGGGGCATTTAGGCACTGCCTGATACCTGATTTTTTCACTGTTTTTCGTGGGTTTTTTCTTCTGGTTTTTCCCCGTTATGTCTCTCTTTTCCCCAATTTTAGCTGAACTAATTAAATTAATTCTGTCTCCTGTGTTCCGGGTGTCCAGAGCCTGCGGCGCCGCGCCGAGCGCAACGTGGAGGCGAAGGCAGCGCCATTCACGGCGGTGCTGCGGCAGCACGGGGTCCTGCTCTAATAAACCCAAACTGGGATGAACTGGGACGAACTGGGAGCCTCCGAGTCTTACTGGGCTGAACTGGGAACGACCAGGCTGGATTTCAGGGAGGTTTTCAAGTGTTTATTGAGCCGAGGCTGCTGCGGTCACCCTGGGGGTCACTCGGCCACTCGGTGGTCAGTGGTCACTCGGGGTCGACGTGGTCACGTCGGGTGTGATCGGGTCACTCCTGGGGAGTGGTCACCGGTTGGCGGGTGGTCGGTTGTGACTCGGGGGTGGTCAGTGTGGTCACTCGGGGTGGTGCGATGGTCAGTCGGTCGGTGGTCGGTGGTCACTCGGGGTGGTCGGTGGTCACTCGGGGTGGTCGGTGGTCACTCGGGCGTCATGGGGGTTCCATTGGTCACTGGTGGTGGTGGGTATCGGGGGTGGCAGAGGTGGCTGTGGTCGACTCCGGTGGATCAGTTGCGGGTTGATGCTTTCAGATGGTCAAGTCGGAGGGTGGTCAGCTGGTTCACAG
>VKON01002332.1:0-18823 GCA_009741485.1 Malurus cyaneus samueli
CAAAGCTGGTACAATACTGAGAAGCCCAGAATTTTACTGAAGCAGAACTTTCATATCAGTCAGACCTGGCTGATATTTGGTTTTGGGTCTGAAGGTGAAGAAGCTCTGAAGAATTATGAGCATGGCTGAAAATACACATGGCTGATGTATTTAACAGGGGGTCATGCTCTTGTACTCTCGATGGAGCAAATTTTGGAACAAAGGTCCTTGTTTCTTAATATTCTCTGTATTGTTTCATGAGCGCCCAACAGGAAAAACTACTTCCTCAAATAGTTTTAAGAAGAAAGTGTTGCAGGCAGTCAGGTATGGAAATGAATAAGTCTTCAGTGGGTGGCCTTTACCAGTAATATTTCTTCTGCTAAGCAAAACTGGTTCTTTCAGATTACATTAGTTTTACATTTTCTGGTGACTGATTTAGCTCTCTCTCTTATTTCTCTCATGGGCATTGTTCTAGTTTCAGTTTCATCTTTCTTTGTACATGCAGCTCAGCTCCACTTCCACTGGTAAATAACTTCATTTCAAAAGCTGGGGCTATGTTCTTTTCTCTGGCTTAGCCCAAAACTCTGATGGGAATGGAAGGCCTCAGAAAAATGGAAGAAAACCATTCTCTATTTGTTCTGCATTTGTTCTGCTCACGTTAATACCAAGCTGAACATAAATGGATCATTATGTTAAACAGTGTTTGCAGCTATAAAACTCCAGCTATTGCCATATATCTTTGTAGATATATATTCTTGTGACTCTGAGAATTTATGCATGGACTTCACTTTTATGCTTTAATTTATTTATTTTTCTTTTTCCTTTTAAGTTTTCATCTAATTCTAAAATAAGAAAAAAAAACCCCAAAATTATCTATCTGTCCTGCATCAGATTTTATTTCCATTCAACAAGAATTAATAAAGTCCAAATCCTTTCTAGCTATTGGGCCTTCCATTCAATATGCTTAATCTGCTTCCTCAGAAAAAAAGAAAGTGATGACGGAAGGTGATATTGTAAAATTACTGTAAAGCCAGCAACATGTCTAGGTTCCAATATAAAAACAAAAAAAAGAGAGAGATTGGTCTGCCTAGAAGGCATCAGCTTCTGGAAATGGGCTCAGAGGAGAGGTGTGGCAGTGTTGCGTTGAGAAATTGAGCAGTGTTGCTTTGAGGGGTGAAAGTGTTTATCTGAGGGGATCCTCCTGCCTCTGGAGGCTTGGGGTGGTGCTTCAGCCTCTCTGCACCTGCTCTTCCCACTCGTGCAAACAGAGGTTACACCGCTGCAGTGTGCACATTTAATGCTGTGAACAATGTTTATCATTGAAAGTAGGAAATCCATGCGATTGGAGCTGTGGAGAAGCAGAAAAGCCTGGGCTGCTTCTCCACCTTCTCTGTGTAGGGAGCACTGCAAAGAACTACCACTATCCCCTTGGCGTTCCATTTCCCGTCTACCAAGGTCCAGAATTTAGCATTCAAGAACAGATAATGATAAGTTTTGTGTCTGTTCCTCAGCACCAGAGAGAACCCAATGTTTTTTTGGGGGAAAAACTAAATGAAAAGAAAGAATGATGCTTCTCCTTCCAAGGCTTACACACTGATCATTTGATCCAGCTCATGCAAATTCTTGAACAAGACGAAAGAGAAGAAACCCCTTTTTGCAGACTTAGGTTTAATATTATTAGAGGGAGCATCCCTGAATATTGCAGTCAGCAAGATCCTATTAACGTAATATTGTGACAAAGAGGAATCACATGAATCACAGAAACAAGAATCCCTGATGAGAGGGACCAATCAGAAATACGGAGTCCAACTCCCTGCCCGCAGCAGGAAGTCAGAATCTACACTGGAGCCCAAAGTCCAAAATGTGGATGCTTGTACAGACTGAACACGCGAAGAGCAGCAGTAACAAGATCCTCTGCCATCAAGAGAAACAAATCTGATGCTAAGCTGATTGCTCACTCTAACAACAGCCGTGCAAGAGCCATCCAGAATGAACACCATCAAGCCAGCGGAGACAAGAAATGAGGAATGGTCATGTGTTACAAAACCTTGGAACCAAAATCGTCTTACTCACTGATCTCCTGCCTGTGCTGAAGGGCTTCTGTGTACTAAGGTCCTCGTATGGTCAGATAAACGACACTTGCTCCTGGTGACCAAACAATGTCATTGTGGGAAGGGGAGAGTTTCTTTAAACAAGAGGTGGTTTCCTTGGACAACCAAGAGAGAATTAAAAAGAATTTGGTAAAGCTACATTGTTGGATCATGACAGCTCCAGTGCAGGAAATTTTCTAGGTCTTGAGCTGCTCGAGAAATGCCCCAAGTGACCCCATTGACTGAAGCAGAACAGGAGAGCATGCTCTGTAGAAGCTGCTTCACACCAAGGGACTGCTGCACATGTAAACCAAACCTAAGAAAGAAGCTGCCAGTGGACGCCTCAAAGAATGTGTTTGAGTGGATGGGCCTGGGAAAAGAACAGTACTGCATCATGCTGTCCCTGAGAGATGGATTGATTGAGCATATACACACGTAAGACAATAGGAACTCTACTAATCACAAACACAAACCCAACATTCCACACTGGGGCTCCTGATCAATGTAATTCCCCAGGAATTCTCAACAGCTTTGGGTGTGCAGTAATATGGAACATACTTGCATTCTTATTATTTGCTGCCCCAGCTGCACAAATATCACACTTAAAGAATACAGTTTGAATCAACTTGAAAACACAGTCTCTATGGAGTGATGAACCACCATCTTCTATTCTTGCTTCTCATACCAGTCTCATCTTTATTTCCAGATGTTTCCATCATTGGGTTATAAAACTTCAAGGCAGTAAAAGTTTTATTCTGAAATCTGACAGCAAAGAAACATAAGTATAACACCAGTTTCACTGAGTCAACTGCAAACCAACCCATAGGGGTCCATGTGAAGTAAAGGCGATTTTTTTATGACTCTTGCAGATCTGGGTCAAATCTGATATATAGAGCAGAAGATACATACCATTTTATGCATTCAAATCATTATTTCTGTTCAGAGATTACCCAATCCTTAGTTGTTCTTTTGAGATTATAACACAAGGAAGGAGATATTCAGAAAGTTGGAACCTAATAGTCCTAATTATATGTCTATATGCTGTCCATAAATATCATTATTCATGCAGCAGACAGGAATTTCGGCAGCAGACCACAATTTTTTTTGAAGTTCCTCCCTTCTGTGCAAAGGTTACAGATTAATCTCCTTATCATTGTGGCAAAAATCCCAATTATTTATTAAGCAAGGTCTTTTCTGTTCTCGATGTGGTTTACAAATCCTTTTGAAATGTAGAAGTTAAATGAGAATGCAAAATTAAAAGATAGTCCAAAAATTAATTTTATATGTATACAGAAAGCATGCTGATAAGCACAGCGACTAGCCTCTTATTACTTATGATTTTTGAAAGTTGTCGTTGGAAAGGACTTACAGAATATAATTTCATTGGTTCTCTGCCCTGACCAACTTCAGCGGACTGGGAAATTGAAAGAGTGTGGAGGGCATGTCCAGATCACTGATCCTTCACGGCTAGCCACCTCTCTGGAAAGTTCTGTGACAGTGTTTCACGCATGCTCTCAGAAGAGAAATGCCCCCTTTATTGGGGTCAGACCAGTAAGAGAAGAGACTTACCTCTCCAGTCCCTCCTAGGAATCTGTACAGAACATGAGTGTCCCCTCACCCCCATCTCCCAAACTGTACAAACCCAAGCCCTCAGCGGCTCCTCACAGACTTCTTCCAGCCTCCAGCAGCTCTGTTCCCCCTCTGGATCATTCAGGACCCTTCCCCGTCCTCCCAAACTGTGCGGCCCAGCCCAGCAACACAGACTCGGTGAGGCCGCGCCCAGGGCTGAACCACGGATGATCCGTCTTTTTGTCGGGCTGTGCTGCTTGTGTCTGATCAGCCGTGATGGGTTGCCCCTGCTGCCGGCACACAGCGCTGACCCACACTGACTGCTGCCACCACACCCAGATCCTTCTTGCGGCTGCTCTCCAACACTCTCTCCGCTGAACTTGTGCCAGCTTGCTGCAGTCCAGGGCAGAATCGATTTTGTTCTTGTGTAAACTTAATTACCCAGCACTCAAATTACCAAACCCCTCCACAGGCCTCCTGTGGTCGACAGTCAATCACTCTCACTCGGCATCGTCACCGACACCTTTTAATGGTGCATCCATCCTGCATCAGATCGGAAACTTGTTGAAGCAGAATGGCATGCAATCTAAGCCCAAGGAGCTCTGCTGTGATGCTCACACAGCAGAATAGCAGCCTAATTCACTGCAAGCGCCGCTGAAGTTTCCTGAACATTACAGCCAGTTCTTCGACCGCAGCACACGTAACTGAGTCTCACAGCTGACACCTTGTCCAAATGATAACTAGAGGACAGTATCAAAAATCTTGTAAAAGCTACTAAAACAAGAAAACACAGTCCACCTTCCCTACCTCTAGGCAATAAGTCTTACTGTAGCGGTCACAAGTAATTAGGCAGGACTTTCCTCTGAACTCACCAACTGTGCCGGGGACTGCATTAAACATGAAAACTTTAAATAGCATCACCATTGATACACGGGCATCAGATCAAAACACTTTGGTCTCCTGGTCATTCAGATGTAGAATACTGTACCCTTTCCTATGTCCCTCCCATATCAGTATTGCAGAGCCATCGCAGCTCTGAAAAAAAATGGTTTTAATCATTACAGATTTCCCAAAGTCCACGTGCATACTTAACATTCGGAGAAGATTCCTTTTTTTCTCTAGCAAATTTCCTTGACTTTTTCCCATAGAAGCCAAAGGCCAAAACACCATGAAAGCATAAAATACACTGGAACGAATTGAAATAAACCAAATTATGGGCTTTTTATAAACACCAAATAACATAATATTTGTGACCTATCCAAGATTATCTAAAATGAATGCAATTTCTAGATCGATATAAAGCCACAGAAAGTCAGGAGTAGCTCAGCAAACCTATGTCTTAGAAGGACGAAATAATATTAAAGAAGGTACATCGGATCACAGTCACATCCACTACATAGGTTCTCAAAATGGAGCCATGTCAAACTCATTTGAATCATACATATAGAGACCGTAAATCATTTGCTGGGTTCCCGTGGCACATCTTCTGAAAGAAGCTCTGTCAGGGTTCTCCTACCGCTGCCTCAGGTAACCAGAAACTCCATGCAGGACAGCTTCCATGTGATATCTAATGAAGGAAACGGCAGGACACAGCCTTCATAAAAACCAAGCAAAAATAATCAAAGTGAAGGGTTAAAGAAAACTCCTGAAGGGATAATCATTTGCAAAAGGCCTTAAAGAAATAACCTGGAAATAGCTCTTAAATGCAAAAGCTTACGTCAGGCTTCCAGAATCAGCTAACTACATTTCTTCCTAGAGAAAATGAAGTCCTCTGTTTCAGCAAAAACTGTTCCTCCTTATACTGCATTAATGCTCATGCCTCATCAGCTGCATGTATATATTTATCCATTTGTTAGCAGTATCTCAAGGAAATAAGCTTCTTGATAGCAGGTCCGGTTTTAGCCTTCCTCTCCCACACAATAACTTCGAATTGCTGGCCAGTTTTGGCGAGAGAAGATCGTGGAAAATCATAACAAGTCATAAAACAGGCACTGGAAAAGGATAAAGACTAACCATGACATGAACTGGGCTCAGCTCAAGCTCACAAGCTAAGAAAACCATACTTGCGCAGTTACCACTACACTCTTGTATCCCCGTTCATTATCTTACTGGTCGTATGTAGCTTTAAAACTCTCATTCTTGCTCTCATTCATGTCAGGCTATGCGAACCATATAAAAGACAGGCGAGCCAACGATTGGGTGAAAGTCTCTGAACCATTCACACATCAACCAGGTTCAAGTTACTAGAATTTCGGCCAAGCACCCAAAATCTGTCTCTCAGAAGTGACATGCTCCAGTGATTTCACTAACAAACTCTTCCACTATCTTTATATAAGACCAAGGTTTTGGTGGTGTTGCCACTGAGTGAATCACAAAGAAAGGAACACTACTAAAATAAATATAATAATAAAAATCAACAGTGTAATGGCATCTAATACTTACACAAGGCGCTCGCAGAATCCCACATGCATCGACCACATTTTAACAGATTATTTGCAATGGATGGGGGACTTTGTGGAATAAGTGATAGTACACGGTGGGAATAAAGGAAATTAAGTGCGATAGAGGGAGGAATACGAACACTTTGACAGGTCAACGCAATGTATGTTCACTGAGGAAGGCTACATGACACAGTTTAGCATCTCAAATGTTCATCGAAAAATTTGCAAAATGACAGGCTAAAATGGCAAAATACAGCAACATCTATGAAAATGCCTTGCCTTGCACTCTGCTTGTATGGTATGAACAATGCATAAAATATAGACAAGATTTGATTTTAGGATTAGAATCTTTGAGAAATTAGTCAGAAACCTTACAAGTTACAATTACTGCCTTGGGTAACGAAAAAACAAAAATCCAGAGGAGAAAAAAAATTGACTTGTCGAAAAGCCATCATTTGAAGTCTTATAAGTGATACATCAACACTGTCATGATACTACAATAAAATCTGAAAGTAAAATAGTTCCTTCGGTATAAAAACAAAAAAATACATTACAAACCAACTAAACCCAAAACAAAAACCAACAAAACATAAGAAACTCGAATTAAAAGATACCGAGAGTGAAAAAAGCAAATACCAATAGTAGCATATCACCCTTGAAATAGTGTAAGCAAAACACTTTTAAGGACCTAAAACGCTGTTTGAATGTGATTCCAAATATTTGAGCACGGAGAATGAATAAAAAGAGAAAAAGGAAAATAAAGAACCAGACTTCTTATCCAAGAAGACTTTTTAATTTTTTTAAATCCAAGCTAACTTAGCTATATTCAATCAATATTGTGGATGATTTCATTTGAAACTAACCCTGACTGAGCAAATGCTTCTGGAGTCACTCAAAAAAACAAATTTATCCTCATTTGTAAGTTCCATATCAAATGCAAGCAAATTTAAAGTGAAACCTATGAAGTGGAAACATACCACCCAACCCAGAAGTTTTTGTTCTGGCTTCATAAGCAAAATCTAGACTGTTGGGCATCCTACACTTAAAGTAAACCAGCTAAGTGAGCCAGCAAATTCATCACTCACTGAAGATGGGACAGAGGAATGAAAGCATTGGTTAATACTATTAAATCAGGCAAAAATACTCCCAGGATCAAGCATAATCTTGAGACGGCATAAATAATTGTTATGTGTTCATGATCTTAGTTACAGCTATGCTGATTATCATTATCATATTTCAGTGAAACAACATCTTTATACTGCTACTACATTAAACGAACACAATGCTTGTTGAACACTGATGGGGTTGTCCAAAAGATTACCTCAGTAGCTGAAGGTAAATTGTGTAAAAGGGAAAGGGAAAGTATCAGGCCAAGAACAGATTCGTACTAGGCCTTCGTCGAAATTTAATGAAGTTACAGGTTTGCTCTTTACGAGATTATAGTAAAAAGGTAGTGAGCAAGAGAAACAGCATTTTTTTTTCCGGAGGCAAGCTCTTCTGTCAAGACATCAAGTCACAATTTCAAAGACGCCCTTTTACAGTTAGTTGGTCAAACCCAGCTAAATAATTGCCAAGATGAAATTTAAATGCCTTGTGCAACAAAGCAGGGAACTTTTTTTTCTCTGATACTTGTACGAGCAGTACATCTAACAGAAGAAAAAAGATCGGCCCTCAAAAAAGTTTAAAACTACAAAGGTATGGCAGATCTCCCTTTGCTCATTGGCCAGCACATTCTATTCCTGCTTCCATTGATCTGTTTTTAGCTTCCCATTCAAAGTCCCGCAACACATCACTAAAACGCTCAACTAATAGGCAACACCAGAAAAAAAACAAAGCAAAATAAACAGTAGAGTGTAATTTGTTGCCAAAACAAAAACCAGCTCAAAATGCAAATATTTAACAACATTTCTAGAAAATCCATTGAACGATCCCACTTGTATTTAAGACTCCATGTCTACATACAAACAATAGCATAAATAACAGAAGAGCTCTTAACAGCAAGATGATATGTCTCTGTGTAATAATATGGTTTCGCAGAGCTTGAACACATTTCCCAAGCCAGCTACCACTCTTAAAAGAATAGGATAATAGATATAAAAGCTGTTCTTGCAGATAGGGCCGCTACACTCCCATTTAATTTCTGCCATGGGTTTTTACTGACACAGACTCTATTTCTTGTTGTCTGCCTCGTTCTTACAATGATGGACAAATTTGTGAGACCTATACAAACACACACAGCAACTACATCAAGAAAAATCCTTTACTGATTGAACAGAAACTGTCAAGCCAAAATTAATAGGTAAAAGATAACTACCAAAAAGATACTGAAGGGTAAAACCAAAAGCATCAGCAGATAGAAAAAATACCGCTGGGCATCTGCCTCAAATATTTTGTTGTCATCTATAAACAAATATTTAAGAAATTATGATCCATTCCCCATCTTCTGATAGTGTTTCATCTGATTTTATTTAAGCTCAGATTTGTAGCAACTGATCAACGCCATAGTGTACAGCGTCAAATATCTAAAATATAGCACATTGGACATTGTAAAAATATTTAGAAAATGCGTGCTTGAAAATTATCTGAATGTCAATAAATTCTAAAGCCTTCAAAAAAGAGTGAGATTCTTTGTTTATGTAAAAGCTTCAGGTTCCTGAATTTCAACATTCTTTAAATGGAATTAATACTGCAAGGAGAAAAGTCAACCCATGGTTTGTCTGCATTTCACTTTCCCTGTAGCCTGGATAAAGAACCGCAGAAAATCATGAATAGACATCAACCATTTTCTGCTATCAGAAATTAGTTTTAAGCCTTTGGCAAATAGATTTAATTCTTTTCATTCTTACGTAGCAAAAACTTAATCAATGCATCGATTTTAAAGTAAAATGAAATCTCTTTTTTTTTTTTTTTTTTTAGTAAGAAATCTGCTTATTCTTCATCAAGTGAAGGGGATAATTTATGATAGAGCCTAAAAATCCAAGGAGAAGACCTATGAATCTCTCAGGACAGGATGTGAAATAAGTGTAAAGAGCAGTAATGAAAAAAGTAGTGGCAAATCAATGGTGACTAATGAATACTGTGTATTTCCTGATATTTTTTCATTGTGCACAACAGACAATAGGAGCAGGAACAGGTGCACAAAGCAATGACAACACGTCAGTCCCATCAGCTTGGTGAAGAGGAAATTTCCAATATAAGATAAGAAAACGTGTGAGAAGGACTAGCTTATGCAGAACGAAAATCCACTGACATCTCTGGAGCCAGGAATACCGGACTTCAGGCATTACACTGCAAAAATGTGATAAGCGTCTTAGCAGGAATGCAATAATAGGGAGGGGAAGGAAAATCCAAATTATAAAGACATAAAAAAAGAATAGAGACTTATTGTGACCTACCTTAGAGGATCTTGTTAGGAGAATGCCTTCTCCTTGTATTTTGAAGGAAAGCGAATATTTCAGGAAAAGATTGAAGAAGGATGTGGTAGCAGCCCTGGGAAAGGCATACCCAGGTACTGGAAAAGCAGAAGAGGTTGATTCCTGACTGTGAGTAAAATGGGAAATGATAAAGGGAAAAACCTTTTGTAGCCAGCCCTAAGGGTCAAAATGGCACAAACAGCACACATATTATTATCCTATTATATTCTATATGATAATCTATAGTATATATGATAATATACTATCTATAATATCTATAAAACTCTATATATATCCTATATACTATCTATATATTAAGCGATAGATAGATAGATAGATGATAGCTAGATAGATAGATAGATGATAGATAGATAGATAGATATATCAAGCATCAAATTGAAAATATTTCCATTCTTTTGACAACACAAATAAGAATTAAATCCTAGGAGCAGAAATCTCACCAAGCTACGCACCGGAATTTGCTCATAATTGATATTACATGATTAATTACCTAAGGTCATTAAGCAGCAAGTACAAATTGGGGAACAATGTAAAATTTTGCTACGCCTAAGAAAGACATAACATCTGTTGTTAGTTTTCATGTCATTTTTAAAAGAACATGAAAGGCAAGAAAGCCAAGGTTGAGATCTCTGCTCATGTTTCAATAGTAACAGCTGCTTTGCGAACGCGGCAGAGCAATCAAATCACTTAATCTAGTTGAAAAGCATGAAAATAACCAATGTTTCCTTGGAATGGAATGGCTATTAAAATTAGCACCAAAGGGTAACTAATACAGATGGGAGGTAGTTGCTAAAGGTTTCTGCCCTGAATTGATACAAAATCATATAGTGACAGAATTCGTGACAAAAAAATACCAATACTTGTTAAAAGTCAAACTACATGTTACCGTCTTGAAGACTTAATTCGAGCGAACTCCCTGCATACCAAAAAGATTTGGCAAAAATGTTTTCAGGATTTTCAGTTGCAAGGCAAGAAAACCTGTGTCCTAACTTCTGAGCAATTGGTGTAAAAAAGGTTACGTCAGCTCTGATCAAAATATTTTCACAGCAATAGAAACCAGTGGGTTCTAAATTAATCAGCTGACTTTCCTGCTGGAAATACTATCTGCTGATGAGTAAAGGAAAGATACACATAAAAACTATGGGCCACGTCTAAAGCTGGATGATTTTTTTTCCAAGAAACATTACAGACCGTCCAGAATGGGAATGTGTCACATACCTTAGTAACTGAAATAAGTTTGTACTGTTTTGGTCAAGGTCCTGCAGGAATCAACAAAACAGTAAATCCACTGCTTAAGCAGAGTTTTGGAGGAAGCCACCTGCCTGAGGTTCTCTGATTTGGAGAAGATGTATGATAAAAAAGCTGAAATTAATCATGTAAGAGGTCAGCAAGATACATGCTAGTAGGATAATTCCTGTCTTTTTTAATTGCAAGGGATAGGGATAATAACAATCAGCAATGGAGAACTTGATCACACCTAATCCGTCACCTTAATTCACAGTCAAATTAATCCTCCCACAAAGTACAGCGTGTTTAAATACGTTCCTTGTTCTTATCTTTCTATTTTTTTTTTTTTTAATTGCGGATTTTGTTTGTTTGCTATTTCTTACGTATTAACGATGGTGTTCCAAAGGAAGCGAGTTTTAATAACACTAACAATAACCAACATTTTCAGCTGTGGCTGTGAATAGACAGGACCCCATTACATATACAAACCAGCAGAGAGTCAGGGGTCTGCTAATCCCTGCTACAACCAGACCAGCTGCATCTTCACCTCTATCATTGAGTGCTTCCTGCAGTTTAGCTGAAATCTACCATTCTTTTTCTCTTTCAAGATCTTCCAAGCATTAAAACCAAATCAAAATATGCTTCTTCAGACCTAGTTAATTTCCAGCTAACTGAACAGTAAATATCATTGTGGGGGGCAAAATCTGTGCCTTTCAAATGAATTATAATTCCCGTTTCCATTAGAAGTGAAATCCATAGAAAATCCCGGCTCTTCTATGTCTGGCCCATTAAGGAAATGGCAGAAGAGTATTATGAAGAATCCCAACCTTGTTAACTAGTCAGGGAAAATACAGTGTTAAGAACCAAATCTAGACAAAGTACATAGATCATCTAGTTAAAAAAATTGCTTCTCCTCAAGACCCAGAAGATTTTGAGCTCTGTGTGAAGACAAACACTATTAAGCATCAATTCTTATTCTTCACGAACTCAGCTATTGGATCAGTGCTGACTCTGGGAAACAGACTGTTGCTGAAGTTATTTGTGTTTTGGTGTTGTTTTATCTCTTTCATTATTAAAAGGAAGATTTTCTTTAAAAATTAAAAAAAACCTTCCAAAACCCCCAATCTGTTTTACGTTCTTCCATGAGAACATAACAATAATGAGCACAGGCCTCATTATTTGTGCTTGGGTTTAAGCATTGGCTAATAAGTTGTTATGACTCATTGTACAATGGTCTGTTTAATACACTTCAGCATAAAAGCTCTTCATTAAGACCTATGACTGACCCAGAAACACCAATATCTAAGTCTTTCAGATCTTCTCAAATGATTCTCGACCCTGATATTTTAGTGAAATCACTTGTATAACCTCACCTTTGAACTGTGGCCAAGATTTGTAACAAAAAAAACCAAACCTCAAACAAAGACAAACAGCCAAACCTGTTTGCATCTACCAAAAGAGGAGAGCGTAAAAAGGTAACAAGGGAAACAGCAGATGCTTATTTAAGTAAGCCCCGTGTACAGCAACAATTGGTTCAACTTTCTACTCTAAGAAATAAATACAGGAAAGCATCAGCATAAGCCTTCATCTACCCAGTTGCTTTTTCAGGAAAATGGGCTGGCAAACAGAATTTTTGCCCTGAATCAATGGATTTTTTTTTATAAAATTCTATAACCCAAATTTGTCCTCAGTAAGGTAAAACAAAAAAAACAAATTCAGAAATAACGCCACAACACACTATCCTGGCTATCAATAAATTATAGATGACCATTGTCAAGCAATGTTAGACAAATGAACGTGGGTGCCAGATCCTCTACATAAACACAGCTTTACAGGAAAGTTTAAAAATAATTTGATGGATAAGATGCATTTTAACAAGTGGAATTTAAATTTTACACAGGAGAAGGACAAACAAGGCTGGATGATCGCAAGCATTCTGCATAATTGTTTCGAAAAATTCCTGCCTGTTTTGACATTCACTCCCACAGACTCTCAAGAGTTTTGCACGCACTAAAAGGCAATTTTAGGGAGGCACAGCTTAAATTTTTACAAGGTCAATAGAAGGGAAAGGGAAAATGTGGGTGATTTTTCCACGGTCATGTGCTAATGCAGGAAGCGGAGCCAGCTTACTTGGACCATGTTGCTCACAGCTGATTTATCGCTGTTCAATATTCAATGAAGTTTCATCGAAGGAAAAGAAGTAGAAACTCTTTATTTACTCATTTTTAAAGCAAGGCTTCTCTTTAAAGGGCCAGAAAGGTCTCCCTCCTGACTAGATGTCACATTGTTAGAATTTTTGCTACTGAAACTGCTTCAAGAGTTTTATGGGCAACACTGAAATGCCAATGAAATTTGCGTGTAAAAAGTGACAGCGAAAGCTGGAAATGTCAATAGAAATATCGATTGCAGGCTCTCTGCAAATGGCCGGAATCAAGTGTTGCACATGGCACGAAAGTGCACATGGCTTTTGTGGAAAATGTCTCGCTGGTTTGCAGCCGATTTCAACATAAAGGGACAGGGAGTCATTGCCTTGAAGTGGGAATCAGACTTGCTGAATTTCTACCCAGGAATTTTGCCTCATCTCCGTGCTCATTCAGTAAGAACACTTTGGTGCCAGAATCCTGCAGGACGAAGCAAGGATAAAAGAAAGCTGCCTTTGGTCCAGCTTGCAACAAGTCAGAGGCTGCAGGAAGATGAGATAATGTTGTCCTCCAAACTGTCCCTCTTTTGACCCTCAACTCTGTGCAAAAGCTGCAATCCTGACCATTAGCTGCTCAGAAATGCACGTTTGAAGGAAACAGCAAAGGCACAGATCTGAAATGGGCTGCTGTGGCATCTTTAGAGGACACTCTTCTCCATGACAGAAAAAAAGAAAGGAAGGAGTGCCTCTTTCCTGTGCCTCTTCTAAGCTGTAGTTCTGTGAGAAAGGGACAAAACATCCTTTGAACCGTTCACCTATTAAAAGCAACTCTAGGGCCAATGACCCCGTCATGGGGTCCCAGCTGGCACATGGTGAAACTATAAATAAAGGACATTGTTGAGTGTAAAATGGCAGTGAGTGGGGAAGAGAATACGAGCAACAGCTGGAGCAGACCCTACAGTAGCGCTTCTGATTGAAGTGAGTTCTGTAAACCAGAATAATGGTCTTAAAAAAGGTGGTTGATGTTGGCCATGTCTTCTCGGCGGGCAATTCAGAAGGGCTAGCCAAAACTAGAAACGCGAAGGATAAAAAATAGCGACAAAAAAGCCATGTCGGAATTTCCTCTGCAGCTCCTTGTCTGTACGAGCTGTGCTGCTGCAACACACACTGTCAGCTAACAAACAAGGACTACAGATGGCCTTCCTGTGTCTCTTTCAGATAAAGCAATATAATTAAAAACAATAAAACCGCACCTTGACCAAATAATTAATCCCAGATAGGCTACAGAAAGATAACCAATTTCTGCAAAGGAGAGAGCAAAAAACTATTTCCAAGTGTCCTTGAAGTCTCTCCTCCTGTGACAGAGATTTTATGATTGCGTTGAAGACACAAGCGATTACAACTCTGTTAAAAGCTAAAGTGTGCCTGTAAAGCAAAAAGCCTAGTGTTTTTTAAGCAGAATACCAAAAAAGTTATTGTCTTTTTTTTTTTTTTTTTTTTTTAAGGAGTGAAAAACTAATTTAAGGAAACATTAAAAGTTGCAATCCAAGTGGTTAATTCAATGTCGTTTTAGAGAAATTTTCGCTAAGTAGGTATGAGCATCTAAACTATCCTCTGTGATCAGACCAGAACTTGTGTATCCACTTGTCCAACAGGACAATATGTTGCTTTTTGGAATTTATCAAAAAGATAATAAATAAGAATTAAGTGTGACGTTGTTTAGGATATACAGCATTCCAGAATTGGTCCCTTTCTACTAAAAGAGCTTAGAGACTTATAAGATCTTGTGAAAACCAAGGTAGCAAAACGAATGCCCAAGTGGCACAAGAAACTGATATTTGTACTTTTGAAGTACAACAACAACATTTGAATAGGGAGAAAGCACTCTAAGTGGGTGCTCGATAGGGGAAAATTGCAGAATACGGAGAGCAAATTGAAAAGTTTGCCCTAAGGGACAGCAAGACACTACAGACACTTTTAGTAGCTTTTGAACAGAAAAAATAACGCAGAGTGAGTTTGTTTCAACTCTAGGTCAGTGAATCTCATTTTTGTTACGTGCTCGTTTTGGAAGCAGGAAGGGCAAGAGGCAGAGGACACAGCAGAGCAGGTTAGAAATCCAGCCTACAGCAGGGAGAACAGACAAAATGAAGAGAACGAATAGCACCCTCACCAGGTCTTTGGGGAGCAGGTTGTATTTTTGTCCCATGGCTGTTGTGGTTCCTTTCTTTAGTCAAATTACTTTAACTATTAATAGGCAGCGGGCATAATGTCTGCACAGTTTCCTGCACCACCAAATCCGAATTGATTAACTGTATGCTCCGTTTATCTAAACTAATGCAGCCGCACTTCTATTTTATCTGAGGATCCATCCACTTATATCAATAAAAAAGATTTGCTGCAAAATCAGCACCTAGCGAACAAAAAATCCCTCAAAATCCCACCAAAAAGAACAAAAAACCCTCTCAAAAGCCCACAAAAAAGAACAACCCCCCAACCAGCCCCAAAACAGCCAATCAAAAACAAATAAAACAATAAAAGAATTCTCAAACCCCAGCCAACGTTGAGAAATTTTATATCTTTGCAAAAGCTGGCCTTTGTTTTTTTTTTTGTTTCATTTGTTTCGGCTTAGTAAACAAAATGGGTACAGAATTCTGGTCATATAGATTGATTTAAGATATAATTTGCAGATCAGTACAGCTCTTCATGTACAGCTTCTAGGAAATAAAAGCAGAAGAAATGAAACAGGACTGTACTTAAAAGCATTCCATGATTTCTAATCCTGTAGTATTGCAGTCTGATCAATGTTTGACAACCACAGTACCAAATGTGTTTAGTAAGCAGTGTACTCAGGGTAATGGCTCTGTCCTGCCCCTCTGTAGCAGTTTGTTACTTTTATCATCAAGTTTAAAAGAGCTTCCAGTTGAAACGAAGGATATCTGGTTTTCAATTCCAATGCGTCATTAGAGAAATGTTTTTCTTACTGTGAATTCTGCTGCGTCCAGCTCAATGATGCGCTCTTCGAACACAACCTGGCCCAAAGAATTTGGAAAGCCAAACACGAGAATCCTGTACTAACCCACAGCTTAGACTCTTTTAATTTATAGTATTTGGTGTCCAAATAGATGAGCACGGATGATTAGGCAAACAATACAATTAGTTTGAAAAGTGAGCAAATCTTTCAATAAAGATGCTAGAGAACTGCAAAAAATGCATCGACTGTACGATTTAAAAAATAAAGGAAAAAACGAGTGAATGTGTGCTCAGTAGCGTCCGCTGGATTTTAGGCCTCCACACCAGACACTCTATGCTTTTCATTGCGTCTTTTTTCTCTCTTTCCTTTGTTTGTGCATCTATGTTTT
Organism: Malurus cyaneus samueli; assembly: GCA_009741485.1. Classification (NCBI taxonomy): domain Eukaryota; kingdom Metazoa; phylum Chordata; class Aves; order Passeriformes; family Maluridae; genus Malurus; species Malurus cyaneus. The sequence goes on from VKON01002332.1 coordinate 16,240, forward strand.
GTTAGATACCCTCTTCGCCAACCTGACAGATAATTCCAGACTACTCACTCTGTACTTCAGCCAAAACGCCACTGAAAACATATGGAAAAGATCTCATTGGGTATGCACTCACCAAATTTCAGCACAGCTGTGGGAAAGGCTATGCCCACTACTAGGCTGAACATAGTGTCCAAACCTCATCCATTCCCTGATTCTGGAGGTCACATGCCACCCACCTCTCCCGACTCCTTGGAATCACAGTGGGTGACCCTGCTGCTGCCTGGGGATCTTCCTCACATGTGAAAAGTCGAGGTCTCTGCAGAGCGGCTGTGGGAGTGTGCAGGGCAAGGCTGCCCTGCAAGCAACCCCACCTTCCAGACAGGCAAAGTCCTTCAACAACCATGCAGTACAGGCCTCTGCTGGAGGTGTCAGTGGATGCGCTCGTAATCAACACAGGCACTGAGGAATTCACTGTATGCACCTTCCCAGAATCCCAAACACTTTGTCTTAACTTAGCTAGCAGTCTCGGTAATGCGAATTGTTTTTCTCTTATTTCATGAGCTAAATTAACAATGCCAAAAGCCCCTAAAAAGTCTTAGCCTATTATGTAATATAACATTCGTAGCTGCAATGATATCGCATCAGTGCAGCAAGAGCTCACTGATCCACAAAAATCAATTTTTTATGCTTGTACTTGAAAGAGATAGCCACAACTGGTCTCATGATTACACACTTCTATAGGTGGAATAATCAGGGCTTTCTGTCAGCATACTCTTGCCTTCCCAAAGAAAAACAAGTCTTAAAACATCCCCCCAAATAAAAAGAAAATGCATGTTTGGAAGAAAATTAATGGGTCCAATCCCTCGATTTGGTAAGCGGCAGTTGATTCTGCAAAGTTTTTCAACCTCAAATCTCCACATCCCTGACAGATGTGCTGGCTTTTTTCAGTAGTAACCTGGGCCCTGATACTCTTGGAGTTCAGCTGCTAACCTGACTAGGCCAGTCTTTCCAAAACATAGGATATAGTTCTTGGGGTGATACATAATTTTAAAAACATGTATAATTAAGGAATCTGGCTCGGGATTGATAGCTATAATGAAGGAGACAGTGAAAGAAACATTTTCAATTACAGGCAATCTGTAAAGTTACAGATTGGATAAAAACCATTTGGACTCCTCCTCTACAAATTCTGTCAATCTTCCAAGTATTTACATGAAAATTCACCAGATTAATGATAATTTCCTTTGAAAAAGAAAGGAACATAATCTGAAGACTCTTAAACTGTTTCATAAAGAGCCCAATGTAATTTGAAAGCCTAAAAAAACCCAAACCAACCAACCACCGCAACCAAAAAACAACAAATCTGACACTATGCTTTTAAATGAGTAAATCCTTCCCTCTGCTGTGTTCCAAGATTATTTAAAGGTAGCCTATTAATGTATTAACGATTTAAAGGCAGTATTGAAAGGCATAAAACACACATTGCACTTTTTCTAGCCCATTAACTCTTTGAAAGAAAAGCATGATTGTTTTGAAGATCCATGTCTAGAGGCTCACAGTAATACAAAAAAAGTCGCAGTATGGAGGCAATGACCTGAGTACAGCTGGGCAGGAATAATCTCAGGCCCTTGGCCAGACCAAGGGAAGCCCTGCCAGAACTGAAGACGCCTGCTGGTAAAATGGGCCGGGTAACTTGAGACAAAACTGTCAGTTTTCAAAAATGTTTTCTGCTATTCACTATAGTTAGAAAGTCCTTGACAGTACAAGAGAGAGAATATAAAAGTGTAGGAAAGCAGTAAAGTGACAGTTTTCCATATCCTTGTAAAAAACAGCAATAATTTAATGTTTAAAAATTGTTTTCATTCACCTGTCACTTGTCGCACAATGGATGGAAACAAGAGATATGTAAAGACAGGCCAAAAAAACAGATTTCTAAACAGATTTCAAAAATAATTATCCTCGAGCTGCATTAATGTGGGACCCTTAAAAAGAAAATATATGGACATAAAACAAATCCCCAATAAATGAAAAAAGTAAAATAATTGGAGCCAACAGTCATGATGAATTGAGGTTGCTTCAGGAAGTGATAACTACATGACATTCCAGAACAGTTTTTAATTTTTAGTTTTTATTTTTATTTTTATTTTTATTTTATTTTTTGGGAATGGAAGGCCTCAAGAAAATGGAAGAAAACACTCATTTGTTCTGCATTTGTTGCTGCTCACGTTAATACCAAGCTGAACAAATGGATCATTCATGTTAAACAGGTGCAGCTTAAAACTCCAGCTATTGCCATATATCTTTGTAGATATATATTCTTGACTCTGAGAATTATGCATGGTACTTCACTTTATGCTTTAATTATTTATTTTTTCTTTCCTTTAAGTTTTCATCTAATTCTAGAAATAAGAAAAAAAACCCCAAATTTCTATCTGTCCCTGCATCAGATTTTATTTCCATTCAACAAGAATTAATAAAGTCCAAATCCTTTCTAGCTTTGGGCCTTCCATTCAATATGCTTAATCTGCTTCCTCAGAAAAAAGAAGTGAGACGAAGGTGATATTGTAAAATTACTGTAAAGCCAGCAACATGTCTAGGTTCCAAT
>VKON01002340.1:0-14228 GCA_009741485.1 Malurus cyaneus samueli
GGTTGGGTTTGTCCCTTGCCAAGGCAGTGAATCCCATTGGGAATTCTGGGCAGCAGGGTCACCATCCCTGCCTTCCCAACTCGCTTTTGTAACACTCAATGAGAAAAAAAAATCATCTCACTGAGGAACAAACCAATCTTTGAGCAAACAGCAAATTCTAAAATAACTTTCTGACCATTTTTACTCTCTCTCTTCACCCAAGACCGCACTCAGCCAAGAGCTGCATGTTAAATACAAAACTAAAACACATTTCCATGCTGATAACTGCTTTTCTACGGCAGGTCTCGGAGTTCTTTGACAAGCCTGGAATGATTTCATTCAGCATTTCTAGCTCGCCATCTACTTAGGAATTTTCTCAAGTAAGTTTTTTAAAAGACATTTATTTAGACAAGCTTTTCTTGTGTCAGCCTTCACCAGGAATCAGAAAAATCAAGGAGAAGTCAGCCCTTTAATGACATCTTGACTTCTTTTTTTGGAGCACTTTAAGGTAACAGCCCATTTCATATATTGGATGCAACAGAGACAGCACTTAATACATATAATTATGCAGTTTGCAAATGTGACAGCTCTGATGTTGCTGCAATACAAGTCTATGCAGTTAAATTAGAATTATAATGACAGTAATTACACTAATTAGCCTTTTTTTTTTTTCCTCCTAGTTTGTTACCAGCAAAGTTTTGCATATTTACGTGAGCAACAGCTACTTCTGCTTTCTCCTGGAATCCACCATAACCAATTCCCCGGGAAGCTCATTTATCACAGCCCTGGAAGGCACCGGCAAACACCCACAGATGAAAACGCAGGTGCCAAAAGGGTACGGCTTAAAACCCGTTTTACCATAAATTATTTACGTGCACGGTCTGCAGTTGGGATGCTCCCGAGTTCAGGGTGAAATATTCCGTGTAAAGCAGGAGGAGTTGGTGTCAGACACACTCACAGAGCCAGGGATGCTCTGCTCTGACACAGGAGAAGGAGATTTCCACTCCCTGGCGAGGAATCAAGGCTTGGTCCATCAAAATGCTCCCAAATCCTATTGCCCTGCTAGCATATGGAAAACAGGATGCCCTGCTGGCTCTGAGTGCAGATAAATCCCAGATTCGGGCTGAATCCCCTGGCAGCTGCTGGAGATTCCACACACAGACAGGACTTTGCATGCTCCAGCCTCGCCTTGTCCTGGGATCTGCTGCTGAGTCCATCCAGGGAATGGGGACTGGAATAAACGGGGTGTGTGAGTGTGCCCAGGGTGTGCAGGACAGCGCCAGGGCCACCAGGACAGTGCCAGGGCCACCGGGACAACACCAGGGCCACCATGTCAACACCAGGGCCAGCAGGAGAGCACGAGGGTTACCAGAACAGCCCCAGGGCCACCAGAACAGCATCAGGGCCATCTGGAGAACATCAGGGCACCAGAACAGCCCCAGGGCCACCAGGGCAGCACCAGGGCCACCTGGAGAGCACCAGGGCCAGCAGGAGAGCATGAGGGCTACCAGAACGGTCCCAGGGCCACCAACACAGCCCCAAGGCCACCAATCCCAGCCCCTCCTCTGGTCTGGTGCTGACCACACCAAAGCCATCGCTGTCCCTTGTGTGTCCTGACTGCAGAATTCCCACTTTTCAGGGGAACCCCTTTGTCTGCCCAAAGCAAAGCTGAACCCCCAAAACCCCTGGTGGCCTCAGGAGCAGTGGCCTCAGGACACAGAAGGGACAGCGATGGCTTTGGTTCAGAGGTTTTAAAGGACATAAAAAGCCATGGAATGGGGATTTAAATTTAGCACTGAACAGTGAAGGTTTGACTCCAATTGTCCTGGAGAAATCCTTTAACCCATCCCTGTGATGAGCATTTGCTGCCTCATTAGGAATCCAGGATTTTATGAATTCCCTGGAGGCAGCGAGCAGCTCCCCACACACTGCTCCAGGTGTGGGAACATTCCCTTTTCATGCAGCTCCCACAAGGGACTGACTAAATCTTAGCACAGGCACGAGAATCTGCTTGGGAAGAGTCTGGAAATGAGAGGAAATACAGGAATGGGAATGTTTTGGTTTTTGAGAGAAAGAGCAAAGAATCAACGCCGCGAATTTCCAAGAGAAACAGAAAAGAGTCAACGCTGCGAATTTCCAGGAGAAACAGCAAAGAACCAACGCTGCGAATTTCCAGGAGAAACAGCGAAGAATCAACGCTGTGAATTCCATCTATCCCCAGAAGGATCACAAATGAGGAAAAAAAAAAAAAAAAATTTGCACCGAATAACGTGCTTATCGGCGAAAATGGGGGAAAAAATTGGAAAAGGCAGAAGTTGAGGTCTGGCTCATATTTTATACAACAGCCCTGATTATCCCCAGGTACTCCAGAGCCCGGAACATTCCATGAATGTCACACAGGCCCCATGAACAGCTGCTCTGTCTTTTTGATAACTCCATTACCTGAGTTCAGAGAAGGTTTATGGACTCGAAAGCCTCAGATATGGTCATGAATGTTTGATGCCTTCTCACACGCTGTTACTGCTGGAACTTCCCTCCCTGCTGGAATTGTGACATTCCGACAGCCTTTGGTCATTACAGGCCACGGGGAGCAGCAGGAGCCCCAAATTATGGACTTCCCCCACTGCTGGATTATTTTTTTTTCTGTTGGAACTCGTTCAAGGCGTTTAACAGAGATAAAAGTGCAGGGTTTGGAGTGTAAAGGGAAGGTACAACGCCCAAAATCAGAGCTGAGAGTGTCTGTGGGGACTGCAGAGCTTCCACAGCCTGTTTGGAATGGCTGGAGAAGGGGAAAATTCCAGAAAAGCACGGGATTGTTTGGATACTGGGAGAAATTAGGAATTCGCGTTTGTGTGCCCCTGAGGAGAGCAGGGGGTGGTCAAACAGCCCGGAGCAGGCTGGGTTTGGGGTGCTGGGGCACCTCAGGGAGCCCCCAACTCTCTCCTCCCATGCCCAGAACATTCCAGAGACAGATTTGGGGTCCCTCCAACTCCCTCCTGCTGTCCCTGGAACACTCCAGAGATGGGTTTTGGGGTCCTGGGACACCTCAGCAAGCCCTCAGTTCCTTTGTCCCACCCCAGAACACTCAGGGATGGATTTGGGGTCCTGGAGAATCTCAGGGAGCCCCCAACTCCCTCCTTCTGCACCCAGAACATTCCAGGGATGGATTTGGGGTCCCTTCTGCTCCCTCCATTGCCCCCAGAGCACTCCAGGTATGGAATTGGGGTCCTGAGGCACCTCCGGGGGTCCCCAACTCCCTCCTGCTGTCCCTGGAACACTCCAGAGATGGATTTGAGATCCTGGGGCACCTCACGGAGCTCCCAAATCCTTCCTGCTGCCCCCAGAACATTCCAGGGATGGATTTGGGATCCCAGGCACCTCAGAAACCCCCGTTTCCCTTCCCATTCCCATTCCCAACCCCGCTGCTTTTCCTCCCCACCACCCCCGGGAGGGAGCAGGGGCTGCACAGGGAACCCAAATTCAGCCAAATTCTCCCCATTTCCATCGCCTCCCTCCCCATCCTGGAGCACAGAGGGAGCTGGAGCCTCCCCCATCCCATCCCATCCCCACCTTCCCTCACCCCATTCCCTCCTGCCGTGATCCCACATTTAGACCTCGCTCTATGTCTTAAGGGCAATTCGAGCAATTTTTACCGTCATCCTTTTATTTTATATCTTTTGAAAAGTTTCCCTCAGCTCTTCTTCTCTGCAGCTGAATTTTCCAATCCCAGCACCAGCCTGGACATCGTTACAAACCTCACACAGAAAACAGAAAATTCCATCTGCATTTTATCCTTTTTCAAGCGTTTGTTGGCCACGGGTTTTAATCTCGACTGGTACCGAGGAGCTTAATCAGATTAAACCAGAGGAAAATAGGATTATCTGAGTGCTCAGGGCCGGGTCCAACCTCACAGATGGGCACGGGCAGCGAAAACAGACCCCAAAAACAACCCCCAGGGCCAAACCAAACACTGAAAATAAACAAAAAATAAAGAATAAATAAATAAATAAAAAACCGAAGCCAAAGCAAACACGAGGGGAAGTGCAGTCAACACCAAACACCAATTAATGCGAGTGTTCCTTCTTGTCCCTCATTGTGCATTCCCTGACCCGATCCTCCCATAAAGACCGTTTTATTTATCCTTTTAATGCAGTAATTGTTTTTCCCCCACAGGAATGACCACATTTTCCTTTTCTCTCAGTCACAGCAGTTTCCAGCTGTTCTGCCTCTCCTGTTCCGTGGCAGAAACTCAGTGATTCTCCTTTCAGACACTTTGATGGAAAATTTCAGTGATCTGCAGAGTTCCGAGGGTTAAATGGATGCGGTGTCCACTGTAAATAAAACAGTTTAGCGCCTCGCTGCGCTGCCGATCCCATTTCCTAAAAGGGAGTCCCATAAATGGCATTTTTTTGAAGCTCTGTGGGAGTCTTTTATTACCGCTGTAATGCAAATCAGGCACTTACCATCCCCACCAACGGATCGTGCTCTTCGGAGATTAAAGCCCCAGGGACGGAATTATCTGCTGATGAATTCGCCCAAATGGGTTTTGGGGGCTCTGATGATCCTGCGGGTGGTGTCTGCCTGTGATGTGGCATTTTCCTCGGGCAAATTTACATTAAGACAAATGAAAAAAGAAAGAATAAACCCCGATCGTGGATATGATTGTGTCAGCATAAACATACTTTATAATTAGATTGCTATTACCACGTGAGTAGGGGAAGAAGTAAAACAGTGTAAATCACTTTTATTCCAACCTCGTCGCAGCCACCGAGGAGTTCGTAGCAGCATAAGTCTTTTCTAAAAAATATCCTCCCCCTTAGCAACATTATTATTCCAGTAAAATGTAAATGCAGACTAGGCCTTAGATACCAATTAAACTGCACTTGACAGAGATGTTATTGTCTAAATCAAATAAATGTAACAGAACAAAAAGCAAAATGAGGAATGAAGTAGGAAAACCCAGAAGAAGATATCTGTGCCGTGGTCAGATTGTCCAGCGAGCCAATGAGGAGATGTGAGGGGAAAATATTATTATTTATTTATATATTTATTATTATTATTATTATTATATATTATTATTATTACATATCAGTGGGGCAATTTCTTTGTGAAGAGAACGCTGGAGTTTGGTGAGAGGAGGGTAAATCCCAGTGCTCTGAGCGAGTCCTTGGTGTGAATTACTGAGAGCCTGAGAAGGGACCAAACTCACTCCCGTGACAGCCAGTGATCCCAAAAAAACACACTTAATCCCATTTCCTGCAAAAATGCCCCTTTTTTCCCCTGTGAGGTGCAGCAGGACACAAATTGTGTCTGTGAGAGTGAATTTATCCAAGTGCTGTGGGTAGGCCTGGCCTTAGGCTGGGCTCAGAGCTGCGCTCAGCAAAGCTCCATCACCCTGATGGAGAAATCCCAGAGTCCTGGATCATTTTTATCACCCGTGATCTCATCAGGAGGAGATGATCCCAAATTCCCAGCCTGCCTGGATCCACCAGGTGGATCCCAGTGGATCCCAAAAACCTTCCCACCTCACGGGGAGGGATCAGGATTTGTGGAACCCTTTTGAGTGTCACCTCTGGGAATTCTGCTGGAGACCAGAGCTGAAATCCCGGGTTCTATTGCAGCTCTAACTTTTATTTCCCATGAATTCAGGGTTTTTTTTTTGGTTTTTTTTTCTCTCTGCCTCCTCTCTCTCCTCTTTCAGTCCAGCCCATGAATATTCGGGGTGTTGCGAGCAGAGCCTTCACTGTGCTCCTCCTGCTCAAGCTTTCCATAAAATAACATTTTTCCGAGGAGCCCGTGCTTCAATTTGAAAGCGAGATGGTTCTGAGAGTTAAAAGAAGGCATTACAACACCAGCGAGGGTTTGTGGGGAGCTGTAAGAGTCCTGACTGCGCTCCTGAGAGCTCCTAATCACCTCCCCAGCTCCGGGGCTGGGCTGAGACGCTGCATTCGTATTCAGGCACTTTCTCCAGCTTTACATTTGTCTCTCAATAAAGGCTGAATTTCAGAGCCTCGCACAAGACGCAATTACAGAAAAAACAGAGCTGAGGGGAATCTCTGGAGCTCGCGTGTTCAAAGGCAGCATCAGCCAGACTTTGGCACTCCTCTCGTGTTCCTCTAATCTCTCCTTAAAAATCTCCGGTGGGACAGAGATCCAACAGATTAAGCCCTGCTTGCTGGAGATTGTATTCTGCTTTTTTAACGACCCCAGCCATTAGAACACGATTCTTAAAGTTTTTATCTTTACAAGTTTTCAGCTCCTTCTCTAATTAATATTTCAGCAGCGGCTCCTCGGCGTTCGGCAGCGGTTGCTCTCTCTGATAACAGAGCTGCTGAGTGATGCCTGTATTTGCTCCCTTTGTTCTTCCCCGTTCTTCTGGATTTCACGCCTGGACAGAGCTTTTAATTCGACTCAATATCTTCAATTGCTGAGCAGAAATAACCTTGGAAGTGTGGCCTGTAAATGTGTGAGGCTGAATTTAAAAATAAGGCGTTTTCTGCTCTGGGGCTGTGCAATACTCAATGGTTTGGATACTCAAGATACTCAAGATCACACCAGGTGCTCTTCCCAACCCCTGGAAGTCCTGGGCCACTTTTCTCTCATTCTTTTCTCCTTCTTTTCTTCCCCCTCATGTGTTCCTTGTTTTTCCATCTCGCCCTTTCCACCCTGCACCTCTCTCATCCCACCACAAAATCCCAAAAGTCTGAATTCCCCCCCAGTCCACTGCTCCTTTTTAAAACTCTGTCGTGGCTACAGCACAATTATTTTTCTCTTCTTTGTGGAGTTTAACAAACAAGTTTTTCCCCGTGTTTTTTACTGCTTCCTCTCAGATCCCCCAGGTGCAAGTCCCCAGCCACGGCAATTATTGGAGAATTCCTGGAGAAAATTGCAGGAGTCGCCATGAAAGGGCTCCCTGCAGAAACTCAGCACAGTCGGTGACCAATTCCTCTCGAAATGAAAGGCACTTGGAGCAGGCAGGAGCTTAAAACAAGAGAGGGGAGAAGGAACAAACAGGATTGTGAGGAGCAGCAGGACGGACAGGAGCAGAGCCGGGCTGAATTACTGCCGTAATTAGTCTTCATTAGCAAACTGGAGCAAACGACGTTACAGTGCCAAGGTTGATTCTCAGGATGCGTGGAGAGCTTGAGCTTGGTTTTTGGTCTGGTTTGGGGGGTCCAGAATAACATTTAGAATTTCAGAATAACACAGATTTTGGGGTTGAGTGAAGGTCAGATTGTGACAGATCCTTGATAGAACCCAACTCCCAAATCAGGTGAGAGAGGAAAATATTGGGAGAATCCTTGGGAACTGCAAGGACCTGCCATGAGCTTCATCAAACCAGGAAAAATCTGGGGAAATTTCCTTTTTCCCCTTTATCAGGTGAGCACAAATTGCAGGGGCTCCTCCAGGTTTGCACCTCCCACCCTTGGGCGCACAATCTGAGCTGCAAGCTGTGACACATCCTTGGTAGAACCCAAATCCCAAACCAGGAGAAAGAGAGGAAAATATTGGGAGAGACCTCAGAAACTGCAAGGGCCTGCCATGAGCTGCATCAAACCACAAAAAATCTGGGGAAATTTCCTTTTTTCTCTTCAGCAGGTGAGCACAAACTGCAGGGGCTCCTCCAGGTTTGCACCTCCCACCCTTTGGTGTGACACATCCTTGGTAGAACCCAACTCCCAAATCAGGACAAAGAAAGGAAAATACTGGGAGAATCCTTGGGAACTGCAAGGGCCTGCCATGAGCTTCATCAAACCAAAAAAATCAGGGGAAATTTCCTTTTTCCCCTTTATCAGGTGAGCACAAATTGCAGGGGCTCCTCCAGATTTGCACCTCCCACCCTTGGGCGCACAATCCGAGGTGCAGCATTCTCATCCCACTCCTTTTCCTGACATTCCTGCAGGTTTTTTTTGGCTTCTCCTCCTCTCCTGGAAATGCCACAGAGCTGGGAAAGGGTTAAAGAACCCCGGCAAAGTTAACAAGGGATGGGCCATAAATGGCTCCAGCTGTGTATAATTAACTGTAATACTGTGAAGTAAATGACTTTTATTGGCAAGCATGTCATAACTTCATTAAAAGTCATATTTACAGCCCTCTCGCATGGAATGAGTACTTGTGTAGTCTGCGATTTAATGAGCACTCGTTTTCACCTTGTTTCAATTATTTTCCACCCACCCTTTGTCTCAGTGTGGGGAGCAGGAAGATAAAATACAATGGGAGTGTAATTAAGGCTGGCACAGATTCTTTCAGGAAATGTTTTTTTTTTTTTTTTCTATTCCAGAACAATCACTTCTATTGCTTACTACTAATAATACTTTAATGTTTAAAATACATAGTTTGCCTTGGTCCCTAAAGGATTCTTTAAATAACATTATTAGGGAAGTGGCTGTGCCCAGCACACAAAAACAAATTTATATCGCTTAAAAGTGAAAATTTTGCGATTTGGCTTAATTAGAAATTAAGGATTTTGATTTTTGGGAAGGAGGGGGATGCAGCTGCCTGACAGAGATGCCCTGAGGGTCCCCTGGGATGTTCTGGAAAGTTCAGGATCAAAGGAGGATGCACCCCTGGGCACTGTGGGAGTGGCACGGGTGGAAATTGGGATTTATTTCAATTAATTTGAAATAAATTGAATTTCATTTATCCCACGGCACAGGAGACACTTTCAGCAGCTCCAGGAAAGCCTTGGCCTGGCAGATTTGGTGTCCCTGCGCTCCTCCAGGGAGGTTTTCCCATCATTTCCCTTCCTGCCCACCCTCATTTCCTGATGGAGATGCTCCCCTCGTGTTCTGCATCCCGGCAAACGCTGCTGATGCATTAATTGAAGGCAGCAGTGATTAATTCCTGAGATAAAATGTGTCCTCGGAACAATTGATTTCACTGCCAGAAAGGCACCAACTTCCCAATGGCAACACTTTCATGTAATTATTGTTATTAGTTTTAGCTTGTTTGGGGAGGGAGGAAATGAAAAAAAAAAAATCAATTACTTTGTATTTATCACTAATCTGTTATGATCACTTTAATACAGAGGAGTTATAACTCAGGGCATGGTTCTATCTTTGAGACTTCCCAATAAATTTTCACTTTAGAACCAGGAAAACGGTCTCCAGCTCGGGCATTTGTTACTTTAGATATGCTTCACAAATTTTCTTTGCACCCAGGATGGCTGAAAATGGGATTAAAACCTCTTATTATGTCCCCACGTTATAGCATTAGGCATGCTCGGCTTCCACAGGGAAGGGGGATGAGGGAAGCGGAATAAATCTCTTAAATTTTCACAGAAATTCCCCCCTGTGAATGTTCCAGGGGCAGAGATTTCTGTAAAACCCAGCGGGATCCATGGCCTGCCCTGCCCAGGGCAGGGGTTCAGTGCTCAGAAGGAAGATTCCTTCAAATAAACTCCCCATTTTCAGTGAAATGCCCCAGGAGGATTCCTTCAAATAAACTCCCCATTTTCAGCGAAATGCCCAAGGATTCCTTCAAATAAACTCCCCATTTTCAGCGAAATGCCCAATGAGGATTCCTTCAAATAAACTCCCCATTTTCAGGGAAATACCCAAGAAGGATTCCTTCAAATAAACTCCCCATTTTCAGCGAAATGCCCAAGGAGGATTCCTTCAAATAAACTCCCCATTTTCAGGAAATACCCAAGAGGATTCCTTCAAATAAACTCCCCATTTTCAGCGAAATGCCCAAGGAGGATTCCTTCAAATAAACTCCCCATTTTCAGTGAAATGCCCAAGGACGATTCCTTCAAATAAACTCCCCATTTTCAGTGAAATGCCCAAGAGGGATTCCTTCAAATAAACTCCCCATTTTCAGGAAATGCCCAAGGAGGATTCCTTCAAATAAACTCCCCATTTTCAGTGAAATGCCCAAGGAGGATCCCTTCAAATAAACTCCCCATTTTCAGTGAAATACCCAGGGAAGATTCCTTCTAACTCAGCTCAGCAGAATGGGAGAGATTTCCTTTGCTGTGGCTCAGAATCTTTGTTTCCCATCCGTTTTTTGCCCATGGAAAGTCTGAGTCAGGAACAGCACAAGGACAATTTTCAGGGCAAAAAATGTTCCTCACACGAGGCCCCAAACCGAGGGCTGAGCTGTCCCTTCTTGCAGTCGTTCCATAATTGATTCCCACCGCAGAATCCCCGGGTTGATTTTGACACGTCGCGGTTTTATTCCAATCGCAGCTCTCTCCATCAGAGCGTTCCTGCCGCGCCTCTTTAGACATCCCATCATCGCTCTTCATCTCCAAACGTCAACTTTGTTCTGACAAATCTCGTGTGCCGGGCTCGGGAAGCTTTACAAGTGTCAGGAGGAGCGGCTTTTGTCTCCTCAGACAGAGAGCATGAAAGGAGCTTTTTTTATTTATTATTTTTTTAATTTTGTGAGTGATTGGATGGAGCTGCTGCTCCCACAGCAGGGGAGGAACAGCCCCTGGAGGCTTCCCTGGGATGGGTGGGACAATGGGGGACATTGGGTGACACTGGGGGACACGGGACCAGGGACATGGGGTGACAGACACATGACATGGGGACACTGTGACCGGGGACACTGGGGTGACACCTGGGGTGAACATGGGGTGACACGGGTGACATTGAGGTGACACTGGGGGACACTTGGGGTGACATGGGGTGACATGGGTGACATTGGGTGACACTGGGTGAATGGGTGACACTGGGGTGACACCGGGGTGACATTGGGGAATGTCCCTGGGGTGACATGGGTGACACTGGGGTGACATTGGTGACACTGGGGTGACACCGGGGTGACATTGGGTGACATTGGGGTGACACTGGGTGAACCAGGGGGACATTGGGGTGACACTGGGGTGACACCGGGGTGACATTGGGTGACACTGGGGTGACACCAGGGGTGACAGTGCCACCGCACGGCTGAGCTCCCTCGGCTGCCGCCAGAATCTTCTGCCCCGTTCAGGGCTCTGGAGTCCCTCCTGCAGTGTTGGGGTCACTGGGGTGTTCCCAGTTGGAGTTTCGGGGTTACTGGGGTTCCTCCAGTTGGAGTTTTGGGGCCATTTGGGTGCTTCCTGGAGCATGGGGGTCACTGGGATTATCCCAGTTGGAGCGTGGGGGTCCCAATTGGAGTTTTGGGGTCATTGGGATGCTCCCAGTTGGAGTTTTGCGGTCACTGGGATTCTCCCAGTTGTAGTGTTGGAGTTACTGGGATGCTCCCTGGACTGTGGGGGTCATTGGGATGCTCTCAGTTGGAATTTTGGGGTCACTGGGGTGCTCCCAGTTGGAGCTGGAGCGGTCCCAGTGAGGGAGGTTCCCCCCAGCCCCTCCCAAGCCCTCTCTTCCCTGGCAGGTGCAGACCCAGCCCCGTTGGAAGCTTTGGGGTCCCTGTTGGAAGCTGTGGGGTCCCTATTGGAAGCTTTGGGGTCCCCGTTGGAGGCTTTGGGATCCCCATTGGAAGCTGTGGGGTCCCCATTGGAGGCTTTGGGATCCCCATTGGAAGCTGTGGGGTCCCCATTGGAGGCTCTGGGGTCCCCATTGGAGGCTTTGGGGTCCCCATTGGAGGCTTTGGGATCCCCATCCTCTCCTCCCCATCCCTCCATTTGCAGCCCCGAGGCCGCTGCACACACCACGAACGTCCCGGGAGAAACCAATCCCACCAAAAACCCAAATCCATTTAAAATCCAGCCCCATTCCCTCCCTTTTCCCGGTGTGTCCTGTCTCCGGCCCTCCAGGGAGAGCTGCACTTTCTTCTCCGTGCTAATACAAAATTCATATTTGTCCGGGCTATTATGTGCAAAATAATGGGTAATCCCCCAGGCTGGAGCGGGAAGCCAAGTCAAATATTCCGGGAGACCTTTCAATTTCGAAAGGTTTCAGAAATAAGCACAACACAAACACACGGAGGGATCCAATTCTATGTAAACAAGCTGCTCCCGCCGCCTCCTCCTCAGAAAACACAATTAGATTGCCAACAAGATTGCTTTTGGATTACCTGGATTAGGCCGTGCATTCAGAGATTTACCTGGGAATTTCATTTTTATTTTTATTTTTTTTTACATCTTCCAGTTTCAGAATTCATTACTGGGGTTGGAGTTTTCCCCCCTGTGCTGCTGCTCTGTCGGGTCTCAGGTGTGGGAACTGCTGGCTGCAGATAAAACCGGTTCTTGCTGATAAGGAAATGGTTAATCCAGCTCTAACAAAGGCCCTGCAACGCTCAGCTTCCTGAGCAACCTGCGAGTTAATTGAAAGAGCACCGGAGACAGAAAGAAATGCAGAATTAAAGCTGTCCCCGTATGATAAAGCACCGAAATCACCGCGGGGACAGCGAGATACATCTCATTTTTTATGCCCGGGGAGCACCTGGCTGCACAGAAATCCCAGCTTTTCTCCAGCAGCACTCAGCAGGACCAAACTCTGCTGTAAAACACGGATCCTCCCTGATCTGACTGTAAAAGCTGCCTGTAAAACCCGTCTGTATTTCCGCACCAGCCCCGCTGCATTTCTGAGCTGATTTACACACCTTAGGCTGAGCTTGGTGCACTGAGCAAAGCAGGGATGGCCTAAGGGGAGGGGGTTGGGCCACCTGGATATATTTTTTTTTGTATTTTTTATATTTTTTTATATTTTTATATTTTTATATTTCTATATATTTCTTATATATTTTTATATCTTTATTTTATATTTATATTTTTATATTTTTTATATATTCTTATTTTTATATTTTTATTATTTATTTTTATATTTTCTCCTTTTCTGGCTTCCTCACAAAAGCCTCTTTGTGGAGCAACGTGAGAACCTGAATGCTGAGTTCAGAACCACAGGTCGGGGTGAATGATGTTGGGGAATTCTGATGAAAAAAATTAACAAGAAAATAAAATGACCTTTTCTTCCAGGGACGGGGAAAATGAAGGTTAATTTAAATTTCTATATTTGTCCTCTTGGTGTTGTCCTAAGGAATATCCTGCCCACAGTGGAGCTAAGAATAGAAGTGGGAGGTGCGGGCTGGAGGAATAAGGCAGTAAATCAGAATTTTAATGCTATTAAAATCTATTGATTGTGTTGATTAATTATTGCCAGCGCTGATGGGAAGGCCAGATTCTCGAAGCCAGTTTAATTATTTTCCAGTTAATGTTAATCTCAGTTAATGAAAACTCTCCAAGCCAGAAAAGGGATGACACAAGGAACGACTTTTATTCATGAGAGACTCCCTTAATCTATAAAACATCAAAGATGTCATTGCAAATATCTTCGCTCCGCTCGTGTTTTATTTTTTAAATGCTCCAAACACTTTGTTCTGGGGCTGCTGATGAGTCGGGGAGTGACAGTTCTGAGCAGGAGCTGATGGAGAACTGGAGAACTGGGAATTTGGGTAATTAATGACCTGGGTTCATTAGGAGAGAGGGACGGGGCTGTGCCCACCCTGGGGCGCTCAGGGATGGAGGCAGTTGGGGATTGCAGCAAAATCTGGGGAAAAACTCCGAAAATGCCACCATTCTGGGCTGGAATCTTCTCTTGCTGATGAGAATTTCCACCAGACCTGAGCACATTTCATTCCTCACATGAGAAATTCTGCTCTGTGCGTGCTCAGCTGGGCTGGGAACTTCTCTTTGGAACAAAAACCGAGTTTAACTCAGGTTTTGAGCCCTCCTGGCAGATCTGGCATGTGCTGCTCAGCCCCACGGGGATCAGGGGGATGAACTCCAACATTTCCCCACTCCTGGTCTGTCCCAAACCCCACAGCAGTGTTGGCACCGTCCGAAGGTGATCAGAGCTCTCCTCTCTCTGCTGCTCTCATTTCCCCGTCAATCCTGCCCTGAAATGCTCTGGGCATTGCACAGCGCCCAGAAATGCCTGTGGGGATGATTTCAGCTCTGAAATTCCTGACTCTGAGGAGTCCCCACCCTGTCCTGGTGTCACGACCGGCTTAACCCAAGGGGAGTCATGATGGTTCGTTATCAGAATCTCAGAGTGCAAAAGAAAACGAAGGGGCAAATATATATATTTTAAATTAAATCGAGATAATTTTATTTGGATTTTTTTTAGTGAAGGAGGGGAGGAGAGAGAGAAAAGAGGGAAGGAGGGAAGAGGGAAGAGGAAGAGGAAGAGGAAGAGGAAGAGAAAGAGGAAGAGGAAAGAGGAAAAAGAGGAAGAGGAGAGAGGAAGAGGAAGAGGAAGAAGAGGAAGGAGGAAGGGAAGGGAAGGGGAAGGGAAGAGGAGAGGAAGAGGAAGAGGAAGGAGGAAGAGGAAGAGGAAGAGGAAGAGGATTCTCTCTCT
>VKON01002352.1:0-10198 GCA_009741485.1 Malurus cyaneus samueli
GTAGTCAACAAAGCAGAGACTCTTGAGGTGAGACATGCACGTTCTAGTCCTAGACTATCACCTAAGATTTCCCCACATTCTAACCAGAGTGAGCAAAAGCGTCCACTCACAAGACAAGGAATTTAGTCACAAGGTTTGCAAAAGAGAATCCCGAAAAGGCTAATAGACAGTCTCTCCACAGACCAACTAGAACAGGTAATGTCTAAGTGGCCAGACAGAATACCCAATAAACGAAGTGCAAAGAAGTATAACATAAAGCCAGATACATCCCCCTTCATAGATCTAAGTGGAGATGAGAGTGCACCAAAGAAGTCATGTATAGAGAAGCTGAAAGCCTCACCCAGCTTAAGTAGACGAAGGGCTGGAGGCTAGATTAGAAAACTCAGGATAGAAAATGATCATCTTAAGGCTTTGCTAGCTGCAGCAGAATACAGAAAGAAATTGCTGCTTGAAGAATTACAAAGGAGATACTCAGAGTAACTGTTTACCTCCCTCAGATTCCTATATGTATGAAACATGACCCACTAAGAATATCTCAGGGTGGACAGGGGAATCATATTAATTAAAATAGAGTGCCCCTTGAAGAAAACACTGCTATAGTACAGTATGTTAAAATATGTTTGTTACAATATTGTTAGTGTACTTACTGTTTCCAGAAATAGTATTTTATTTCTTTTAACAAAAAGAGTTTGATTTGCACTTGTGCTGAAGAGACTGTTTAAAGTTAAAAAAGCCAGTTTTAACGTAAACACCTGTCCTTCTGTCCTATCTTCATCTATACTAATTCCTTTGCTGTCTTCACTAAATAGCTTTCATTCTAGAAACAGCACGAGTGGCAAGTCAATAGGATTCCAGTTTAGCAGAAGGAGAAGAAGCAGGACATCTTAACATTTGCAAAGAAAAGTGACTTTGCATAGACAGCTACCCACCAAGCAAGAGATAATCCAGCAGCCAAATAGAACAACAGAGTAGATGAACTGATCAGACTTGTCCCATTAAACCAAAAAACAACAGATAAAAACTGAAAATACCTCCTAGAGCCGCTACATGTGAAACAAAACCACACTAAAGCAAAAGACTTGTAAAGTAAAACCCTTAAAAAGCTTCCACTACATCTAAAAAAAGAAGGACTATGAGAAAGTTGGCAAGTTAATTGTATTAGACCCTCTAAGAGATCAGAAAGGAAAGAGTATGTGTTAGTAGGAGTAGAAAAGACTACAGGTGAATTATTCCTTCATTCTGACATTACAGATATATTCCCAGCTCCGAAAAGACTAAAAAACTACTTGCTTGTATTACAAGATAATTACTGTTCTTGTTATTGTTATGTTCTAAAATTAAAACAGCATACTAGACTAAAATGTGAAAAACATAACACAAAAATCAAGCAAGCTTTCATTTATCTGTAAATTATATTGTTACATTGTTACACAATGTTAAATATGTTAAGAAATCTAAATTGTTTAGATACCCCTACCTTTCCCTTCCTCTTTCTCCCTCTATCTGTCCCATTCCTTCTGACTATCACTATCACCGTGTGAACAATGTTGAGTCACGAAGTAGTGACAGAGACCAGTCTGATTCTTATTTATGCCTCAACATATGTTCCATGAGATAAAAAATGGCTTCTGAGAGTAGTGTGCTTGCAGAGAGTCTTGTCCCTCAGGAGGTTTCACCTAGCAGCCAGTCACAGGAGAGACAGCTTCCCCCACTGCTCTGCAAGCACCCTGCCTCCACCTTGTTGGTGGGGCAGATTCCCGGATGCCCAGGAAAACAGCACGCGGAAAAAACACGCGGGAAATAGGAGACCGAGGCATATAAAAGCAGCTAACTGCAACACAACAGGGGCATTTTCGTTTGAATTCTTGAGGTAGCGGGGCTGCCTCGGGGTCAACCTTGGCCTCCCCCGCTCCTCGCTCTTTCTTATTCCTGTAATTCTGCCTTCCTGTTGCACTGTCTTCATCTGTGTGCCTCTGTGTTCGCCGTTCCGAGGCATCTCGAACCCTGCCACAACCTCATGTTTTGCTTCTTCCCGACTGAGCACGCCGCCTCAGGCAGCCGCTGTCATGGGGGTCCCGCAGCGCCAGCCTTGCCCACAGCCGTGTGATCACACGCAGTGCCCACGCCCCGCCTGCCCACAAGCCGTGTGTGTCCAGCAGTGCCCGCAGCGCCAACGTGTGTCAGCATGTGTCCGCAGCCCCGCCTGCCCAAGCTGTGTGTCGCAGTTTTGCCCGCAAGCATTCCAGCTGCCCACACAGCCGTGTTTCCGCACTGGCCCGCAGCCACAGCATGTGTCCAGCAGTGGCCCCGCGACCACCCGTGTGTGCGGCAGTGTCCGCAGCCCCAGCCTTCCCACAGCTGTGTGTCCGGCAGTGCCCGCAGCAGCCAGCCTGCCCACAGCCGTGTTTCCAGCACTGCCCGCAGCCACAGCCATGTGTCTGGCAGTGCCCACAGCGCCAACCTGCCCACAGCAGCCGCAGCTATCTCACGAGCATTCCCATAGCCACGGATTCGTCTTCTCCGCTGTCGAGAGAGACACGCAGCCGCTGCTGTTTAGAAATCGCGCCCAGCCGCCTCAGGAGCCGCACAGGCTCCTCGCGGTTCGCAGCACACACACACTCCTTCTGCCAACGTCGACGGAGTGCCCAAGGTACAGCGGTAACAATCTGTCTCCTATTCTGTCTCTCTCCGTTTCTTCTTTTCCCTCTTTTCTATTCCCCCTTGGTAGGAAGTGGTAAAAACACTTACCAGTCTTTATCAATAAAAAGTTCTCAGATAGAATATTGCCGCGCTTGCGCTTTATTTTTTGTCCAAAAAATCTATTAAAAAAATCTTCCCCGACTCCCTCTTTTCAAGCGGGACGGGACACCTCCCTTACCCAGTGGGGAATGCAGTTGGTTATACCACCCCCATCCCAGAGTTTTTAATTGGGGCCATTGGGAAAAACTCCACCCCCCCGCCCCTTACCTGGAAAACCAACAATCCAGTATGGATTTCCCAGTGGCTCTTGAGTAAGGAGAAGCTAAATGCTCTAGAATCCCTGGTAGACGAACAGCTCACAAAAGGGCATCCTGTCCCTTCGAATAGCCTGTGGAATTTCCCTGTCTTTGTCATCCAGAAACCCGGAAAGGACAAATAGAGGCTTCTCCAAGACCTTAGAAAAATCAGTGAAGTCATTGAAGAAATGGGTCCCCATAACCTGGTTTTCCCTCACCCTCAATGCTTCCCCAGGATTGGAAGCTTGCTGTCATAGACATTAAGGACTGCTTCTTCACAATCCCCCTACACTCAAAGGATACCCCTTGGTTTGCCTTCTCTGTGCCATCCCTGAACCAACAAGCCCCCCAGCACAGGTACCACTGACGTGTATTACCCCAGTGTATGAAAAACTCTCCAGCTATCTGCCAGTGGTATGTCACTTGTGTCCTGTCTTCTGTCTGCTCGTGTCCTGTACACTGTTCATGCGTGCTACCATTCTCCACTACATGGACGATGTGTCAATCTGTGCACCAGATGATAAATACCTAAAATTGACTCTCGAAAAAACTGTTCAAGCAATTGAAAAGGCAGGTTTCGAGATCCAGCAGGAAAAGATCCAGTGGACCTGCCCATGGACCTACCTGGGACATCGCATCACCGAACAGACCATAGTACCACAGCAGCTCACCATCAAAGACAACCGTAAAACCCTCCGGGACTTACGCCAGCTGTGTGGTTCTATCAATTGGGTTCATCCTATTTTGGGAATTACAACGGAAGATCTTGCACCACTGTTTGACCTCTTGAAAGGCTGTGAGGACCTGGACTCATGTCATGACATCACAGAGGAGGCCCGGAAATCCATCGCCAGTGTACAGCTTGCTCTGTCCTCTCGTCAGGCCCACCAGACAAACCCTGACTTGCCTTTCGATTTCATCATTCTGGGTAAGTCGCCCACATTACATGGACTGATTTTTCAATGGGACACAGCACGAAAGGACCCACTTCTTATAATAGAGTGGATCTTCTTATCACATCAGCCACTTAAAACAATAACAACACCACAGGAACAAATAGCCCAACTAATTATGAAAGCCAGAGCTCGCCTCCGTACCCTTGCGGGGTGTGATTTCACCTGCATCTATTTGCCATTGGCCAATAATTCCTTGGAACACATACTCCAAACAAATGAACACCTTCAGTTCGCTCTAGATAGTTATCCAGGCAAGGTTTCAATTCACCATCCCAAACACAAATTGTTCAATTCAGCGTTCCACTTGGCCCCAAAAGAACTTAAAAATCAGACCCCTCTCAAAGCTCTAACTGTCTTTACAGATGGATCAGGATGATCTAAAAAGTCAGTAATGACTTGGAAGGATCCCAGTATGCAAGTGTGGGAGTGTGACGTCCAGGTAGTAGACGGCTCCCCACAGATTGCGGAGTTAGCGGCGGTTGTCAGAGCTTTCGAGAAGTTCGAAGAACCTATTAATCTGGTAACAGATTCAGCGTATGTGGCTGGGGTAGTTGCCAGAGCAGAACATGCCTGGCTGAAAGAAGTATCTAACCCTAAATCATATAAATTGCTCTCAAAACTTATTTTTCTACTGTCCCACAGAAAGCAGCCATTCCATGTGATGCATGTGAGGTCACACACTGATCTCCCTGGACCAATTGCAGAAGGGAATCAGAAAGCAGACGCTCTTGCTATGCCGGTACAAGCTCCCAACATACCAGACACCTTTGCTCAGGCAAAGTTAAGCCATCAATTTTACCATCAAAATGTACCAGCACTCATGAGGATGTTTACCTCGAAACCAGGCAAGAGCAATTGTTGCAACCTGTCCTAGCTGTCAGAGCTACCAAGTACCATCCCTAGGGTCCGGAGTTAACCCCCGAGGTCTAGGTAGTTGTGAAATCTGGCAAACAGATGTAACCCATGTCCCCCAGTTTGGCAGATTAAAATATGTACACGTCTCTGTAGACACATTTTCTGGAGCTGTTTTTGCATCTGCCCATGCAGGAGAAAAGGCAGGAGATGTTATAAAGCACTTTCTCCTTGCTTTTTCTACCCTGGGCGTTCTGGCTGAAATAAAAACCAATAATGGGCCAGCATACATCTCTAGCAAACTTCAAGATTTTTTTAGCTCATGAGGCATTAAACATACTACAGGCATCCCCCACTCCCCCACAATCCAAACTATAGTGGAGAGAACCCACCAAGCAATTAAGAGAGTCCTAGAACAACAGCAGGGAGGATCAGAAGCCAATTCTCCCATTGTGAGACTTTGTAAGGCCCTTTTCACAATAAATTTCTTAAACAAGTTGTTTGAAGAGACTGACCCCCCTGTGTTCCGGCATTTTACTAATTTGACACAAGCTAAATTGAAGGAAAGACCACCGGTGTTGATCAAAGATCCAGAAAGTCATCAAATATCAGGCCCCTTTTCACTAATTGTAAGGGGGAGGGGATATGCTTGTGTTTCCACACCTTCAGGGCCCAAGTGGGTGCCAGGAAAATAGGTAAAGCCTTTCTTTGGACCGTCAGTGGCAGCTCCTGAACAGCCAAAAGATGACACCCCAGACGCTGTCAAAGACACTCCAGATGACAAAACCAGTGCCGCTTGGAGGAGACGACGGTGAAGAATACCAACCATGTGAACAGCCATCTGTACCGCCTTCAAGCAGTTCCCCAAACCCAAAAATCCCTTTTCTGTTACCCTCATGTATTTCCCTAACCCACAACCCCATTACCTGTGTGTTATAAGAAAAAAAAAGGGGGGAGGAGAGAGGGGAGACAGAAAAGGTAATAGAGAACCATCTTCTAATAATTTTTGCTTGAAATCCCACAGAAAAAAAGACTACCCATATCCTCCTTACCATCATGCCCGTGACTGCATACCTTTGCACCCTACTGACTGTCTGGATTCTGTTATCACCAGAAGTCATTGCATGGATTGTCCCACAGCCAAAGTCCAACATGTGAGTTGCACTGGCAAAAACACTCCAGCAAGACCACCTATGCCTGTCCATGGGCAGCGTCAGTGACCCACTTTCATAGTGGGTAGGGATCCCTCTCCACAAAGACAAACTGCCTGTCACAAACCAAGTGCCCCACCAGGAGGACGCTTGAGGGAAATGGGTAAACGCCCTGGCAACAGCACCGGAGGAACCCCACAAATTGCTACTACTGGGGTCCTCCCGGGCCACCCATTGTCTCAGGTTTGTCTTCAGCCTTAAAAGGAGGATAGCATTATCCTGGTCACAACACCAGAAATTAGGTCATAGTAGAAAACCTCGGGAAAAGGTTTACTCTGTCAGTAATCGGTGCCAGGATAATCATATCACCACGGCAGAGTCACCAACGCACCCCAAGGCTCTGCCTAGGGGTGTGTTTCTGATCTGCGGAAATAGGGCATGATCTGGGATCCCATCCCATTTCCGGGGGGGACCATTCACTCTCGGTAAGCTTTCTATACTAACACCCAACAAAACCCAAATCCTATATTGGAAAAACCATACTCGATTGGCCCGCCCAAAGAGAAGTGTGCAACAATTAGATCCAAATTGTGATAGTGAAATTATTAATTGATCATTGTCCAAAAGGATTGCTGCATCATTTTTCCTGCCTGGAGTGGCAGCAGCAAAAGCCTTGGGTGAACTTGCCCACCTTGAATGCTGGCTCGGAAAGCATGCTAATCTGACTTGGAGTGCTCTCTCTCAACTACTTGAAGATAAGAAACCACCAGGCATGCAACACTGCAGAACAGAGCGGCCATTGACTTTCTTTATTGGCCCATGGACATGGCTGTGAGGAACTTGAAGGACTGTGTTGTTTTAACCTGTCATCCCATAGCTAGCCAGAGCATCCCGCGACGAAAACAGAAATGAGGATCCAAAAGAGTCAAGACAGAAAAGGGGAAACGGACTGGTTCGAGACCTCTTTGGACAATGGGGCTTAGGGATGGTTGGCATCCTTATCAAAAATGGAATGTGGTAGTTCTTAATTATTTTTCTTGTCTGGTTATTTGGTTGTCTTAAAAACGTGTTTTAACTTAAGCATTGGGGGAAGCTTTTCCTTTAACAGAAAAGGGGGACCATGTTGTGGTGGATGAGCCCATCCCCAGAAATGCTGAGGGCTGGCGCCCTGGGATAGTTAGCACCGATGGTGGAATATTTGATTACCTTGGGAATTAAATAGGTTTTGAATATGTAAATCCTGATGCCCTGTTGGATTTGATGTGACCTCTCTCTCTGCCTACCCCTTCCCCCATTGGTCACTGTATTCCCTTTGCCTCCTCTCTCCACCCAGCTTCTCAAGTAACTGGCCCCGAGGGGTATATCTGTGGGCAGATAACCCCGCCTCTCTCTCTTTCGCCTCTGGTCCCTTTGGGAATAAAATCCTGGAATAAACCACACGACTGAGCACTCTGCTTCCTCATCTCTTGTAACGTATGGACTACTAGTCCACTGGGGAGAGTGTGTCTGCTAGTCATCGGCCTGGGCGTAGGTTTTACTCCTGCACAGCACCAAAAGAAGTTCTGGCTGAAATGATCTCCCTAGCAGGGGACACTTGTGGCATACACAGAGAGATCAGACCCTGGAGCCACTCGCACACGATACTTGTGGAAGACCATAGAACATGGGATTAAATGCTTGAGAGAAATGGCGGTGGTGGAGATTGTTTTCTCAGAGGACATAGCAAACCCAGCATGGCTTATGAATCCAGATACAGCAGAATGTACACCGCTGATGTGGCGAAAACTTGTGCAGCTTGGGCCACAAGAATATGCCTCTGTTTTAGCAATTTTAAGTGTAATTGGGGGGGTGAGACCTGCTTGCTGTTGGCGGAAGAAGGTCCTTGCCATATCTGCAGATATGTGCAAATGGCCCAACACATGGCAAGATCTCAGCTTGTGGAACAAGCCTGTCGAAGGCACCATACAGAAAAATTGAGGGCAAGATGGGTTAGACTCGTCCACAAAACTCAGAAGAAAAATATAAGAGGAGCCTTCTCCAAATACTTATTGGTCTGGGACCAGGAAGTCCCTGTTCCAGGAGCAGTCAATACCCCAGCCTGACGCAAGAGGGTACACTCCACGAGTGATTATGGTTCTTCTGCTTGAGCATTGGAAAAACATGAGAAATGGGCAGAACCATTTGCGCCTGGCAGCACAGTGTGCGTGAAACTTGAAGGATTGGCACACTCAGAGGGAAGCTTACCAGAGAAAAGTTAGCTCCGACTTCTTCCCATACCAAGCTTGCCAGATAACAGAAGCAGAATATGACATGTCCTATCCACCTGTAAGGGGCCTCTGCAATCGTATGCCAGGGAAGGAACGGGCGCGGGTTAGAAGGGCCCTGCCTCTAGCCAGGTGGAGCCGGGGCAACATTGCCTTTTTGACTGTGTGGATTTGTTGGACTGGCACAGCAGAACCACAGAATATGCGGGCCCTGGTCGCCATGGTGTGCAGTGACATATTCCATTGCGACGATGTGTGGGGATAGAACTGTTTTTTGCTGGCTGAGAGGAAGCAGCAGGGCTGAGGGCTCTGGTGGAGCTGAGGGTGAGCCTGACTGGGGATGGTGGGAGGGAAAGCGCATTAGTGATCTGGGTCCAGAGGCTCCATGATCCTGGGAATGACTTCCTCCAAAGTAGCTGCTGTAGAGACAGATGGCATCAAGCTATTAAACAACTTGCCTGGGCTGTCTGAAAATCCTTCTGCAGTTGGACTGCTGAAGGTGGAAGACCAGCATGTTTCAGTTGCCACCTTGACAGTGCACCGCCTGTACCATTGAAAAAATTGAGATGCTGTGATTCCTATCCATGAGATGATCCGGGAGCTGGAGAGCCAATCACCCTTCAACAACCCCATATGGCCAGTGCCAAAGTCTAACGGAGAATGGAGGCTGACAGGAGACTATTGTGGCCTGAATGAAGTAATGCCATCACTGAGTGCTGCTGTGCCAGACATGTTGGAACTCAGTATGAACTGGAGTCCAAGGCAGCGAAGTGGCACGCCTCTATTGACATTGCCAACGCATTTTTCTCCATTATTCTGGCAGCAGAGTGCAGGCCTCGGTTTGCTTTCACCTGGAGAGGCATGCAGTACACCTGGAACCAACTGCCCCAGGGGTGAAAGCACAGCCCCACCATCTGCCACGGGCTGATCCAGGGCACACTGGAAAAGGGTGAGGATACTGAGCATGTGCAGTACATTGATGAAATCATTGTATGGGGGAACACAGCAGCAGAGGTATTTGAGAAAGGAAAGAGAGAAATTAAGATTCTCAGACACACATGGGTTTGGAAGAGATTAGATCCTCCAAGTCCACCCATGCGTTAGGCACACCAACTAACCATATGCACAAGCTGCCAATTCAATCCTCTTTTTAACACATTCCAGGGATGGTGACTCATCCGCTCCGGGCAGACCATGCCAGTCCTTTATCACTCTTTCCGTAAAAAACTTTTTTATATTCCACCTATACTTCTTTGGCACAGCTTAAGACTGTGTCCTCTCATTCTGCAGTTGTGCCTGGAAGAAAGAGACCAGCCCACCTGTCTTTTTTACAGCCACCATTTCGGAAGTTGTAAGAGAGCGATAAGTGGCACCTCTGAGTTCCTTCCTTTACTGATGTATCCCAGATACATAAGTATTCAAAGCAGTATTGGTTTTTCTTTTCACTTTCTCTGCCCTTTGCACGTGGGAAGGTGGCGGGGGGTGGGGAGGGGCAACCTGGAAGAGAGCCAGGTTCCCAGAAAGAATAACAGGTTTAAAATGCCATTTATTTTTATTCTCTTTGCTTACAAATTTTTCCCCTTCTTATGTTCCCTTTCCCCATGGGTTAGTTTATTTCTTAGTAGTTTTTTACTTTAGGTGAATGAATTCTATTTTATGCAGACATTAAAGTTATTTTCAAAGTTATTTTCAGGAGCCTTGTTGACCATATTTTCTGGAAACGAGATTATACATTCTTTCTTCTTTCAATTCATGTTATTGTTATCTAAGGCCCTATAAATTTTTGTGTCAGTTGGGCTTTTTGCCTCTTCCCCTTCTTGCCTCTTTCGGGGTGGGGGGGAGGGTGTGCAGAGGGGAACGTGTGTGCAGGTGCAGTGCTTTTGGGCATTTTCGGGCCCAATTTTTCAAACTACCGAACATTTTTTGGTTTGGCCGTTGGGGCCGGGGAAAGGGAAAACAATCTCTCTCTTTTTTTTTTT
>VKON01002358.1:0-14654 GCA_009741485.1 Malurus cyaneus samueli
GTTTTGTTATTAATCTGCTGTGATCTGGCTGTTTTCTGTAGCTTCACCTCCTGGAGTCCGGGGATACTGGACAAGATTAGAAAAATCAGTGAGTGAACTGTGACTCAATGAAAGATTGATGGCCATGATATCCTGGGCACTGTATCCACATGCTTTGGGTCCCCAGGGAAGTGGGACAGCTGAGGATGGTTGGGGATGGCATGAGGAGAAGCCTGGCATGCAGCAGGGCTTCAGCTGTGGCTTCTGATATTAGGGGTTCCGCTGAACCACAGCTCTCACCCCAGAGCTATCTGCATGCTCACATCGTCTCTTCTCAAGTCCCTTGATTGGGGAGTGCCCATATTGTTTAAATTCTGAAAGTCAGCAGGTTGAGGAGGATGATTTCCCCCTCTATTCTGCCCTGGTGAGATCCACCTGGATACTGTGTCCAGGTCTGGGGTCCTCAGCACAAGAGCTGTTAGAGCAGGTTCAGAGGCAGCCACAAAGATGATCAGAGGATTGACACCTCTGTGTCTGGTTTTGCTCGGTCTGTTTTTTGTGGTGGGATGGAACCAAGAAACCAAAAAGATGCTCCTTGACAAAGTTCTAAAGCTTTCTCCTTCTTTCTCCAAAAAAAGAGCCTGCTCCCTGTGTTTTAGACAATCACTTGTGCTCTGAGGTTGATGGACAGGCTGCCCATCAGGCTGGGCCAATTGCACAGCTAGTTACACCTCTGTGATGACTTATGGTCTTGTACTTAAGAAAATTCAAAATAAGATAGGGGCGCCACCATTTAGTTTTTAGATTGTTAATATCATGCACTGGAGAAACAGGAGGAGGGTGAGGAGATGTAAGGAAAATGGAGACCCAAGATCATAGTAAGGAGAGACAGGTTTGCTGTTGCTTTTTTTTTTTTGGTGTGGTGCTCAAATATGGAGAAAACAAGCTGTTCTCAAAAAGGACTATTTCTTCAGTGGGAGACCTGTATAGAAAAAGAGCGCCTTGTCTAGAAAAAAAACCTGGCTTTTGAGGACTGGACTGATCATAAGCCAAAAGGGGGAAGAGGCTTGCCCCCCTCAGTCTGAACAGTGGATGCTAGAAGAATTGTTTGCAGGTTGAGAGAGTGCCTTGGTCCAGAAGAAGCCCTGGAGACTGTTTCCCTTTCTCCCACAGGTAAGAAAAAGAATCCCATGCCATCACAGTTATACACTGACTGTTCTTGGGAAAAGAACTTCCACAGCTTGGCTGTAAGAACTCTTCTCTATGGTGCTGGACGATAAACTGTAATGAGAGTTTGAATCTATGTTAGACTTTCATCCCTCGCCTCCTGTGCAGGGAAGGCATGGAGGGGTGGGGGGGGCCGACCTGAGAGAGAGACAGGTTCCCGGAAAAATAACAGGTGTTAAAATATTCTGCTTTTATTCTTGTCTTGTAAATTTCCCTATCTCTGTTCCCCTCCTCAGTCGGTAGTATTCTTAGTAGTTTTAGTAAAAAATCTTTTTGGCAATTAAGTTATTCAGCCTGTCTGACCATTTCTGGAGCATATACGTATCTTTCTTTCAATTTGTTATCATATCTAAAAGCCATAAATTTAGAGTTAATTGGGCTTTTGCTCTCCCTTCTGCTCTCCGGTGCGGGGGGGGAGGGAAGGAACATCGTTGGGTGCTTTGGGTTTCAGTCAAGTTCAAACATGACACTCTCTCCTATGAAGACAGGCTGAAAGATGGGGTTGTTCAGCATGGAGAAGATCATGCAGCCTTCCAGTATCTTAAGTGGCTTATAAAAATGAGGGAGAGGGACTTTTTATATGGGCAGATAGTGATAGGACAAGGGGCATGGTTTTAAACTGAAAGGAAGGGTTTAGATTGATTTTAGGAAGAAATATTTTCTCATAGTGGTGTGAAGCACTGGAACAAGTTGCCCCAGAGCTGTGGATGCCCCATCCCTGGAAAGTGTTCAAAGCCAGTTGGATGGGGCCCTTGAGCCACCTGATCTTGTGAATGGAATACCTGCCCACAGCAGGAGGGTTGGAACTAGATGATCTTTAAGGTCCCTTCCAACCCAAACCATTCTACGATTCTATTAAGTAGTGTTTTAGGAAAGAAAATGTGACAAGCCTGAACTGTCCCTCTTGGGTCAATAGAAATGCAGTTCAGCTTTTAATGATGTTATTTAATAAAATAAATTCTTCAGCCATGATGGGGTGGATGAAGCAATAGGGAAGACAGGGCTAAAACTGCTTCCCTGGTGTGAAGTGAGCTATGAGGAACAGGTCCCAACATGCCCCCAGGTAAGTAATTCTTTTCTCAGACTTAATCTTCCATCTCAGTTCACAATTAAGCACATAATCCTTCTTGCTTTGATATTTATACCTCACTCTGCATCTTCTCTTTGTTCCACCAAAAACAGAAAAAAAAGAGTAAGACTGGGCTGAGAGATTCAGGTGTGTGTGGACCTTGTAGGTCCCTCTTTTCTTCTGGGAGAAGGTCAACTTCTGGTGTCATGGCAGGCCTTGGGATGGTGTTAAATAGATCCAGGTACAGGACTTACTTCCCTGGCCCTTTATGAGAGTCTAGCTGAATAAATTAATCCAAACAACTTTTGGTGAGACATCATTTTGGAGGATGCGAAGGAAACTGGGACTTCACTTTATCAGCAGATGTTAGAAATACAGTTCTTCCAGGGGTTATAAATGCCTTGGAAATGACTAGAATTTAGCAAGATAGTGCTGGAAACTGGACATTTCTAATCTGTGTTTCAAAAATGAGCTGGTCATTTATGGGTGAGCAGCAGGATGTGTCCCCCAGAGAGTCCCCAGAACCATAGAATCCTAGAATCATGGAATGGTTTGGGTTGGAAGGAATTGTAAAGATCATCTAGTCCCAACCCCCCTGCCAGGGGCAGGGACACCTTCCACTAGACCAGCCTCATCCAACCTGGCCTTGGTAGTAGTCACCATGTAGGATTTATGGGGAACATCTGTTGTGTGTGAAATCATGTTGCTGCCACAGCAGGGACAGCCCTGAAGCTGTGAGCTCATTTTGCCATTCAAAAGAGCAAGTCGAAGTGAACCAAGAGGCAGAACTTCAGCTACATCAACTGGCTTCCACCTGCATCTACATTTTGATATACACCATAATCCTTCCATATTGCCTACTCCTTCAGACAATAGATTTATGTAACTATTTTACAACCAATATGGACAGAAGTTTGGAGAATTACACTTTTTTAAATTGACTGCAAAGTCATCATACAAGTTTATCACCTAAAATATGAGCACGGTAGAAAGAACTTGATATTCCTAAAGCAGACTTTATAAAAGCTTTATTGGATTCTAATTTGTAGTATGGGCTATATATCATTCAAGCTGCAGTGCTCATACCATGTCCTTGACACATTGGGCTGCCCTTGAAGATGCTCTGTTTAATAAAGGAACTAACTCCGTGAGAGATCACTTTCAAGCACTTTATTATGGTTGTATTAAGATGTTCACAGCCAATTGCCTTTGCTTTTAGCATGGAGAGGGGAGATGAGCTCTGTTAGGGATGGTAACTCACAAATCACAGAGCCTTTACCTCAGCGAGGAAACACGCAACAAGGTATGAGGGGAAAGAGGGCACCACGTCCATCAGAGACTTTTGGGTTTTATTTTTGTCTGTTTTGGGGCTCACCCCGTCTCACCGAAGTGGGTGAGCCAGGCCGCCTTAACTCACAGCACCCCGCCGTCCTAGGACTGCCTGAAGTTCCAAGGCGGTGGGGCTGAGGGCGGGGCCTCCCCGCAGACCCCGTCCACCCCCGGCCCCGCCCAGGAACCGGCTCCACCGCCCAATGACGCTTCGGCTAGCGCGGGGCGGAATCACCTCCTCCCCCTCCTCCCTGCTGCTCCCCTCCATTCCACTGCCGTCTGTGGTCCCGCTGAGGGGAGAGTCATGGGTTAAAAGGCGCGCTGAGAGCGGGACCCTGGCCCCCAGGTCGTGGTCGCCACGGCGGCTCCGCTCCCCTAGGCCCTGCCTGGCCTGCGGCGCCTCTCCCGCCATGCCGAGCAGCAGCAGCAGCAGCGCCGCCGCGGCCTCCCGTGCCTCCGAGTTGCCGCGCCTCCCCTCCCACCCGCTGCTGCTCCTCCAGCAGTACATCTCTGGCCTCGGCCTCCGCGATCACGGCCTGCCCGCCGGAGGCAGCGGAGTAGCGGGGGTGGCCCGACAGCGGGTGGACTTGGCGCCGCCACCCGACTCCCTCGGAGAGCCGAGGCTTGGCGGGGCGGGGGAGGCGGCGGCGAGGGACGAGGGGATGTGGAGCTGGAGGAAGAAGAGGACGAAGAAGACCACCTGGCCACGCTGCTGCTGCTCCACACGTCTTCCTCGCCCTCCCAGCCGCTCCCACTCTTGCCGGCATCGGGCTCCGTCCTTCTCTCGCCCGCTCTCGATGCGCAGGAGGCAGCGGCGGGGGCGCACGATCTTGAGGGTATGATGGCGGCAATGCTGTCCCACGCCTACGGCGGCGGCTTGAGTGGCGGTGGTGCGGTGGGCCTCAGCGGCGAGCAGACGGCGCTGCTCCGCGGGAAGAGCGTCAACACCACCGAGTGCGTGCCCGTGCCCAGTTCTGAGCATGTGGCTGAGATCGTGGGCCGCCAGGGTGAGTGGAGGACCGGATGGGGTGTGGGGCGGCCTGGGCCTGCTGTCCTTTCCAGGGTTCTTGGCAGGCCTCTTCCCCGCACGCCCCTGGGGCGTGCCCCTTCGGGGCCGGCTGCAGGAGTCCCTTGCCTCGGTAGAAGCTTTGTGCCCCCTGGGGACGACCTCTCCTTCCCAGACTCCGTTTTCCCCACGGGGAATAGGATGCTGCCACCAGGTCAGCCCTGCTTGAGAAGGTGAGAGCAAGGACTGGATTAGCTCAGACCTTCTATTATTGTTCGTCTGAACTGTAAAATGCAGTGTATAGCCTGGCCGCGTACAGGTAGGTGTTGGCACAGGCTTTGCTCTTCAGTGGCACTTGGCTCGTGGTCTTTAGTGAGAAGCTGCCTTTCACTGTAGAAACTTTGGACTGTGTTTTACAAAGATTTTTGAGTGAAGGACTTGGAGAGCAAGGTATGGGCAGACACTGTCCCTATAGCTTTTCATGCTGCTCACTGATTACAAAGCTCTGTGGAGTCAACGAGATTGAGAAAGGAGCCACGTTTAGCCCTCCTGTGAAAGCCCTTGTCTTTCTGCTCGGGTTATGGCTTCCTGTTGATTGCTGTTGCTACACTCGGTGTGTCTCTATTATGTCATTAGGATGAGGTCATATCAGCGATGTCACCTTCGTTTTGTGCCTTTCATGTGGTCTTCGGGGGTGCGGTGCTTGGAGAAGTTAGATGTTTTGCACCAGCTTTCTAGTGGTGAAACTAATTTTAAAAGCCCTTTTTATATATCGAGAGAAGCACTGAGCAGTGTCAAGTGTAGGTGTGGAAATGCAGACAATGAAGATGCCACTCTCTCTTCCCTTTCTGTGTTTTTTTTTTTTTGTTTTTTGTTTTTATTTTTAGTTTGGGGGTGGTGTGTCTCTTGCTGATGAGCTGTGATAATGAGCAGTTATGCTGCCTGGTCTCTCTACACCAGTGTAGCTTTTGATTGTTTTTTTTCCCTTGAGTATGGAAGAAATGGTAAGATTGGTCTAAACCAATGTACTAAAGAAAGGCCCACTGGCACCAATACTTAGGCAACTTGTTTTCTCTTTCTACATTATTTTAGGTTCTTGCAGTTAAGGGTGGGATTTTTGCTGTATGTGTCAAAGGAGAATGGAAAGTTGTGCTGCAGAAATTTGCAGGTAGCTTCCTCTGATGCAGACAAGTCTGTTCAAGCAGAAAATTTCTCTTCCAATAAATGGTGTTTCAATGTCTTAAGACTGTTCATGTGTCATTGGGGATGGTGGGCGGGGGGGGGGGGTGGTTGGAAAACAGAACTGAAAACCGTGATTGCTACAGTTCTCTAAAGGACAAATAGAAACTATTGGACTTCGAGGACTGATTAGGCTGCTGTGTTTATTCTCCACCAGATCAGGGTTGTTCTCTGTAGTATATTTTTCAGTATTTTGAGTCACTTAAAAACAAGATAATGGGGTTTGCATTAAAATAGGATCATTCCTCCTGAAGTTTGTTAGCTGCTTCTGCTTTTATTTTTCTTGTGGTGTCTGACTCTTTGGCTTGTGATAAAATATTTAGCCTTGGTGGGGAGGGATTTTATAATACAAAGAATTAGGGCTACAAAAAAAGGAAGGAGCAGGAGGGGAGGGAGAGCTAAAAAATTGTTACCAAATATACTCTCATGAAAGCTTTGTGCAAGGAGGCCCTTCAGAATTTTCATTCATGGGAGACTTATGCTTAAAGACTGCCTTATGTAAGTTGTATTAGTTCCACTAAATATTTGTCAAATGTCTTAGACATACTAGTCCTTGTATCTAATTTTATGGTTCAGAACTGTGCTGGCTCACTGCATGGGTTAGAGGCTCTTTCCTTCTCATCCACTTGCTTTACGTGTGTCTGTGCTCTAGCTGTGTGCCCAAAGTGCTGTCAGCTGTAGTGCAGCTTGGTCTGCCTTGAGCAAGGTTGGTCAGAGCTGCATCCTGCACAGATTATTCTGCTCTTTATAAAAATGAAGATATATATTCTCTTCCTAGCACACATCCTAACCAGATGGTTACATTATCATACTTTCCACCAGACCAGGTTGTACAAAGCTCCATCCAACTTGGCCTTGAACACTTCCGGGAATGGGGCATCCACGGCTTCTCTGGGCAACCTGTTCTAGTACCTCACCACCCTCACAGGAAGAATTTCTTCCTAAATCTACTCCTCTCTCAGTTTATCCATTCCCCCTTGTCCTGTCACTACATGCTCTTGTAAATAGTCTCTTTCCATCTTGTAGGCTCCCTTCAGGTACTGGAAGGCCACAATTAGGTCACCCCAAAGCCTTCTCTTTTCCAGGCTCAACAATCCCAATTCTTAGCCTTTCCTCATAGGAGAGGTGATTCATCCTTATCTTGGTGGCTTCCTCTGGACTCCAACAGGTCAATGTCCTTCCTGTGCTGGGGATCCCAGAGCTATATGTAGCACTGCAGGTGGGGTTTCATGAGAGCAGAGGAGAGGGGGAGAATCACCTCTCTTGCCCTGCTGCCCATGCTGCTTTGATGCAGCCCAGGATGATACTGGCCTCAGGCGCAATGCATTTGGTGGTCATGTCCAGCCTCTCACCACCAGCACCACCAAGCCCTTGCAGGCTGCTTCATCCTTCATCCATTCCTGAGCTGGATTGCCCTGACCAGGTGCAGGACCTTGCACTTGGTCCTGTTGAACCTCATGAGATTTTCATGGACCCACTTCTGAAGCTTGTCCAGGTCCCTCTGGATGGCATCCTCCTCAGGTGTGTCAACTGCACCACCAGTTGGTGTCATCTGCAAAGTTGCCATGGGTGCACTTAATCCCTTCTTGATCAATGTCCTTAATGAAGATATTATATGGCACTGGTCCCAATATGGACCCTAAGGGCATCACTTGTCACTGATGTCCATTGGGACTCTGAGCCATTGGCCACTATGCTCTGGATGGGTCGTGGTCGCACGGCGGCTCCGCTCCCCTAGGCCCTGCCTGGCCTGCGGCGCCTCTCCCGCCATGCCGAGCAGCAGCAGCAGCAGCGCCGCCGCGGCCTCCCGTGCCTCCGAGTTGCCGCGCCTCCCCTCCCACCCGCTGCTGCTCCTCCAGCAGTACATCTCTGGCCTCGGCCTCCGCGATCACGGCCTGCCCGCCGGAGGCAGCGGAGTAGCGGGGGTGGCCCGACAGCGGGTGGACTTGGCGCCGCCACCCGACTCCCTCGGAGAGCCGAGGCTTGGCGGGGCGGGGGAGGCGGCGGCGAGGGACGAGGGAGATGTGGAGCTGGAGGAAGAAGAGGACGAAGAAGACCACCTGGCCACGCTGCTGCTGCTCCACACGTCTTCCTCGCCCTCCCAGCCGCTCCCACTCTTGCCGGCATCGGGCTCCGTCCTTCTCTCGCCCGCTCTCGATGCGCAGGAGGCAGCGGCGGGGGCGCACGATCTTGAGGGTATGATGGCGGCAATGCTGTCCCACGCCTACCGGCGGCGCTTGAGTGGCGGTGGTGCGGTGGGCCTCAGCGGCGAGCAGACGGCGCTGCTCCGGGGAGAGCGTCAACACCACCGAGTGCGTGCCCGTGCCCAGTTCTGAGCATGTGGCTGAGATCGTGGGCCGCCAGGGTGAGTGGAGGACCGGATGGGGTGTGGGGCGGCCTGGGCCTGCTGTCCTTTCCAGGGTTCTTGGCAGGCCTCTTCCCCGCACGCCCCTGGGGCGTGCCCCTTCGGGGCCGGCTGCAGGAGTCCCTTGCCTCGGTAGAAGCTTTGTGCCCCCTGGGGACGACCTCTCCTTCCCAGACTCCGTTTTCCCCACGGGGAATAGGATGCTGCCACCAGGTCAGCCCTGCTTGAGAAGGTGAGAGCAAGGACTGGATTAGCTCAGACCTTCTATTATTGTTCGTCTGAACTGTAAAATGCAGTGTATAGCCTGGCCGCGTACAGGTAGGTGTTGGCACAGGCTTTGCTCTTCAGTGGCACTTGGCTCGTGGTCTTTAGTGAGAAGCTGCCTTTCACTGTAGAAACTTTGGACTGTGTTTTACAAAGATTTTTGAGTGAAGGACTTGGAGAGCAAGGTATGGGCAGACACTGTCCCTATAGCTTTTCATGCTGCTCACTGATTACAAAGCTCTGTGGAGTCAACGAGATTGAGAAAGGAGCCACGTTTAGCCCTCCTGTGAAAGCCCTTGTCTTTCTGCTCGGGTTATGGCTTCCTGTTGATTGCTGTTGCTACACTCGGTGTGTCTCTATTATGTCATTAGGATGAGGTCATATCAGCGATGTCACCTTCGTTTTGTGCCTTTCATGTGGTCTTCGGGGGTGCGGTGCTTGGAGAAGTTAGATGTTTTGCACCAGCTTTCTAGTGGTGAAACTAATTTTAAAAGCCCTTTTTATATATCGAGAGAAGCACTGAGCAGTGTCAAGTGTAGGTGTGGAAATGCAGACAATGAAGATGCCACTCTCTCTTCCCTTTCTGTGTTTTTTTTTTTTTTTGTTTTTTTTTATTTTTAGTTTGTGGGGTGGTTGTCTCTTGCTGATGAGCTGTGTAATGAGCAGTTATGCTGCCTGGTCTCTTACACCAGTGTAGCTTTTGATTGTTTTTTCCCTTGAGTATGGAAGATGGTAAGATTGGTCTAAACCAATGTACTAAAAAAGGCCCACTGGCACCAATACTTAGGCAACTTGTTTTCTCTTTCTACATTTATTTAGGTCTTACAGTTAAGGGTGGGATTTTTGCTGTATGTGTCAAAGGAGAATGGAAAGTTGTGCTGCAGAAATTTGCAGGTAGCTTCCTCTGATGCAGACAAGTCTGTTCAAGCAGAAAATTTCTCTTCCAATAAATGGTGTTTCAATGTCTTAAGACTGTTCATGTGTCATTGGGGATGGTGGGCGGGGGGGGGGGGGAGTGGTTGGAAAACAGAACTGAAAACCGTGATTGCTACAGTTCTCTAAAGGACAAATAGAAACTATTGGACTTCGAGGACTGATTAGGCTGCTGTGTTTATTCTCCACCAGATCAGGGTTGTTCTCTGTAGTATATTTTTCAGTATTTTGAGTCACTTAAAAACAAGATAATGGGGTTTGCATTAAAATAGGATCATTCCTCCTGAAGTTTGTTAGCTGCTTCTGCTTTTATTTTTCTTGTGGTGTCTGACTCTTTGGCTTGTGATAAAATATTTAGCCTTGGTGGGGAGGGATTTTATAATACAAAGAATTAGGGCTACAAAAAAAGGAAGGAGCAGGAGGGGAGGGAGAGCTAAAAAATTGTTACCAAATATACTCTCATGAAAGCTTTGTGCAAGGAGGCCCTTCAGAATTTTCATTCATGGGAGACTTATGCTTAAAGACTGCCTTATGTAAGTTGTATTAGTTCCACTAAATATTTGTCAAATGTCTTAGACATACTAGTCCTTGTATCTAATTTTATGGTTCAGAACTGTGCTGGCTCACTGCATGGGTTAGAGGCTCTTTCCTTCTCATCCACTTGCTTTACGTGTGTCTGTGCTCTAGCTGTGTGCCCAAAGTGCTGTCAGCTGTAGTGCAGCTTGGTCTGCCTTGAGCAAGGTTGGTCAGAGCTGCATCCTGCACAGATTATTCTGCTCTTTATAAAAATGAAGATATATATTCTCTTCCTAGCACACATCCTAACCAGATGGTTACATTATCATACTTTCCACCAGACCAGGTTGTACAAAGCTCCATCCACTTGGCTTGAACACTTTCGGGATGGGGCATCCACGGCTTCTCTGGGCAACCTGTTCTAGTACCTCACCACCCTCACAGGAAAGAATTTCTTCCTAATATCTACTCTAAACCTACTCTCAGTTTGGATCCATTCCCCCTTGTCCTGTCACTACATGCTCTTAAAAGTCTCTTTCCATTTGTAGGGCTCCCTTCAGGTACTGGAAGGCCACATTAGGTCACCCCAAAGCCTTCTCTTTTCCAGGCTCAACAATCCCAATTCTTAGCCTTTCCTCATAGGAGAGGTGATTCATCTTATCTTGGTGGCTTCTCTGCCTCCACAGGTCAATGTCCTTCCTGTGCTGGGGATCCCAGAGCTATATGTAGCACTGCAGGTGGGGTTTCATGAGAGCAGAGGAGAGGGGGAGAATCACCTCTCTTGCCCTGCTGCCCATGCTGCTTTTGATGCAGCCCAGGATATGACTGGCTTTCTAGGCTGCAAATGCATATTGCTGGCTCATGTCCAGCCTCTCATCCACCAGCACCACCAAGTCCTACTTGGCAGGGCTGCTTCTTGATCTGTTCATTCCCCAGCCTGGATTGCCCTGACCCAGGTGCAGGACCTTGCACTTGGTCCTGTTGAACCTCATGAGATTTTCATGGACCCACTTCTGAAGCTTGTCCAGGTCCCTCTGGATGGCATCCCATCCTTCAGGTGTGTCAACTGCACCACTCAGTTTGGTGTCATCTGCAAAGTTGCCATGGGTGCACTTAATCCCTTCTTGATCAATGTCCTTAATGAAGATATTATATGGCACTGGTCCCAATATGGACCCTAAGGGGCATCACTTGTCACTGATGTCCATTGGGACTCTGAGCCATTGGCCACTATGCTCTGGATGCAACCATACAACCAATTTCTTATCCACTGAACATCCATCCATCAAATCCTTGTCTCCAATTTAGAGAAAAGGATGTTGTGGGGGCACCATGTCAAAGGCCTTACAGAAGTCCAGATAAATGATACCTGTAGCCCTTCCCTTGTCCACTGATGTAGTCACTCCATCATAGAAGCCACTAGGTTGGTTGGGCAGGACTTGCCCTTGGTGAAGCTGTGCTAGCTGTCTCGAATCACCTCCTTGTCCCCCATGTGCCTTAGCATAGCTTTAAGGAGGATCTGTTCCATGATCTTCCCAGGATTATCTTGAATGAATTCAGCTAAGTTTTATGGCAAAATCCTCTGTACTGCAGGGTGATGAGACTGAAATGCTACTTCTGATAGATTTCCACAAAGATTACGTTTATATTTTTTTCTATTGCTGCCTGAGGTATAAAAAGAACTTGAAATGTCTGTAGCCTAAAAACATCAGCTCTGAAATACCAGGAATGCTGAGTTTGATCTAGGCTTTGCTTGAGGCCTTACTGCTGTGTCTGAGAGCATGTTTTTGTAAGTCCTAACTTCCTAACTGAAAAAGTAATGGTAACCAGAATTCCACAGTATTCTTTATCCAAATTTAATTTTTTGCACAGTGGAAGAGAATCTCTAGACATTATTTATGAGACCAAAGGAGCTTCTGAGTCCTAAGCAAGCTGTAAAAAACCAAAGGCCTTATGGTGCATGCATTTAACATTTTTTCAATTATGTGTGAGTTTCAGAAATAAGTATAGCACTTCAGGCAGTGGTGTTCCCACAGCCCTGCTCTAGGTTGCTGGATTCCAGATTAGAATCATAGAATGGTTTGGGTTGGAAGGGAACTTAAAGATCATCTAGTTCCAATATCCCCCTGCCATGGGGGGGGGGGATGCCTTTCACTAGATCAGGTTTTTCAGGGTCCCATCCAACCTGGCCCTGAACACTTCAAGGGATGGGGCATCCACAGCTTCTCTGGACAATTTGTTCCAGGGCTTCACCACCCTTTGAGTAAAGAATTTCTTCCTAACATCTAATCTAAACCTGCCCTCTTTCGGTTTAAAGCCATTGCCCCTTGTCCTGTCACTATCTGCTTGTATAAAAAGCCCCTCTCCCTCTTTTTTATAAGCCCTCTTTAGGTACTGGAGGGCTGTAATGAAGTCTCTTGTCTGCATACACACCAACAGACGTGGGGGAAAGGTGTCAAGCATCAGCACTTTATTATTTCACAGCACAACCTTTTATACTTTTTCTTCACATCATGAGAACAACATGAGCTCTCTTTCCTTTTCCTAATTGGTCACTAATCACTGTTTCTTGTTGTAAAATGTCAACACAGTACCCATTCCATGGCCTTCTCTGTTTCTCAAAGTTGCTTATAGATAAGACCCAAGGACACAGCTGCAGAGTCTGTGAGGCAGCCTCTTGCTAGCTTCCCACAATCTCTCTGAAGTCTTCTCCTCTCCATGCTGGACAATCCCAGCCTTTAGCCTGTCTTCATAGGAGAGAGGTGCTCCAATCCTCTGATCATCTTTGTGGCCTCCTCTGGACCTGCTCTAACAGGTCCACATCTTTCTTGTGCTGAGGACCCCAGACCTGGACACGGTATTCCGTGTGGGGATCTTACAAGGGCAGAATAGAGGGGGAAAATCATCTTCCTCAACCTGCTGGGCATGTGTCTTTTGCTGCAGCCCAGGTTCTCATGTGGGCATTTGTGCTGGTAGCTGTGTACAGATGTGGGACGCCACAGCTATAGAAGGTGTGGAGTGCTTGAAATGTACCTTGTGGTTGATAGTTGAAACTATGTTGGAGGTTACTGGGTTACTGTGACAGTAGTTCAATGTGTTACTGCTGGAAGCATTTACATCCTACTTATTGGGGGGCTAATTGCCTAATTAGCGGCTAATTAGGGACGTGTGTTGCGAGTGCGGGGCGAGCGGGGGCACCCGCTCCCGCCTCGGGGCACGCCGCTCCGTGAGGGGAACCCTTCTGCCCCCGATTCCACGGCCCTTTCCTTCGCCTCTAACGCGTCCGGGGGAAACTTCCCTCCTCGCCGGACAGGCAGGGAGGTTCGGCGTGTTCCCCGGCGCCGAGTCGGTCCCTGGGTAGGGCTCCTGTGCTGCCCTGCCCAGACAGAGCTTCTGCACCGGGGCTCGTCCTTAACCCGCACTACGCGGCCGGGAGGGCGGAGACGCTTTCGGGACTTTTTCACTGTCATTTTTACCGTGATAATTGTTACTTTCCCTGCTCCCGTCGGGCGCGGCTGCCCCACGGGAGCGCGGGGCTCTCCGGTGGCGCAGGTGGCAGGCGCTGCAGGTGAGTCCCGGGGCTGCTCCCTCTTTTTTTTTTTTTTTTTTTTTTTTTTTCCATTTTCCTCTCCCTTTCCATGTCCCGGCTCCTCCCCTAAGTCCCGGCATCAGCGGATTTAACCCTTGCGGGCGAATCTGTGCCGCATTGGAGATCGTCGCCGGTTGTTCGGAGAGTGTTAGAATAACAGGGATCGGCACGGCAGTTTGCGAGGTAGTTCGCGCAGGCAGGACAAGCAGGCAGGGCTGCAGGTTTACTACTGGTGGGGCTTTTAGTTGTTAGTTGTTGTGCTCGGAAGTAATGGTCCTTACACGATTGAAACCTGGAAATGCTACAAGTGTATGTAGCCAAATAGAGCCCTCCAAAAAGGATGTGTCTGTTCAGACCCATTCCTGTGCGGAGTGTTTGAGCCTATCGGCGGTACCAGGGGACGTTGCGGAAGGAGCATGCTTGTGGTGTGACCAGGTGAACGACTTGCTTTCACTGGTGGCTGAGCTCAGGGAGGAGGTAGAAAGACTAAGGAGTATTAGGGAAAGTAAAAGGGAAATAGACTGGTGGAGCTCTGTGCTTCCATCCTTGAGGGAGGCTCACCAGGAGTCAGAGGACTCCTATGCCTCTCCCTGTCAGGCAATTGGAGGACACCGGGCAGATGAAGGGGAGGTGGAGAAATTCTTTCCCTACCCCCTCACCTACCCAGGTGCCACTTCAGAATAAGTGTGAGGCCCTGGATCTAGAAGATCAACTAGAGGACACAGAGGAGAATGATCTGTTCAGTGATCCAGTCGTGAGTCACCTGTCAGACAGATCACCACCTCTAACATTAGAAAGAAAAGAAGGGTAGTGGTAGTGGGTAACTCCCTTCTTAGGGGAACAGAGGCCCCCATATGTCGACTGGACCCATCCCACAGGGAGATCTGCTGCCTCCCTGGGGCTCAGGTACAGGATATTGCCGAGAGATTACCTGGGCTGATTCGGCCCTCTGATTACTACCCACTGCTGATACTCCAGAGCTGGCAGTGATGAGATTGAGAGGAGGAGCATCAAGGCAGTTAAAAGGGACTTTAGGGCACTGGGTCAAGTGGTGAATAGGCAGGAGCTCAGGTAGTGTTCTGCTCAGTCCTCTTGATGCAGAGAAAATGACAAAAGAAATAGGAGCCTCTATTCGCCC
>VKON01002360.1:0-18747 GCA_009741485.1 Malurus cyaneus samueli
GGACGGGCCAAATCGCCCCCCGGATGATGGGGGTGGGGAGACCCCAAAGCTGAGCCCCCCAAACCGAAATTAAACCCCCCCAAACCCAGATTAACCCCCCTAAACCCGGATTAACCCCCCAAAATCAGCTCCAACCCCCTAAACCTGGGCTGAACCCCCCAATCCAAGCCAGACCCCCCAAACTTGGGCTCAGCTGCCCCAAAATTGGGCTGAACTCCCCCGGTTAAAAACCGGATTTATCCCCCAAAATGCGGGGTGAAACCCCACCAAATCCCGATTATTCTCCCCTAAACCCAGGCTGAGCCCCCAAACCTGGCTCAGGGCCCCCAAATCTGGGCTGAGCCCCCCAAAATCAGGCTCAGACCCCCAAAACTTGGGCTCAGCTGCCCCAAAATTGGGCTGAACTTCCCCAAATTTGAGCTGAGCTTCCCCAAACCCAGATTAATTCCCTTTAAACCCAGGCTGAGAACCCCAAATTTGAGCTGAACCCTCCAAA
Organism: Malurus cyaneus samueli; assembly: GCA_009741485.1. NCBI lineage: Eukaryota > Metazoa > Chordata > Aves > Passeriformes > Maluridae > Malurus > Malurus cyaneus. The sequence goes on from VKON01002360.1 coordinate 497, forward strand.
TTTAAGCTGAGCCCTCCAAATTTAAGCTGAGCCCCCCAAATTTAAGCTGAGCCCCCCCAAACCCAGTTATTCCACTTTAAACCCGGGCTGAGAACCCCAAATTTAAGCTGAGCCCTCCAAATCTAGGCTGAACCCCCCAAATTTAAGCTGAGCCCCCCAAATTTAAGCTGAGCCCCCCAAATTTAAGCTGAGCCCTCCAAATCTAGGCTGAACCCCCCAAATTTAAGCTGAGCCCCCCCAAACCCGGGCTGAGCCCCCTCCAACCCCTAAAAGAGCTGGGACAGGGAGGGACAAACCAATTTTTAATTATTTTAATTTTAAAAAAAATCCTTATTTTTTCTTTTTTCTCTCCCTTTTCCCCATCGGCCCCTTTTTGGCTCGGATCCAATTTTTTATTCATTGTTCAGGATTTTTTTTTTTTTATTATTCAGGATTTTTGTTTTATTTATTTCAGAATTTTATTATTATAAATTAAATTATTGTATTAATTATTATTACTCTCTCTCTCTCTCTTTCTCCTTCCCACCGTAAACTCGCATTCTTTGGCAACGCTTTCATGCCCAACCTGGATTTCCCAAAAAACCAAAAAATCAAAAAAAAAAAATCAAATTAAATTGAAAAATTCACACAAAAAACGACAAAAAATCTCCATGCCTTGAGCTCGGGGGGAGAAATTCCGGGGGGGTGTTAAGCAGGTGATGGGCACCGCGGATAAATCTTGGGGGATTTTGAGGGGTTTTGGAGCTTTTTTTTTTTCTTTTCTCGATTGGTTTTTAGTGCAAACTTCACTTTGTGCTAAAATGGGGACGCTGGGGGAATCCTGAGTCTCCTCCTCTCTCCTCTTCCTCTTTGTGCTCTTTTTTCTTTTTTCTTTACCCTCTTTCTTTTCCTTATTTTTTCTCCCCCACCGATCTTTTCCCCCCCTTTTTCCCCTTCTCTCATTTCCCAATTTTTCCTTCTTTTATTTCTCATTTTTTCCGCTTTCCCTCTTTTATTTCTCCCCTGAAATTTCCCTTCCCCCCTTCTTTTACCATTCCCCTTTTTGTCATTTTTTTCCCTCTTTTTTCTCCCCTTTTTTTCTCCTTTTTTCCCCATTTTTTTTCCTTTCCCCCCTTTTTTTCTCCCCTCCCTCAGTGCCGCTTCCCCGGAACCCCCAAAATTCCTCCCGAAATTCCTCCCAAAATTCCTTTGGGATCAGGAAGGGGGAAGGAAAAACGGCAGCGAGGGTGGGGGGAAAGAAAGGGGAAAAGAGGAAAATAAAGAGGGGAAATAGGGGGAAAAAAGGGGGCAAAAGGGGCAAAAAAAGGGGAAAAAGAAAGGAGGAAAAAAGGGGAAAAAAGAGGGGAAATAGGGATATAAAAGGGACAGGGAAAAAGGGGAGCAAAAAGTGGAAAAAAGGGAGCAAAGGGAAAAAAAGGGAAAAACAAGGGGGAAAAAGGTGGGGAAAAGAGGGAAAAAAGGGGGAAAAAAAAGGGAAAAAAAATCGGGAAAGGACTCGAGAGGCCCCGCAATTCTCTATTTACAAATCCCACACGGAATTTTCTTTTTGCATATTCCCAAAAAATTCAGCCAGGGGGTCACAGCCCCCGATCCCAGCCCGGATCTGATCCCTTCCCAATGGGATTTTCCTGCCCAGATCCCAATTTCCCTGCCTCGATTCCAATTTCCCTTCCCAAATTTCTCTTCCCAGATCCCAATTTCCCTTCCCCAAATCCCATTTTTTCTGCCCAAAACCCCATTTTTCTGCCCAAATTTCAATTTCCCTTCCCAAATCCCAATTTCCCTTCCCAAATTTCCCTTCCCAGATCCCAATTTTTCTGCCCAAAACCCCGTTTTTCTGCCCAAAGTTCAATTTCCCTGCCTCAATCCCAAATTTCCCTTTCCAAATCCCAATTTCCCTTCTCAGATCCCAATTTCCCTTCCCAAATTTCAATTTTTTTTCCCAAATCCCAACTTTTTCTACTCAAATCCCAATTTCCCTGCCTCGATCCCAATTTCCCTGCCCAAATTTCAATTTTTTTGCCCAAAACCCCATTTTTCTGCCCAAATTTCAATTTCCCTTCCCAAATCCCAATTTCCCTTCCCAAATCCCAAATTTCCCTGCCCAAATCCCAAATTTCCCTTCCCGAATCCCAAATTTCCCTGCCCAAATCCCAATTTTTCCTCCCCAAATCCCAAATTTCCCTTCCCAAATCCCCACATTTTCCTTCCCAAATCCCAATTTCCCTTCCCAAATCCCAATTTTTCCTCCCAAATCCAATTTCCCCCCCAAATCCGCAGGGATCCCCACACCTCTGCGCTGGCACTGACTAAAAAAAAAAAATCAAAAAAAAAAAAAAATCAAATTATTTCTACCACAAAAAAAAAAATTTAAAAAAAAAAAATTTAAATCCTCAGCGCTGTGGGGAGCAATGACCGAGCCACAACCTCCAGGATTTTTTCTGCCTAAAATTCTAAAATTCAAGCTTCCGTGGATTTTATTTATTTATATAATATATAAATTTTTTTGTTAATATTTAAAATTCCCGAGGCGTCAGGCATGATACAGAACCAATAGCCATCCTTCCTCCGTCCTTGAATCTCACTTGGATTTCTGACCTATATTTGGTAATTTTTTTTTCTAAGTTTTATTTTTTTTGTTTAAATTATATATATATATATACACATTTTATTTTTTCTTACAAAAATTAAATTTAGGCTTTTTTTTTTTTTTAATAATATTTTTTTTTCTCCGTAGAAGTATTTTTTTTTTAAAAGTTTTTTTTTTTTTTTGCAAAAAAAAAAAAAAAAAAAAAAAAGCTTTTTTTTTTTTAAATTTAAGATTAAAAGTGACGCTCAAAGTACCCGTCCATCGCAAAGGTGCTAAGACTTCTTTGTTTTCTTATTTTTTTTTTTTTTTTATTATTTTTTTTTTTTTTCAGAACTTTTAAACAAAAGTGATTTTTTTATTGCTTTTTTTTTTTTTTCGCATTAAATTAAACATCCATCTTCTTCCCCCAGCCCCACCCACTCACCCCACCCCCAGCACACACTCCCCTCTCACTCCCTCTCCAAAATACATTCGGCCAAAACCTGCTCTTTGCTTATTTTTTTATCTTTTTTCCAAAATAAAAACGCAAAAAAAAAAAAAAAAGGAAAAAAAATTAAAATTTAAAATAAAAAAGAGAATCTAAAAAGTTGCTTTGAAATAAAAGGGCTTTCAAAAATCTCTCTGTTTTTTTTTTTTTTTTTACAATTTTTTTTTTTGTTTAACATTAAAAATGTGCATTTAGAAAAACAGGTGACCAACTCAAAGGTGCCTTTTTTTTTTTTTCCCCCCTCAAGGGTCGTGACCCGCCTCTCCAGGATAGAGCATCTCTAAAATAATAAAAGAATTTATAAAGATTTTTCTGTTTTTTTTTTATTGGGACGGGACTGGGGGGGCCGCTCCCCCCTTCCCAAAGGCCTTCCTGCTCCTCTTAGAGGGAGACCCAAAGGACCTTTTTTGCCAAAGGAATCCCGAGGGGTTTTTGGGGCCGGGAAAGGGGGGGAAAAAAAATTCCCCGGGGATTGGGGGGAGGGGGAAAAGGATTTGGGGACCCCCAGCCCCAAATTCTGCCGGCAGCGGGGGCTGGGCTGACTCAGGCACTTCCTGGGCACCGCGGAGTGGGGGGAGGACTGGGGACAGGACAGGGACACGGGACAAACATGGGATGAAACACAGAGGGAGGAACACCGGTGAACAGGACACAGGATGGGGAGGACATGGGAGTGGGATAACGGCATCGGCACAGGAGGGAACACGGATGGATATGGGGCATGGACAGAGGGACACCGGGATGGACATGGGATGGGGATGGACACGGGATGGACATGGGGTGGGCACAGGAACAAACATGGGATGGACACGGGACGGACACGGGGACAAGGAATGGGCATGGGATGGGCACGGGATGGGCACGGGATGGGCACAGGAGGGACATGGAATGGGGACGGACATGGGATGGACATGGGATAAACATGGGATGGACACGGGATGGACACAGGATGGGCACGGGATGGGCACGGGATGGGCACGGGATGGGCACAGGAGGGACATGGAAGGGACACGGGATGGGTACGGGAACATGGGATGGGCACGGGTACAGACACGGGATGGGCACGGGATGGGCATGGGAACAAACATGGGGTGGACACGGGATGGGCACGGGGAGGGACATGGGACGGACACGGGATGGAGACAGGAACAAACATTGGATGGACATGGGATGGAGACAGGAGGGACACGGGATGGGCATGGGATAGATATGGGAACAAACATGGGAGGGACACACGATGGGCATGGGATGGACACGGGGAGAGACATGGGATGGACATTGGAGGGGCATGGGATGGACACGGGATCGGGATGGGCACAGGATGGACACAGGATGGGCATGGGATGGGGATGGACATGGGATAGGCACAGGATGGACACAGGAACAGACATGGGATGGGCATAGGATGGACACAGGATGGACACGGGATGGACACAGGGTGGACACTGGGGGATGGGACACGGGATGGACACAGGAACAGACACAGGATAGACACGGGATGGACACGGGATGGGCACACAGCACTGGCATGGCTGAGCCGTGTCCCCATCCCTGTCCCATCCCTGTCCCCATTCCTGTCCCGTCCCCATTCCCGGGTGCCCGACACAAACCCTGCCGATCCTGCTGCCCTCCCTCTCTCTCTCTCCCTCTCTCTCTCACATGATTTTTTTTTAGGCAATTTCCAGCAATTTCCAGCAATTTCCCGGCCGTTTCCCACCCGGAGCCCTCCTGAGCCTGGCCCGGGGCCGGGGGGCCAGACCCCAAATCCTGACCCCAAATCCTGACCCCAAATCCTGACCCCGCTCTCCCGGGAAGGATTCCCCAAACCCCGCCCTGCCACAGCCCTTCCAACTCCTAGCCGCTCTGTTTTTTTTTCTACTTTTATTTCCCTTTTTTTTTTCTTAAATAATCTCTCTCTGAAATAAATTTTTTCTTCTTTTTTTTTTTTCTTTTAAACACGTTGTTTTGGACACAAAATAAAGCTTTGGATTTACATGGAAGCTCTTTTCCATGCGACAGAGCCCACTTTCCATCCCCACCGTCGTTGCTTTCCCTAAGCGTCCTTGCCTTCCAAAAAAAAAGGTTCCTTGGCTATGAGGGAATCCTCAGGGGAAGCCCCGCTTTTACCACAGGGAAGATTGGAAAAACATTAATATATATATTATATATCTTCTATTTTTTTTTTTTTCAGCTTTATTTTTCCTTATAAAAAAAAGGGAGAGAAACATCTTTTTTTTTTAAAAAAAAAAAAAAAAAAAAAAAAAAAAAAAAAAAAAAAAAAAAAACTTTTTTTTTTCTTTTTTTATCCGGTGTGGCTGTTTTCATTGTTGTGTTTTTTTTTCGCGTGGGGTTGTTTGTTTTGTTTTTGTATATATATATATATTTTTTTTTTTTGGTTTAGGGAGAGTCCTTGCGCGTTACCCTCATCAGACCCTCCTGCTACATTCAATCCCGGCGTTTCGCTGTTGGAATTCTCCTCAAAGTGCTGCTGCTTGCTGCTGCTGCTCCTGCGCCGTGTCCTCATTTTCCTGCCCCTCCGCTCCGGCTGGAAAGCTCCCGTCCTCCGTCGGGGCGGCCCCGCTTTCCCTCACCCGGGGTTTTCGGCCCCGTCTCGACGGGATCCCGTTGCATCCATCTTTTTTAAGGTGCCTGTGCAGGTGGTCGGAGCGGACGAAAGTCTTGCAGCAGCTGTCGCACTGGTACGGCCGCAGCCCCGTGTGCACCCGCATGTGGTTCTTCAAGTCGTAGTTGTGGGCGAAGGCGGCGCCGCACTGCTGGCACAGGTAGGGCTTCTCGCCCGTGTGCTTCCGCATGTGCACCTTCAGCTTGTCCTGCCTGCCGGGAGACAGAGAGGGGATGGGATGGGTGAGACTGGGGCTATTGGGATCGGAGCTGGGATTATAATGGAATAGTCCTGGAATAGCGGGAACAGCACCGGGAATAGCGGGAGAGGGGATGGGATGGGTGAGACTGGGGGTATTGGGATCGGAGCTGGGAATAGTGGGATCGGAGCTGGGGATAGCAGGAACAGCCCTGGGAACAGCACCGGGAATAGCGGGGAGAGGGGATGGGGATGGGTGAGACTGGGGGTATTGGGATCAGCACTGGGAATAGTGGATCAGAGCTGGGAATATCGGGAACAGCACTGGGAACAGCACCGGGAACAGCAGGGGAGAGAGAGAGGGATGGGTGAGATTGGGGTATTGGATCGGAGCTGGGAACAGCAGGAACAGCCCTGGGAACAGCACCGGGAATAGCGGGGAGAGGGGATGGGGATGGGTGAGATTGGGGGTATTGGGATCAGCACTGGGAATAGTGGATCAGAGCTGGGAATATCGGGAACAGCACTGGGAACAGCACCGGGAACAGCGGGGAGAGAGAGAGGGGATGGGTGAGATTGGGTATTGGGATCGGAGCTGGGAATAGTGGGAACAGAGCCGGGAATGGGGGGAACAGCCCTGGGAACAGCACCGGGAATAGCGGGGAGAGAGCACGGCGGATGGGGTGAGACTGGGGTATTGGGATCGGAGCTGGGATTATTGGGAATAGTCCTGGGAATAGCGGGGACAGCACCGGGAATAGCGGGGAGAGAGCACGGCGGATGGGGTGAGACTGGGAATAGTGGGATCGGAGCTGGGAACAGCAGGAACAGCACCACGAATAGCGGGGAGAGGGGATGGGTGAGTCTGGGGATATTGGGATCAGACTGGGAATGGGGGGAACAGACCCGGGAATAGTAGAACAGACCTGGGAATAGCAGGGAGAGGGGATGGGGATGGTGTGAGACTGGGGAGTGTGGGATCGGACTGGGCATAGTGGGACAGGACCCGGGAATAGCAGGAGGAGGACACAGGAGGATGGGGATGGGTTGAGACTGGGGGATGGGGAATTGGCACTGGGAATATTGGGAATAGACCTGGGGATAGCGGGAGAGGGGATGGGGATGGTGAGTCTGGGATGGGGGGATCGGAGCTGGGAAGTAATAGGGATCAGACCCAGAATCGCGGGGTCCAGCCCTGGGATAGTGGGGAGAGGGGAGAGGTGAGTCCTGGGGATATTGGGATCAGACTGGGAATAGTGGGATTCAGAGCCGGGAAAAATGGAGAGGGATGGGATGGGTGTGACTGGGGTTATGGATCGGATCTGGCGTGCACAGTGCGAGGGGGGAGTCAGACTGGGAAAGTGGGTATAGGAGGGGATGGGGATGTGGTGAGCTGAGGGATATCAGGATCAGCGACTGGGAATAAGTGGGATCGAGCTGGGAAATGGGGGGAGAAGACCTGGGATGGGAACTAGCGATGGGGATAAGCTGGGAACAAGCACGGGAATAGCGGGGAGAGAGCACGGCGGAGGGGAGACTGGGATAGTGGATCGGAGCGTGGGAATGATTCGGGGAGAGGAGATGGGTAAGTCTGGGATATTGGGATCAGAACTGGAATGGGGGGAACAGGCACGGAACAGCCGGGAGAGGGATGGGTGAGTCTGGGGATTAGGGGGATTGGAACTGGGAAGATAGCGGGAACAGCACTGGGAATCAGCGGGAGAGACACCAGGGGATGGGGATGGGTGAAGACTGGGGATAGGGGGATTGGAACTGGGAAACGGGGGGAACAGCCTGGGAATAGCAGGGAACACACCCGGGAAACAGCGGGAAGGGGATGGGAGGGTGAGACTGGGGGATAGTGGATCAGACTGGAATAGTGGGATAAGACCCGGGAAGGTGGGAACAGCACGGGAAACAGCGGGGAGAGGGCACGGGGATGGGGTGATCTGGGGATGGGGGAAACAGCACTGGATACGGGAACAGGCCTGAGAATATGGGAACAACCCGGGAATAGCGGGAAGGGATGGAGGGTAGCTGGATATATGGCAGGGATCTGGAGCGGCCACTAGCGGGGAGAGGGCATGGGGGATGGTGATCTGGGGATATGGGATCAACTGGGATAGCGGGAACAGCGCCCGGAATAGCGGGAGAGGACACAGGGGACACGTGCACCGGTATGGGCACAACATGCACCGAAGGGGGATCAGACCCGGGATACAGCAGGGAGAGTAACACACCAGGGCACGTGGCCCAGGGATAATTGCGGTATCGCACCTGGGAACTAAGCTGGTTATGGGGGTCACACATGTCCCATGGGTCTTGAGCAGGGTTATGGGGTACACATTGCCCATATGGGGTTGAGCAGGGTTATGGGTCACACATTGCCCCATATGGGGTCTGAACAGGGTTATGGGGTCACACATTGCCCCATATGGGGTCTGACAGGGTTATGGGGTCACACATTGTCCCACATGGGGTTTGATCAGGGTTATGGGGTCACTCTGCCCAGCACAGGGCCGATCCCAGCTATGGGGTCACACTTGGCTCCTTTGGGGCCCCGGAGGCCGAGCCACGGCCGCTATCCTGCAGGAAAAATCCCAACCCGGGGAGCACCGGGAGCCCCTCCTGACCCCCCAACCCCCTCCCAAACCATCCAAACCCCACCACTCAGATCCTGACCCCACACGGGATCCCAAAGCCCTACAGCTCCAGGGAAGGATCCAATTCCCCAAGGTCACACTCACAAAAACGGCCTTTGGAAACGAAAATGATTTTATAACTCCCCCCCTTCCTCATCCGAGCTGCTGCTCCTCCCCCTGCGACCGCGGAGGAACCGGGAAACACCGGGGAAAAAAAACCCCAAAGCAGGGCAGGGCTGTGGGAACGCCCCGGCTCCTCTGCCACACCCCAAAATCCCCTCCCGGAACCGGGATCCCCTGTAGGACCATCCCATTGTCCCAGGGAACGGGAACGGGGTTTGTTCTGGGGTGAGGATGGGCAGGGAGAGAGAAGGGATCCTAAAAAATGGGGGAACAGAGCGAAGGGATCATAAAAAATGGGGGAAATGGAGAGAAGGGATCATAAAAAATGGGGGAACGGAGTGAAGGGATCATAAAAAATATGGGGGAATGGAGCTCAGGGGGTGCCAAGGACAGATCCCTGACCATGCCCAGCTGCTGTGGGTGCCAGCTTTCCCCTGGCTGGGGGATGGATTTGGGGTTTTGGAACAGCAGCTTTTTGACAGGTGCCAAGGGATGGGAAAGGGCTGAGGTGGCACCCACCAACGTCCCCCTCCCCAAAATCCCCATGGCCCTGGTGGCATTCCTGCATCCCAGAGTGGCCTGGGTGGTGCATGGGGGTGGGATCACTGCAGGATGGCTGGGATTGCTGTGGGGTTGCTGTAGGGATTGCTGTGGAGGGTGGGATTCACGCAGATGGGTTGGGGATCGCTATAGGGTCACTTAGATCACGTAGGATCACTGTAGGTCACTGGTAGATTCACTGTAGGGTCACTGTAGGATCACTGTAGGATCACTGTAGGATCACGTAGGGTCGCTGTAGGGTCGCTGTAGGGTCGCTGTAGGGTCCCCTGCAGGGAGGTGCCGCGTGGCCAGGGCCGGGGCAGCAGCAGGAGGGAAGGGAGGGCAAGGAGGAGGGAGGGTTGGCACCCTGCCCCTGCCATTATCTGCATTCCTCAGCTCTCCAACGTGGGCTGGGCGCGGCTGGCACCGGGGAAAGGGGCAGGGGCAGGGGCAGACACGGCCCTGTGCCCACGGGGAAAGGGCAGGACAGGGTCCTGTGCCCATGGGGAAAGGGCAGGACAGAGTCCTGTGCCCATGGGGAAAGGGCAGGACCCCTGTGCCCATAGGGGAAGATCAGGACAGGGTCCTGTGCCCATGGGGAAGGGGCAGGTTGGAGTGGGCAGCGGTGACCGGCACAGGGGGAACATCTGGGCAGGAAAAGGGAGCAGGGAACGGGAAAAGGGAATGGGGAAAGGGAATGGGGAAAAGGGAATGGGGAAAGGGAGCAGGGAAAGAGCAGGGAGCAGGCAGAGAGCAGGGAAAGGGAACAGGAAAAGGGAACGGGAAAAGGGAAGGGAGCGAGCAGGGAAAAGGAAGGAAGCAAGGACGTGGGAAAGGGGGAAGGGAAGGGAAGAAGGGAAGGGAAGGGAAAGGGAAGGGAAGAGGAAGGGAAGGGAAGGAAGGGAGGGAAGGAAGGGAAGGGAAGAAGGGGAAGGGAAGGGAAGGGAAGGGGAAGGGAAGGGAAGGGAAGGGAGGGAAGAGGAAAGGGAGCAGCCCCAGGCCCAGCCCCGTGGTGAGCGCAGGGCAGGGCAGAGGGGGCGGCTCCCGCCCCGGGGCTGAGCCAAGCGCAGCCATCAGAACAATATCCCCTTTCTTCAGTGCTCCATGGGCAGAGCAGGAGCTGTGATCAGGAACAGGGCCCCGGCAAACGCCCCCGAGCCGCACCGGGGCCGCAGAGAGCGCAGAGAGCGCTGTGCCAAGGACAGAGCGGGGCCGGGCTCATCCCACCCGACCCGGGATCATCCCATCCGACCCGGGATGGCCACACCGGCACCACAGCGAGCCATTCTGAGCCATTCCGAGCCACTGTGAGCCATTCTGGGGCAATTCCCAACCCATTCCTGTGCCATTCCGAGCCACTCTGAGCCATTCTGAGCCATTCCCAGGCAATTCCCGAGCCATTCCTGCACCATTCCGTGCCATTCCTGTGCCATTCCCGAGCCATTGAGCCATTCCCGTGCCATTCCTGTTCTCCATCCTGCATTCTCTTACCATTCCTCTACCATTGAGCCATTCCTTCCGTCATTCCCTCACCATTACCTGTGATTCTTCACCATTCTCACATTCCTTGCCATTCCTGTCCATTCCTGCCATCCGTTCGTCCCAGGCCATTCCTGTGCCATTCCCATGCCATTCCTGTGCCATTCCCGTGCCATTCCTGTGTCATTCCCATGCCATTCCCATGCCATTCCCGTGCCATTCCCGTGCCATTCCAGGCCATTCCTGCACCATTCCCGTGCCATTCCCCACTCCAGCCTCACCCACCAGCACAGACAGAGCTGCAGCTCCGTTCCCCAGCTCTGGCCGCGTTTCCAGCACAGCTCAGCAGCCCAGGCCAGCAGGATGGGACAGTGGCCATGGATCCAGCTCAAATGTCAGCCACCCCCAAACCTCTCATCTCCCTGGAAATCTTTGCCCTCCAGCCCCAAACGGACGGTGGGGATGGAAATGAGGGCAGGGGGAAGCAGGGAGAGGACAGAATCAGGCACGAGCAGCAGGGACAGAATCAGAGAGCAGGAGGGATGGAATCAGTGAGAGGAGGGACAGAATCAGCGAGGAGGAGGGACAGAATCAGCGAGGAGGAGGGATGGAATCAGCGAGAGGAGGGACAGAATCAGTGAAAGGAGAGGAGAATCAGCGAGCAGAGGGCAGAATCAGCGAGCGAGAGGGAAGATCAGCGAGCAGGAGATGGAAGGAGCGAGCAGGAGGGATGGATAGGATCAGCGAGCAGGAGGGATGGAATCAGTGATCAGGAGAGATAGAATCAGCAAGCAGAGGGACAGAATCAGCGAGCAGGAGGGATGGAATCAGCGAGCAGCAGGGATGGAATCAGCGAGCAGAAGGATAGAATCAGCGAGGAGGGGCAGAATCAGCAATCAGCAGGGACAGAATCAGTGATCAGGAGGGACAGAATCAGCGATCAGCAGGGATAGAATCAGTGATCAGGAGGGACAGAATCAGTGATCAGGAGGGACAGAATCAGCGATCAGCAGGGACAGAATCCCCCCGGAGCCCATCCTGGCGTACCTGGTGAATCGGACGTTGCAGATGTTGCACTCGTAGGGTTTCTCCCCGGTGTGGGTGCGGATGTGGCGCGGCAGCTTCCCGGCGCCCTGGATCACCTTCTCGCAGATGGGGCACTTCTGGAATGCTTTCGCCCTGATCTTCTTCTCCACCTTCTGCGACCAGGACGGGTACATATCGCCCTCGCTGGAACTGCCGAAATATTTCAAGTAATAATCCATGACGCCGTCGTCGTCTTTGCGCTCGTCGTCTCCGAGCTGCTGCCTCCCCACCGAGTTGATCATTTGCTGCAGCAGCGCGCTGGCGGCCAGCTCGTCCACCTCCCTGGCGTCATCCTCCGTCTCCGCGCCCGGGGCCACAAAACCGGGCGAGTCCCCGGCTTCCTGCGGCTCCAGAGAGCCCCTGGGGGTGCCCCCCTCCTCTTCTGCCGGGGTGGCCAAGCCACGGCTGCTGTAATGTCCGTTCTGGGAAGGGGAGAACATCCCGCCGCTGACCGGCTCCTCGTCCTCGCGCTCCAGCCACATGGCCGGGTTGCTGTCGGGGTCACAGTCACTTGCCTTTGGTCTTTCGGTTGGGGTGCCTTGCGAGTAGAAGTCCAGGCCGTTGCAGTTGGACTCCTCCTCCTCCTCTTGGCCTCGGAAGTTGAGTCTCTGAAGGTCTCTCAACTCTGGGTTGGTCCACGGAAAGCTGCCTTGGTGGCCGTTCACGGGGTTGCTCTGGAAGAACTCCAGGTACTCTTTTGCTCTGAGATGGTTCCTCTGATCAATTTGATCTACTGTATCCATCTGGTCATTTTTGGCCAGAATCTTCCTGTCCAGGAGATCCGTGCAGACATCCCTGACGGCCGGGATCTCCAGCAGCGTGGCGGCGTTGAGGATGTCGTTGACGTTGGAAGTGCTGACGGTGAGGGTCGCGGTGTAGGCGAACTCCAGCAGCGCCGACAGCGCCTCGGCGCTCACAAAGTCAATCTCATACACGTTCTGCTGGTCCACCACTAACCCTGAGGTGAAGAGCTTCTTGAAGTACTGGCTGCACGCCGCCAGGACGGAGCGGTGGGTGGGGAACTCCTGGCCTTCCACCAGGATGACCACGTCGCACAGCAGCCCGTTGTTCCTCTGCTCATTCAGGCTGCTGAGGATGTCGCTGCTGTGATCCGGGAACGGGATCCCTATGGGGCCGTCCACGCCACCCGCCATCTTCCTCTATGTGGGCTGTGGGAAAAGGGAAAGGCTGTGAGTGGGGATGGTGGGAGGGTTCCCTGATCGCCCAGGGGTGTCCCCAAAGTGCCTCTCGCTGTCCCCTGCACCTCTGCCATCGTCCTGCCCGTCCTGCGCTTACCTTGGGAGGAGCAGAGCCCAGCACTCTGCACTGGGGACAGTGAACGAGCAGGGATCTGGCCAGAGCCAGCAGGCCTTGGCAGGAGCTGGGATCACCCAGGAGCGAGCGTGGCTGTGCCCAGTGTGGGCCTGAGCCTGGCCAGGGCATCCCATTCCCACTCCCAGTCCTATTCCTATTCCTATTCCTATTCCTATTCCTATTCCTATCTTCTATTCCTATTCCTATTCCTATTCTATTCCTATTCCTATTCCTATCTTCCTATTCCTATTCCTATTCCTTTTCCCATTCCTATTCCCATTCCACATTCCCATCCCATCCCATTCCATTCCTATCCCATTCCTATTCCCATTTCCATTCCCATCCCATTCCCATCCCATTCCCATTCCATCCTATCATCCTATTCCATTCCATTCATTCCATTCCATTCCCATTCCATTCCCACTGGGAAGGTCCCCAGCGCCGGACCCGGATCCTCTTCCCAAGGCCGAGGGATTGTTCGGGACAAGATAAATAAATAAAATCACTCCTGACAGATCCATTTGGGAATTGACCCCAAATGCTGGAAAAACCCAGAGGGAGCTGAGCAGCCCTGGTGGGAAGGGATCCCCTTTGCCCTGAACAATCCCCACAATCCCATTCCTCTGATCCCAAAAATCAGGAACAACATTTCCCTCCTCTCTGCCTCAAACAGCAAAACCCACGTGCTCCTCACAACATCAACACCTCTGCTGGAAAATCAATTTATTCCCCATCCCAAGCACGGGGAGCAGCAAGAACATGAGAAATTCATGAACAAAATCGGATCCCAAACCACCCCAGCGCGAGGCTGGAGCATCCAAACTCCCAAATTCCAACTGGGGAAACTGAGGCACGGCTGGGGGGAGGAAAAGGGTGAGTCAGGATGGATCCAGAGCAGGAATAATTACACAGGAAGCAGCTCCAGCCCCGGGTCCCAGCACGGAGCAGGAGCCCAGGTTGCACAACTCTGGCTTCCCCCACCCCCTTCTCCTCCTCTTTAGTACTTTTCCATATTTCTTCTTTTTTTTATTAAAAAAAAAAAGTTTGTTAATCCAGGAAATAAAATTTTGCTTTGTTTTATACGGAGAAAAGGCAGCTCTGAGGTTTTGGAACATCAACCTGTAGTGAATTTGGGAATTCAGCAGAGGGAGAAAATCAAAATTGGGTGAGGAGCACCCAAGGGAGCTGAGCGGGGTGTGCAGGGAACCCCAACACCTGAAACACCCAGAGCCTCCCCAGCTCCAGGATTTCACCTCCAAACCCCAATTTCAGGGATTTTTACACCGGGGGGCTGCAGGAGGAAAGGGCCGTTGGGTGGCACCGGCTCCAGATGTATGGGCAGGTCCTGCCAGGACAAGTCACCCAGGAGTCCAGGGGATCCCAGGGATCCTCCTGGCTCCTAAAAATGGTGATTTTTGATATTTGATCCAGATCCTCTCCAAACTGGTGATTTTTGATTTTGATCCCAGGATCCTCCCAAACTGGTGATTTTTGATATTTCGATCTCAGGGATGCTCCCCAAACTGGTGATTTTTGATGTTTGATCCTCAGGGATCCTCCTCCAAACGGGATTTTTGATTTTGATCCCAAGGATCCTCCCAACCGGTGATTTTTGATGTTTCAATCCCAGGGATCCTCCTGGCTCCCCAAACTGGTGATTTTTGATGTTTTGATCCCAAGGATCCTCCCCAAACCGGTGATTTTTGATGTTTTGATCCCAGGGATGCTCCCCAAACTGGTGATTTTTGATGTTTTGGTTGCCCCAGCACCGCTCATCCCATTCCCACCAGAAAATCCCTGGAGCTCCCCAAATCCCCTGATCGGAGCCACCTCAACAGGAAAACAGATCCCACATCCTTCCCCACCCCAAAAACAGCATCCAGCCCCACAGCCCAATGCCACGCAGGAAAAATATCCTTTTTTAGGTGCTAAATTGGTTTCCCTGACCCTCCTTTTGTCCAGGCTGAGCTCCCTGAGTATTTTCCAGTCTCATCCCAGTTCCTCCACTGCGGGGCCACCCCAGGACACGACCCCGAGCCGTGACCTCGCTGCTCCATTGGATTTTCTTTTTTTTCTCTCCATTTTTCTCCTCTCTCTCGCAGCTCCCTGTGCTTCCCTCCCTCACCCAATCCCTCTCCTCCAGGAGCTCTGGAATTTGACATTTCTATTCAAATGAGGCGACCACATCAAGATGGGATCACAACCAAAAGTGCTGACAAAACACCTCTTTAATTACAGCTTTTCCATGAAACCTCAGCGGGTTTTTCTTTCTTTTTTTTTTTCTTAAAATTCCCTTTCCAAACACAGAGAAAAGCTCGGTCACACCTGGTGGAATTTTGGGAGCAGCTGATGTTTTGTATGGGATGGAATCCGGAAAAAATTCCCAAAATTTTCTGGAGGCGCCGCCCACTCGGGACAGGTGGGAATGGAGCAACACCTGCTTGGGGCACGCAGGGAAAAACTGAATTTAGGGAATTCTGTGATCCATGAAGCAGCATTTCCTGGGAACAGGAAATATCCGTGGATATTGAGGATGGAAAGGGATTTTGGGAAGGAATTTTTCCCTGAGAGGGTGGGGAGGGGTTGGGATGGATTCAAGAGCCGGGCTGCCCTCTGGATCCATGAAGCATCCACAGCCTATTTGGGGGTCTTTAACCAAATCATCCTAAAATTCTGGGATATTCAGTCTTAAGTTGCTCTGGGATTTTTGGGATCTGGCAACCGAGGCAGGGCAGCCTCAGCGGAAAAATTATTAAAAATAAAATTATTAAAATAAGATATAAGTAAAAATATTAAAATAAAAACTATAAGATAAAATTAAAATAAAAATATTAAATAAAAATATTAAAATAAAAAATAATTTAAAACTATTTTTAAAGTAATAATTTATATGCTAAAATTAAAGAAGTTGCTTTATCAAAAAACCAGCCCAGAGGTTGCTGCCCAAGCCCAAACTCCATCTCAGCCCTCCCTCACCCCTCACTGCAGGAATGGGATTTTTTCCACCCCAATTGCAGCTGACACCCCACAACTCCTCATCTCCATTTTTAGGGACAGACCATCCCATTTTCCTTCTCCTAGATCCCTCGGGATCGCCGTGGATGTGCTGACAGCCCAGGACAAGCCCCAGCAGGTTCCCCTCCCTCCCTCGTGTGCCCAGGACCCACCCAAATTTCCACCAAGGTCTGGGCAAACACTCCTTGGTTGGCATGAAGCGAGCAGGGAGGGCAGAAATTCGGGACAAATCCCAAATCCAACCACCCCACAGAGAGAATTCCCACAAGGAACGTGCTCTCAGTGATTTTTAGGGCCGAACCATCCCGATTGTTTGGATCTGGAGAAGATTTGGATGTTCCTGAGAGGAAGACTCTGCACGTCAAAATCCAGATTAAAAAACAAACCCTGGGTGTGCTTTAATTTCCAATCAAACCACATTTTCGAGGGAGAAATCCTCGAATTGGAGGAGGCAATCGGTGGCCAAGAGAGAATTCCAGCTTTCTTCTGTCCAGACTGGACATCCCAGCTGGGGTAACATGACCGGGATCATGCAGCCCTTGAAGCTCAGAGATCAGAGAAGGGGCTCAGCTTTGTGGCTGCTCTCAACAATCCCCCTCTGTTTTTTTATTGAGCAGGAGAATCCATCCCCTGCAGCTCCTGCAGCTCCTGGTGGGGATGGTGACCACAGCTCTGGATTTGGGGTGGATTTGGGGTGGGAGGGTTTGCTCAGGAATGAGTCTGGAAAACACCAGGAGGGCTCAGATGGGGCCCAAAGAGGCTCCAGATTTCATATCCCCACCCCAAACCCTGCTCCAGAGGATCCTCTCGGTGCTCGGGGTGTTTTGCTCCTTGGAGATCCTTTGGGTGCTGCTGGAAGGGCTCCAAGAGAGCTGGAGAGGGACTTTGGACATGGAGCAATGGATTTAAACTGGGTTCAGATGGGATATTGAGAAGGAATTGTTCCCTCCTTCCCAACATCCCATCCATCCCTGACTTTGTTTGGAAGATTTTTCCCTTCTGTCACTCCAGGCTTGGTGAAGGAAATCCCAAAGTTCTCCATGAACCTTTTATCCACGGGGAAGAAACGCCAAAAATCCTCCAGGAACAATAGGGACACCCAGGCAGGAAAGGAGAATCCCACATCCTGCAGCTGCTGCCAAGGAAATTCTGGGAGGATGAGAAAATCAATCCCAGTGAATGGGATGGAGCTCTGAACATCCCTCTGACCCTAAATCCCAGGAATAAATAAATAAATATCTTTGATTTTCCTTCCTGTGAAAAGAGGATGCCTGGGATGTCAGTGGGATGGGATTTCCTTCCAGGGATCCCAAAGCCTCGGCACGGAGCTGTGGTGTTGCAAGGTGAGCCTGAACTGGTTCCTCCACCCAGCCCTTCTCTCGCCAATTTTCTCCTTTGTCATCGGAGGCCGCTTTAATCCGGCAGGAATGCGCTGTGTGGAGTCACCCACCCCGGCTCGGAGGGTGATTTGGGGTTTGGGGGAGAAACCCCTCCACCCCATGGCACAAACTGTGCTGGGATTGTTCCCGACAGCAGCACCTCCAGCTCACAGGAATTTGCTGCACGACACAAAACAAACCTCAAACTTTCAACCCCAAAGGCTGAAAGCTGCTCCAAGATCCTCAAAGATCCTCAAAAATCCTCGATCCCTGTCCCAAACCCACCTCTGCTCCAGCAATCCCAGACTTCCCTCAATGCTCAGCCCATTCCAGGGACACCCCGGCACTCATTTTGCTGCCCAAACAAACCCTGCTCCCCAAAGCCAGGAGTGCCCACACTCAGCCCTGCCCTCTCCCACCCCGCTCCTGGGGGAAAATTCCCCATTTTCGGGAGATTCCGGGCGACACCGAAATCTGAGCCGGCCCCGGTTCTGTGAAACACTTCACAAAGTTTCAGAATTGGACAGAAAAAGGGGAAGAGCCACTCAAAGCACGAGGCTGGAGGAGCAGTTTTCTCCCGGGAGGGTTTTTTTTCAACCTGAGAGCCCCGGAGGCACCGGGAGGCACCGGGAGGCACCGGGATCCCGGCAGGAATGAGCTGCTGCCATTCCCAAAAGGCAGCGTGGGGCCTCTTGGCCGAGGGAGCAAATGAGGACTCGTCACGAAGCGTTAACCCCGGCACGGCCCAGCTGCTCCGGGCTGCAGGAAAATGGGA
>VKON01002367.1:0-11357 GCA_009741485.1 Malurus cyaneus samueli
AGCTGGTGAAAGGTCAGGAGTACAAGTCTTATGAGGAGCGGCTGAGGGAACTGGGGGTGTTTAGTCTGGAGAAAAGGAGGCTCATTGAGATCTTATTGCTCTCTACAACTACTTGAAAGGAGGTTGTAGTGAGGTGGGTGTCAGTCTCCTCTCCTAGGTAACAAGTGGCAGGACGAGAGGAAATGGCCTCAAGTTGCACAAGGGGAGGTTTAGATTGGATATTAGGAAACATTTCTTTGTGGAAAGGGTTGTAAAGCATTGGAACAGACTGCCCAGGGAAGTGGTAGAGTCACCATCCCTGGAAGTGTTGAAAAAACATATAGATATAGCAC
Source organism: Malurus cyaneus samueli (assembly GCA_009741485.1). NCBI lineage: Eukaryota > Metazoa > Chordata > Aves > Passeriformes > Maluridae > Malurus > Malurus cyaneus. Next base: position 333 of record VKON01002367.1, read on the forward strand.
TTGAGGACATGGCTCAGTGGTGCACATGGTGGTGGTTCTAGTCAATGGTTGGACTTGATGATCTTAAAGGTCTTTTCTGACCTTAACGATTCTATGATTCCTTGCCTGGCCATCCTGAGCAGTTTATAGCCAACAATTGCAGCGCTCTAATCATGTGATTCATCCCACCAAGTTTCAGTGATAGTGACCAGATCATAGCTTTCCAGCTGCACAGTGGCTTCCAGCTCCTCCCGTTTGTTACCCATGCTATGTGCATTGCTATAGCAACACTTCAGTTGGACTGTCAACTGTCTTGTCTTTTTGGAGCGTTGGGGAGCATTCCTCACTACTCTGGTAGGTGTGCTCATTCACCCTGTTGCTTGTGAGTACATGAATTTTACAGCTTTGAACACTCCCTCACCCCCACCCCCCAAGTCCCTTAGTTTAAAGCACGATTTACTAAGCCAACCAACCTGCCAAGAAAGATTCTCCTGCCTCTTCTGTGTAGGTGGATCCCATTTCTTCCCAATAGACTGTAGTAATTTAAGAACATCCCGTGATCATAGAAGCCAAAACCCTGGTGACAACACCGGCCACCAAGCCAGGTGTTGATCTGCATGATGCGTCGACTTCTGCCCACACCCTTATTCCCGACTGGCAAGACAGAGGAGATCACTTGGGCCCCTGTCCCTTTTGCTTGCACCCCCATGACTCTGAAGTCCTGTTTGATCTTGCCCAGGCTATGCTTTACTATGTCATTGGTGCCCACATGGAAGAGAAGTAGCAGATAGTAATCTGTGCTTTTAGCCAGTTGTGGCAGCCTGTCTGTGACATCCTGTATCTTGGCTCTTGACAAGCGGCAAAGTTCCCTTGACTGTATATCAGGTCAGCTGATGCGTGTGCCTCGGTGCCTCTCAGCAGATTCACCTGCTACTAGCACTCACTGCTTTCTTTTGCAGCTTTTAGTGTGTGCAACTGGTGCAGTTTCTCCCTGTGAGAGTTGTCCATTGGCTCCACCCACTGCCAAGACTTCGTATCTGTTGCTGGTTGTTACATACAAGGAAATGGGGGGGAGTGATAGATATCCTGATGACACAAGTCACCAGAGACCATGGCACCTCCTTCTACAAGGTGCTGTCAGCTCGCTGTTGACGCTCTTTGTCTGGTAGTCCTTGGAGGTCAGTGCCACGGGGGCCTAGTATTTCTTCTTGCAAAGTCTCGAATAATTATCTATTTCTTGTTCCTCCTCCCTAATACAGCGTAGCCTGCTGACTTCCTCCTTCAGTCTCAGTCACCATGCTTCTGACAATCCCAAAGCACTGCCTATTAAGCCCTTCGCATTCCCTGGAGGCCTCGAGCTGCTGGGTATGTTTGCATAGCCAACAGCTAGTTGGGGTGACCATCAGGGCCACAGCCTATGCCTGTGGGTGAGCAGATCAGGCAGCAGCTTGACAACTGGTAGAGTGCACTGCCCTTCTCAGGTGCCCTTCCACTCAAACTTCCACATTGCTTCTCTCAGATGACACTCCCTGTTTGCACGCCCTGCTTACATCACTCCTGGTTGCTGGAGTTCCCTAGGGGCTGGTTATATGTGGCTTACCAAGGTTTGAACCGGCCGTGGGGACAGCTGGCACCACCCAGCATCTACATGTTGTAGACGAGGTACAGAGTTGGGAATATATAGCGCTGCTAGCTAGTATGCTATATATTTGGGCATAGTATAGTGCTGCTAGGTTTGAAGTAGAAAAAGCTGCAAAAACATTCATCTTGAGTGAAATAGGAATGTAAAAAAGCAGCGCACGACAGTAGTGTTATTTTATACTGGTCCTGTTGGACACTGGCAACTTTCCATCAGTCGAGTGCCTACTGTGTATAATATCTGATAATGTGGATCCTCAGACCTGTGAGGAGAAATGCACTGTATCAGTGAACACTTCTGTGTAAAGTGACAGAAAGACCTGATCCATTAGTAAATGCTACCATGGATGTGACTGTGTGTGTGAGCAGAAGTTGCAAGTCCATGGTCTGTTCCAAATGTATTCAGGAAAACCTGAATCAGTATTGGCTAGTTTTACAACAAAGTTCTCATGACGGTCATGGAAGCTATGCCCTCATGAGAGTGACAAGAAAAGCCCTATAATTATTACACCCGAGGTACTTTTACTATAAAATGAAATCTCCGCGTGTGGAAACAAGCCAACTGAGAAACAAATTAAAAGCCTGCTGGTGCAGGCATGCATTGTTTCCAAAATTATTACTGTGGCTCTGACTCTGTAATCAATGCTTACTCCGGTCATGTGACTTCAGCAGCAGCTATATGGTATAACTGCACCATCAGACCTTGTTTTGAAATCTAGCCTGCTATAGAGATACTTTAATGGACTGCAAATTGAAGTAATTAACTGGTGAAAACCTGCATACTTAAGAGAGGCTGTTTGAAAGACTATACGTGTCTGTAGGGTTACAGAATATTGGTAGTGGTAACAGCAGAACAACAGACCTTGAAAGTCAAGCCTATCTCCCATCCTTCTGCAGAAGAAGCCTTGGAATTAGTAAACATAACTGATCATGAGTGAAGTAGGTAGGCCACAAGAAAAGTTTGCAACTACTAGTTCATGCGAGACTAAAAGAACACTGCTTGCTACCGTAAAAGGTATTGTTTACCTAGTACCATAAAAAAGGCAATATTCTGAGACAAGATAATTGATTGGAGTGTGTTGTAGTGTAAAATACTCTGGGTTAATTACGATATATAAGGAATTTACTACTGCACAATAAACGTCTTCACGCCTTCACATGCCAACGTGGAGTCTGTGCCTCAGTCGTCGCACGTGTCTCTAATGAAATGGATTTCATTGTTTTGCAGGCATTTTTAACTGCCGTAGGAGACAAGAACCATAGGGCTGTCCTTGCGTTGAACATATTGTTCACCAGTGTTGGATGGAGCTGTGTCCACTCTGTTTGGAGTGTTAATGGCTTGCAGGATCAGAGTTTGATTTATTGCCAGTAAAGCATTTGTGTGTCTTGTTTTTTTTTTTTTTTTAATAAAAAACATATGTCCTAATATAACATCAGTGTATCTGTCATTTTATTACCATGTATGGTGTGTCAAGCATGCTTTTACATCATGGTCCTGCTTTCCCAAGGAATTCTATTAATTCCTTGTCACATGCTGGACATAGCAGTATTTTCATTGCTGGTATTAAAATCTGTTCCAGGAAAATCTGACTCCCAGCATGAAAGGAAACAAAAACGGACCTCTTTAGCAAAGTTCTCTAATTCTGAAATTAAATCAGTTTGAAGCAGCTAGTATTGTCCAATATGAGCTGGATCTTACCTTTAACCTTCCAGATATAGGTCAGATCTTCCAGATTTTTCATATGTGCAATGATTTGCCTGGAAAGGACACATGAAGCCAGCCCTCTCTGGGCCTTCTCTTGCTATCTTTATATGAGGTTTACAGCAAATGGGTGAGGGGAAAAGCCCTGTTTGGGAGCTAGGGAACTATAAGTATGAACACAGAACTTCATATTAAAATTCTGTAAAGCAAAGTCCAAAGCCTCTTCTCTTTAGAACTACAGGCACAGTTTCTTGTGAATTTAATTATGACTGTGGATTTGTCACGCATAAGAGGAGAGCAAATTTTTGAGAAGTACAATGAAACAGGACCTAAGCCATTCCAAACAACCAGTGGAGCGCTGCAAAATCACTAATCTTAGAAGTAACACAGACTCTTTGTGGCAAACTACAGCACAAAAACCCCAATTGAATCATAGCCCTAAAACAGAACTGAGGTAGAACTGGGCCAAATTAAAATGCTTTGAAAGATGACTTAACTGCTTAGGTAAACATAAACTGGATAGGGAAGCAAAATTAGCTGACTTCCATTTGACAACTACAACAAAACATCAGAGGCAGGAAATGAGAGAATGACTGCTGAATCTCATCAGGATTTTTTGTTTATGTATGTAAGAGATTTCACAGAATCATTTAGGTTGGAAAAGACCTCCAAGATCAAGTCCAACCTTTGACTGATCACCACCTTGTCAACCAGACCAGAACACTGAGTGCCATGACCTTGGACACCTCCAGGGATGGGGACTCCACCCCCTCCCTGGGCAGCCCGTTCCAATGCTTAACAACCCTTTCCATGAAGAAATTCTTTTTGATGTCCAACCTGAACCTCCCCTGGCGCAGCTTGGGCTTGCCCTCTTGTCCTGTCACTTGTTACCTTGGCAGAAGAGACCCCCCCCCTCCCCCCCACCTGGCTACAACCTCCTTCAGGAGTTGTAGAGAGCAATAAGGTCTCCCCAAGCCTCCTTTTCTCCAGGCTTAACACCCCCACTCCCTCAGCCACTCAGATTTGCGAGAAAGCAGGGCTTACACTTAGCTCTAAATTATTAAACCTACATAGGGATTATTAATATACAGATATTGCATGCCCTGAAATAGACTTGTATTTTTTTTAGGTCTAAATATTATTTTATTTTATTATTTTATTTATTTATTTTATTTTATTTTATTTATTTTATTTTATTTTATTTGTGGTGAAAAATAAGTTAGATTTATTCTTTTAGGACCTGATCTTGTAAAAGATAAACACACTGACATATAGGTTGCTCATAGATTTAGCCTAAATTTTCAGGGGTATATTTGCTGTGCTATTTTCCTACTTAACAGATAAAAGATTTGGCAAGCATGTTTTTGTATCATGGCAAATGGGAAAGTATAGCAGCCCTTCATTCAAAATTTGGACTGGATATTCTCTTAGTATATAAAATGAGCATTTCAACTTTTCAGCTTCTTTTATTTTACTTTTTTTGCCCACCAGGTTCTTGTTTTCTAGCACAATCTGACGTTGGTTTGCATTGTTTAGAAAATAAAATATTATATCAGAGACTGAGCATTGTGGGTGAAGATGACCCCAAACTTCCATAAGGGATAGATTAGTCCAACACTGTAGTGATGCCTGATGATTTTTGTCTTTCCTTTTTATGTACCCTTTTATATACTTTATACCCTTTATACATTTTCTGTACCCTTTATGTATCCCTACCCTTAGCCCTGCATGCTTGTAATTCCTGTAGCCTGATATTCCAGCTTAGTTTAGGAGTTCTGCTGGGCAAAAGAGACCAAACATCCTGAGGAAGGAGTCAGCGTGCCCTGTGCTATCTTAAACCCAAGGCTCCAGCCTTGGGTGAAACCTTCTTGCCAGAACATCTTGTGTAAACTGGGCTTTGGCCTTATTCTGGGGGGGGGGGGGGGGATTCATTAGAATAGGGGACATTACATGCATTTGTAAGTTTCTTATTGGGGAATCCTAGATAGATATGCTAATTCCTGAAATCTATAAAACTTATATCCGTGCTATACACGGGGGTGCATTTTACCATCAAGTTGTGCACCTGGGATCCCAAATACCGAGGTAAAACCCTTTGATCCCCTTAACCATGTCTGTATCATTATTAAAAACTGGCCATCAAGGCAACAGTAGAGCATTAAGTAAATTAACAGAAATTGTATATACCAAGCAGTCAGAGCTATAATGTTCTTGGTTATCGTAATGTTAGATGTTTAGAGTAGCACATTTCTGTGAGGTTCTCTGGAAGACAAGTTCCCAGCACACATGGATTATTGGTATGTATGGGATAATTGGGCATTTGACCACCATAAAGATGATGGTCGAAAACAAGTGCAAAAGACAAGGAAGAACTTTTAACTGCAGCAATTGTGAGTAATTTAACTCAGGCACCTACAGAGATGGTCTCTGCATCACCTTATACTCCTTCCTTTGTACCGCTTGTTGCTTGCCCCCTAGTTGCCTTTGCTGTTCCCACTGCTTCTGCTGAGCTTTACCCTGTGGTTTCTAATATTATCCCTAATCCTCTTGCAAGGGAGCCGGTGGTGGAGGTGGGGGTGTGTATGTATGTGTGAAATGTTCCTCCCCCACCTTCAGTGTTACATAAATACATCCATCCATCCATCCATCACCCCTGGAACCCTGTGGTTTTGGTTATGTGGGGAAATCAAATGTCCAGGTTAAGGGAAGGTACAGGTTGATGTGCATCATTATTTTCTGATATTTGTTCAGGATATGATCCATCCTGGGCCAATGTTGATTTGTTGTTGAGGGAGTTATTCCATCCAGATGAGCAGCATAAGATAGTTGTAAACAATGTGGAATTAACCCTACAGGCAGGGGGAAGTCAGACTACCTGCCCTTGGGTTGATCCTGATTTTTTTTGGATTGTAATAATCAAACAGATAATTGCCAAACAGTGGCTGCAGATCTGATAAATGCGATTAGAGCTCGCGAGGACATAAGGGTAAATTGAGCTAAAGTACAGGAATGTAGACAGAGGCCAAAGGAACACCCCAGCGACTACTGGGGAAGATTGCAACAGACTTTGTTGACCTACAGGGGAATGACTCTCCAAAATTTTTACAATGAATTAGCAGCAAGTGTATTTGTGGCTCAAGCCACCTCTGACATCTGCAGCTATTTTAAGGATCACATGTTGGGGGTGGCAAGGAGAAAATTTAAAAGACATTATATTGACTGGAGATTCTAGACTTGTACAATATGTAAATGATTTATTTCTTGACAGCAAGGCATACAAAAATTGTTTGAAAGATACTATTTGCCTATGTACTGCTTTAGCAGAAAGAAATGGCCACCGTTCATCTCTTTCTAAGCTTCAGTTGTGTCATCAGGAAGTAAAATATTTAGGATTTATATTAACAAAAGGAGAAAGATTAGTAGACCCAGAATGGGTCCAGGTGATTGTAGAAATACCTAGACCAGTAACAAAGAAACAATTGTGAGGATTTTCAAGGCGCAGTAGGATATTGCACTCTAGTTACCGGGGCTAAGGGAGTTAAGTAAACAATTGACAGAAGCTACCAAGGCAGAGGAAGTGGAGCCTATATGTTTTCTTCCAGAGGAAATAAAAGACTTTCCATGCTATAAAAGGAGCTTTAGTTTCTGCTCCTGCACTGGGATTGCTGGATTACTCCAAGCCCATTGTGCATGAGAACAAAGGAGTAGCCAGCAGAGTCCTGTGAGAGACTGGAAAAATTGATGTCTCGAGACATTTTGGGGTGCATGTGTGTGGGGGAAGGGGCAGGTCGAGCCCTGCCCTGGCAAGGCAATGCACTGCCCTGTACATCTCCCACTCCCCTAGAGCCAGTATCCCAGGCTGGCAGTGGCTGCCAATCACTAGCACAGCAGAGGCAATGCTCCACACCTGCCTCTGGAGCCCCTAACCCAGCTCCTGAGTGGCCAAATGATCAGAAGTCCCCCACCTTGAGGAAGGGCCCAGGAAGGACAAGGGATATTTAAGGCTGAACACAAGGCAAGCATACCTCTTGACCCTACCTCCTCTTGAAATTTCTATCTGAACACTGCTGGAATCCAGGAGTTGGTAGCTATATGTGTGATTTCTATATCTTTTCTGTCTTTTTCTCCTTCTTCTTCTAATTCCCTCGTCTCGGATTTTTTCAGTAACTTAAAATCAAACGGGCTTAGAGTTTGCAAAGTTAAACTGGCCAAGTTAACGCTTTGAGAAGTGTTTCATGTTGATTGAATGCTGCTCTAAACCTTTTGCCAAATTTTCTTTGATTTTTTAAAGTTGCCAGTAAAGTTCTTTTTGTTGTTTTGACCTCTTGAGAATATTTTGTTGGTATTTCTCCTGTGCATCTAACTCAGAGTACATGAACAACTGTAAGCCCTTTTAAGTGTCTTGTCAAGCGAGGTTGTTTGGGGCCTTACAAGTCCTTACTCAAAAGCTAGGTCCACACTGCTGCTCTGTGGCTTATTACTCAACTGAACTGGATCCTGTAGCAGTAGGGAATAATTCCTGAGTCAACATGACAGCAACAACAGCAACTATCATGAAAAGGAGCAAACCATTGGTTCTGGGTCACCCAAACACTGTGCATCCCCCACATGAAATAGAACTGATTCTTAAAACACATGCTACACAAACAACGTCCCCACAAAGAGCACATTGTTATGAATTAGCAATTTAAAAAGCAGACAATATTACTTTCAAAAGATACATTGTTTTGAATTTGGCAATTTTATTGCCTCTTCCCTCCAATGGTGAGTTGCATCATGATTATGCTGAGGTAGTGTTTCACTCCAGCTGACTATGGGAAGATCTGTGAGATCACCCTCTAGACAACCTTGATCTAACCCTGTTCACCAATGGATCTTCATATTACAGGAACAAAAAATGACATGGACTATGCAGTGGTGAGAAACTTAGAGGTACTTGAAACAGAACCTCTACAATCCTTGGTGAGTGTCCAAGGAACTGAATATACGGAATTAACAACATGTCCTTGATGGGGATATAATCAATTAGTGACTATGCTGATTCTAAATACACTTTTGGAGAGTGTCATGCAGCATCTGTGCTCTGGAAAGAATGAGAGGTCATTACCTCAGCAGAAAAGAATATTTCTAGTGGAACTGAAATCTGAATGCTATTGGAAGCTATTAAACTTTCAAGGGAGATCGCTGTGGTGCACTGTCCAGCTCATATCAAAGGCTCCAACAAAATTGAAAGAAATAATAAAATTACTCAAATTTCTAGTCACATAGGTTTAAAATGACCTGAAGTTTAGGAATAGTACTATAGGATATCGGGATATTGGGAATACCCCTCGCCAACCTCTAGAGTTGTCATCAGCAGGAACAGTGTTTGGCAGACAATTATACCCGGGACCTTTGTCCCTGCTAGGACTAGCCTCTTAGATGGAGATGAACAGGTTATCAAATTTGCATGGGGATACAAAAACATCTACAAGAAAATAAAGCACAAGCCCAATGGCTTCAACCAGTACCAGCAGGAATGCAAGTACATGATATCCAGTCTGGGGATACAGTAATGATAAAAGTCCACTCTCACAAAGCAAAGTTGAACCATAAATGGGACAGTCCATATACTGTGATACTAACTTCTTATTTTGTTGCAAAAGTTACAGGGAAAGAGAATCGGATCCATCACTCACATGTTAAATGAATTTCTAAAGAATATCAGTTAAATAATTGACTCCAACACAGAACCCCATCAATCCTGCAGTATGGTCAGCTTCTGTTATTTTGTTACTATTGCATTTAATGTCATCCTTCAAGGTGCTCTAATAATTGTTTTAAAGGTAATTGGGAATAATATTGACAGGGTTTGACTAAGGGAAGTATAACTAGGGGAGCTGCCTCCAGACACATAAACTGGTTCAACAATGCAAGGTATTGATAATTTGAGAATGACATCCAGATGAAATACATTCATTGTGCTCAGCCTGTTTTGCTCTAATTGTATAGCCTTTATATTGATTATATGTGGGAACTTGTGATGTTGATACTCTTGACAATCCTTGGATCCTTTTTTAGTAATGCTTTGTATATCCAGAATGGGTGATGACCCTAATAGGCCAATCTCAGAATAATATACTTCCTGGGTTTCTTCCATTGTTTGATGCATTTTATTAATAGTACAGCAGCTAAGTCTTATCTGGCTATTGCCTCCATACAAGCAATAGCAGACCAGCTAAGATGGTATTTCAAAACCGAATGGCTTTAGATTTATTGTTAGCCAGTCAAGAGAGTGCTTTTGCAGCTATTAATCTTGATGTTTCTATGTCAATAACACAGGCAAAGTATTAACAAATGCTAACTGTTCAGTCATTAGTGTCCCATTTACAGCCAGGCACCCTAAAAGATTGGGAAACACTGTTCAGCAATTGGGGAATTAATTTTTGGTTATCAAGCCTATTAGCCAGTCCTATTAAGATTTCACTTCTTTAGTTGCTATGCTCTTATTGTTCTGTTGTATTTTTCAACATGTTCAGACTTATTTAAGAAACATAATACTTAGGAGCATGCAAGGGTATAGACACGCACTTCTTTATTACCCCTATAAAACAGGTATGCCTATAAAAACAAAAGAGGGGACTGCTGTGCAATTTGGTATACTACTTATAAAGAACTTGTTAAGCATAACTTGCTTAGCATCGGTAGNATGCCAATATAAAACTAAGCTTTTCCCCAAGACTTTGCAAAAGACAGTTAATTTTGTACACATATGTTCTCTTTTCCCACCCACTGCCTCTGTTGCTTTCCTCAAAATATTCAACTCCCTAGACCACCAAGGAGCCCTGTGTGGGCCAACATTACAGCAGTGGTGGTCTACAGACCACACCCTGATAACCATGTCCAGAAGCTTGCCAAAAGGTGCCTCTCACCACCCTTTGTCTCTCTGTGGTACCCTCTTGGCTCAAGCAAAGATTTTGAAGGGTTGTAGGCTCAACCTGGCTGTTGAAGACTTTACAGTATAAAGCCTAAGTCCAGAAAAAAAAGGATTCATAGCTATCAAATTTGTATTTGGTTATTCATTACTTCCAGATCAGTTAACACAGTTGTGTTATGTATAGATATATTTATCATGCACTATTAGAACCAGTAATGACATGCTGCATGTTTTTATATATGTGTGTGTGCATGCGTATAAAAATAAAACACAAGGTACATATACAGTGCTAAAAACATTTGGGATATATTTATTTTGGGTCTTAGTATTTGTGGTGGGTTAACTTTGGCTAACAGCCAAATGCCCACTCAGCTGCTCATTCACTCCCCCTCCTCAGCAGGTGTCTTGGTTTGAGACAATGTTTTCAGAGAAAAAATGTTACAGGGTAAATGTTTCATCTGAGGTGAAAAAATTTGATAATTTTTTCCACCAATATAAAATAGATGTTTGGGCAAAAGTGAAGAGAAAAATAGTTTATTAACAAAACAAGGTGCCCACAGGACACAGATTAAAAATGAGTAACTGTTGGATATTTAAAACTCCAGGAACACACGCCACCCCCTCCCCCCCCCACAGCCGCCTGACACGTGGTGTGGAGAAAGATGGTGCGGCTCCTGTCCCTGGGAAAAAGAAACAAAAGAAAAAGTCCACGTGGCCGCTTGGGCAACAACTTGGAGGTAGTCCTCTCCTCATGCTGGATGAAACAGAGGGCTTGGTGTGCATTTCTGTC
>VKON01002367.1:14936-28774 GCA_009741485.1 Malurus cyaneus samueli
CGAATACAATAACATTTTGGGTTACCCAGGACACAATTCAACATGATGGTTATCCAGCCTGTTGTCTGACATTTTGACAAAGGATCCTGAAGAGAACGTAGTTGAAAGTCGTTTAATGAAACCAAAACATACATCACCTCTGCTTCCCTAGAATCAATCAGGCGGTTACCTGTTGGAGAAAATAATCCACACACCAGAGGTGTAGTCCAAAAAAGAGACAGAGAGTCCCCAAATTTATCATGAATAAGGGAGAATCATGGGCATTTCCCATGGGTCTCTCAAATTGAATAGAGGACGCACCTCTTTTTATCCCAATTTCCCGGCCGCAGTTCCCTCTCTCTTTCCCACATGGCTAGGTACTGAGAAGGGATACAGGCTCTCTGAACCCCTAATGCAACCCCCCCCCCACCCCATCAAAGCATGTCCCCTTTCAATATAACATTCTGTGTCCCCTCTGCTCTTGTAAGTCTATATAACAATAGTTTGTTGTAAAAGACACTCCCTCCATTTCCTTCATGTCATAAAGGTAATCAGGTTTGACAATCAAGGACTTCCCTCCTGAACCATTTGTGTAAATCAAGACTGCATATGTCCTTAGTGTTTTTCAATACCTCAGAATAATTTCTCCATAACTTTACCAGGCCACTGAAGTGAGACGGACAGCTGTAATTTTCCAGGTCATCCTGCCCTTTTGTAAGAATCAGGACAATATTGGCAAATTTATTCAGCTGGGAACTCTCCAAATTCTTAAGACTGTTCAAAAATCATTGAGAGAGGCCTCGCAATGATATTAGCCAGCTCTCAAAGTCTTCTCGGATGAATCTCATCAGGCCCTATGGATTTATAGGTATCAAAGTGGAGCAGCAGGTCCCACACAAGTTCAGGATCAACTGGGGGTTGATCATTCTCACAGTCATGGTCCTCCAGCTCAGGGCACCGGGACCCCCTTGGTCCATCATCCATGTGGAAGACAGAGGCAAAGAAAGCATTAAGCATATCTGCCTTGTCCATGTCCCTGTTTGTGAGGTGACCATCCTCATCCTGGAATGGGACAATGTTGTTTCTGCACTGCCTTTTGCTATTAACATATTTTCAAAGCTCTTTTTATTGTCCCCACATTACTGGCACCTCCAACTCCTACTGAGTTTGGCTGCATGAATTTTCTCCCTGCAGTGGCAGCAGCATCTCTGTATTCCTCCCATGTCATCTGACCTTGCTTCCACTTGCCATACACCTTCCTTTTTTGCCTTACTTCCAAGAGATGATCCCTGTTCAGCCAAGCCAGCCTTCTGCCTTTCCTGCTTGACTTCTGACATTTGGGAATTGCCTGCTCCTGTGCCCTTAGGATGTTGAGCTTAAAAAGTGACCAGCACTGATGGACCCCAGCAACTGCAAAAGCATTTTCCCAGGGGACCTTACTTACTAATTCCCTGAGCAGCCTGAAGTCTGCACTCCTCATGTCCAGGGTTGAAGTTTTGGTGGCACTTTTCCTCCTGTCAACAAAGATTGTGAACTTGATTGTTTCTGGGTTGCTGTGGTCAAGTAAAATTAAATATTTTTTAATACAATGGTTTTGACAAAAGTGCATAATCTCTTAAAATTCCTAGGTGTATACATGGACTGTCCCTTATTGCAGCTAGACACTGAACCATACTATACACATACATTTGAGATTATTTATGAAAAAATGCAGCTTAGGGCCATGAAGATTATCAGAAGGCTGGAGTACCTCTCCTATGAAGACAGGCTGAGAGACTTGGGGCTGTTTAGCCTGGAGAAGAGAAGGTTCTGGAGGGGATATTAGAGGACCCTTCCAGTACCTGAAGAGAGCCTACAAGAAAGATGGAGAGGGACTTTTTACAAGGGCATGTAGTGACAGGACAAGGGGGAATGGCTTCAAACCAAAAGAGAGTAGGTTTAGATTGGATATTAGGGAGAAATTCTTTACTCAGAGGGTGGTGAGGCACTGGCGCAGGTTGTCCAGAGATTTTGTGGCTGCCCCATCCCTGGAAGTGTTCAAGGCCATGTTGGATGTGGTTCTGAGCAACCTGGTCTAGAAGGTGTCCCTGGAAGGTGTCCCTGTGCATGGCAGGGGAGTTCGAACTAGGTGATCTTTAGGTCCCTTCCAACCCAAAGCATTCAATGATTATGTGATTAATGTATGCTGAAGAGAAAGGCAAGTCCAGGAATTCTTTCTATATTTATAAGTGTGCATGTTCGTGTATGGATATGCATTTGTCAAGACAATGATACATAGAGAAATATGTATAATCTTATGTTTCTTTTTCTTTCATGCATTTTTCCTAGTGAAATACAGGTGTTGATCAGAAAACTAGCGCTAATGTTCTCATGGCATGAAAAGGTGTATTGGCTAAAGAATTTTTCTTTTATGTTCTAATAATAATAAGGGTAATGCTAATTGAGTTATACTGAATACTTGTAATTATAATTATCACTGTCATTATCAGGTTTCTCCAGCCAGTAGACAAAACAAATTATCTACTCCATCTTCTGAGCCACCTCCCAGCATTGTGAGGTTTGCACTGCCACTTGGGCACACAAATAATGGGTCAGATTACTCTGATTCTGAGTACAGCTCTCAAAATGCAGGCATCAGTAAAGAGCTCCATCAGTATGAGGCTATTCAAGGCTCTCTGGCACCAGGCCATCAAGTAATAATAGAAGCCACTGAGAATCCTGTCTTTGCAAGATCCACTGTAAGTAGCTCACATCTTGACTGGAGGGAGGGCAAGAATATTTTTGTTTAGTTGGGTCTTTTAAATTTAAATTTATTTTTGAGGAAAGACTATACTATTTATTTCATGTTTCAGGCTGATTATGCTTTGTGACATTGCCAAAATACAGAGCACTTGTAGACAGGATGTGAAGGCTTTCCTTTAGAATCAAGTTGGGGGTAAAATTATGGTACCAAAGCTGAGGTCTTCAGCATATGTAATTGCTGGTGTATCATATTAGCACCAGCCACAAAAGAGAAAGTTTATTCAATGACTGCTGTGGGTGACCTCCAGGAAAGAAAGTGGGAAGAGGTTTAAAATATCCAAACCTCTTCCACACAGTTCCATGTGTGTCACCATCTCATATGCCTCTTCTCTGGACACTTGGGGAGAAAGACTTACAGAGCCCAGAAAAAAACCCAGTTTCAGGGTTATGTCAAATCTTGTATCTGTTCCATCTTGTTAATGAGCTGGCATAACTGCGATTTCAAAAGAAAGGGTAAACTGTTCCATCTCCTGCTCCCCATGATGTTGCATATTGAATTGCAGTGTCAATCTCTTTTTGTATGTCAGACGCCTAAAAATAGGTACAAGCACAGTCACATTTGAAGTTGGACACAGTTTATTGATTGGATTGATGTGGCCCCTGTGCTTCACACTTTTTAAAGAAATCCAGAAACAGATTCCTACAGTCTGTACAAAGTACCCCAGTAACATACTGTGTATGTATGCTGTGTGGAGCCTTTTATGAATGCCTGCATTTCTGCTTATTGAGTTAAGATCAAGTGCTTGCTATCCATCCATTTGAAAAGATGAAGCAGTATGTTGGAAGTGTAGCATATGTTTGCCTTGCTTTGTCAGAGGCATAACCATGTGTCTCCCTTTCAGGTGGTTCAGCCAGAGACAAGGTATCAGTCAAGTCCCAGAATTCAGTTGAATCCAGAGGCTGGCATTCAACATTCACAGCATCAGGACAGACAACTGAAATGGGAAACAAGGGAAGGGCTGCAATCACCTCCTTACTGCCGTTGCAGTGACACTTTTGAAATTTCTGCTGAACAGCATACAGGACCTAGCAATAGGGGTTGCTTGGGCCACAAGGCTTTTTCTTATAGCGTAAGAAGCCCAGTATTTGGTGCCATGAGTGGCTCAGAACCAGTCTACTGCCAGCCTATTACGACTGTGAATGCCTCAGCTTCAGTGACTGTTGCTGTTCACTCTGTCACCCACAACCACAACTCCTGGGGAGGGAGCTTTCCACCCTACAAGGGATACTATGACTCTGACCCTGGGCCATTTGAGGACCCCCATGTGCCTTTTGATGGGTGGTATGAAAGAAGAAATTCTCAAGTGCAAGTTATAGAACTGCAAGATCTTGAATGTGAAGAAAGTATACCTGACAACAACTCAGAATAAGGTAGATCTGTCTCCTGTAGCCAGTAGATTTGCTTATCTCGGTTAATGATGTTGTTAATTACACTTTTTTACCCTGGACATCCTGTAGAAGATTTAGCTTTAAATGAAGTAATTTATTTGAGTGGTACAGTGGTAGAAACAGCTTGAAATGGATGCCTTCAGAGAGGGACCCTGAACAAAGAAATACCTAGGCAATTATACACTTATGGTCTAAGTTTCCCAGCCCTCACATGACAGTTTGGTCCAATAATAATATTTAGGTCTGGGATCTTCTTGTTCTTCCTTAGTTCTCTTAATTGTCTCCAGGCAGGCCATTTCTTCTCTTATCTGTGAGGTTGCAGCTTCTGCTGAAGGGGTAGTGGCCTTCCTTGCTTCCATCTCTTTCATCGTGAACTGGCTCTGCAGCCTCCTTTTACCAAACTAGGTAAAAGTTCAGGGTATCTAGGCTTGAAGCCTAAGGCTTCAGCAAATTTAGCTACTGATGCTAAGCAAGTTATACTAAGAAAATCCTCCAAAGATCATTGTCCAACTTCCCTGCCATGGGCAAAGACTTCTTTCTCTAGATTAGGTTGCTAAAAGCCCATTACAACCTGACCTTGAAAACTTCTCAGGATGGGGCATCCACAACTTCTCCGAGCAACCTGTTCCAGTTTCTCATCACTCAAATCCTTTTTAAGTTGTGGGGACCAGAACTGCACACAGTTTTCAAGGTGAGGCTGCACCAATGCTGAATACAGCAGGATAATAACCTCTTTTGAATGGCTGGTTCTACTGTGTTTAATGCACCCCAGGGTACAGTTTGCCCTCTTGGCTTCCAGGGCTCACTGCTAACTCATACTGAGCCTCCTGTCAACCAGCACCTCCAGGTCCCTTTCTGCATGGCTGCTCTCCAGCCACTCCTCTCCCAGTTTATACTTGCACCCAGCATTCCTCCATCATAGTTGCAGAATCTGGCATTTGGACTTGTTAAATTTCATGGCATTAATCATAGCACAATGCTCTAATCTGTCTAGATCCTTCTGCAAGGCCACTTCTCCCTCAAGAGAGTCAGCTGGCACCTCCCAATTTGGTATCATCAGCAAACTTGCTAATGGCACATTAAACTCCTGCATCCAGATCGTTGATAGATATATTGAACAGCTTCTGTTCAATTTGCCCTAGAATTGAGCCCTTGAGGGACATCTGCTGGTCATCAGCCCCATTCACTACAACCCTTTGAGCTCTGCCCTTCAACCAGTTCTTCACCCAGCGCACTGTGAACCTGCTGTGAGGGACAGTATCAAAAGCCTTTCTAAAATCCAGAAAAACTACAACCACTGCCTTCCCTTCACCCACTCGGCCGGTGACCTTATCACAGAAGGATATCAAATTAGTTAAACAGGACTTTCCCTTTGTGAACACATGTTGACTGTGACTGATGATTGCATTGTCCTTTAAATACCTTTAACTAGCACCCAGTATGAGTTCAAGTCCTTTAACTGCATCTCTTTCATTGTTAAACTTCCAGAAAATGTAAAATAAAAATATAGATTTTTATTTCACCTGACCATAAAAAGTAGAGATTGAATTATGCCAAGACATGCTTGAGCTTTTGGTTTATTAGAAATTTATAAGATTCATGATAAATTTACACAAGGGATGTAGGACAAAGTTAAGGATTGCTGGCTCTATGGTACTTCGGTGGTTGCTTAGCACAGTATCTTTGCATACCACAAGCTGTGCAGGGGTTTATGATACAAGTCACTTCTGATAGAAGTGTTGCTACTTACAACACTGGTACCTGCAATAGTCCCTCCTCTTTCCCAAACAGAGGGGAACTTCACAATGGCTTGCAGCTGCTAGCATATTTCCTCTGAGAGGTTTTGTCAAGACCCTCCCTTCTCACAGTCTATAGTTTTCAGAAGTCAGGGTTTTTTTTTTTTGTTCCACAAAGTAGGAACAAATAGACTGATAGACCTCTAATCCAATTTAAGGAACCACCACAGAGAAGGAAACAGGCAAAAAAATTCTACCCACCTCTAAGCAGAATTGGCCTGCTAAATGTTTACACAAAATGCTTAATTCAGAAAGATAATGAAATATATAATCCAGCCCTTCACCTATCCCCCAGAGACATAAAAAGGGCAACAGAATTAACAGACAAGCACCTACATTTTACAATTTGTCTATGATTTTAGAATTTGCTCCTTCTCCAAAACAGGCCAAATCTCAATTTTCCAAAAATCTAAAATTTGTTCTCCTAATTATGGAGATTCCAGATTTGGAGTTGAGTTTGCTGAGCTAAGAAATACGACTATATTTCCAGTAGGATTTAGGCTCAACTCCAACTATGAACATGCAAACTGACATATAACGACTCCTCCTCTCCTAAAGGGATGCCTTTAGGTGAGCTTTGCTCCTTGAACTGCATTTGAGCATACTCGGGGATATTAATTTATATATATATATATTGCTAATAGATCTCCGTGACTATACTTTCTGTTGCGACACGTATTAACACTCTGTAGTCATCACCAGCAATTCTAAACCTGCTTTCCTGTTGCTTCAATAAACCATACGATGAATGAATCTGGATCATGCAGGTCCTTACTGAATGCAAACTGACCTATAATACTGGATTGGCCAATTGCCTTATTAGTGCCTCTGTGCTTGTGCAAGGTCTTCCTAACTCGACCAGACTTATAGTGCTGAATTGACTATAATCAGAAACTAAGCCAAGCTGCACTCAGCCCCTCCAATCTCTGAGGACCATCTGGAATGCAAGGGGGTTTACTTTCTGCCAATTTCCCTATACCCTTAAAGTAACACATAGCACTCACTATAATTGCATTATTTTATCTGCATAGTTGACCAGTACATAAAGTATTCTACAAACAACAAAATCCATGACCAATAAGTTATAATATATTTATTCATTTTAGAACTTCTATCAGTGTTTGAACATTAATATTTAGAGGGTCTGTAGAATTTCTTTTCAAGGTTTAACTGAGAACCACTCTAGATCACAAATGGTAACTAACACACAGTCCAGAATTGTATGAATATTCACACTCTCTTTCTCTCTTAATGCTGTTTCACACTTTCTTTTCTCCAGGGGGTTTACAAGGAAAAGTGTGCACGGTAATTGTATCTCAGCAGTGTTCCCAAACATAATGGTATCATCATTACATATAAACTCTTAAAAAATATACTTCTGTCAAAAGACTGACTGACTTCTATGTACACTACAAAAATAAATTTTCACATAAATTATATGGCAAAATTTTATCTTTGTAACTGAAATGACACAAACCTACCAAAACAGACAGGTGATGAGACCCAGTTTGAATATTTTTTTCTTTTACCTCCTTATGCTAAAAGGTATGATGAGCCTTTAATGTGTTATGTACTCTTTCCTATTTAACATTAGTAAGCATTCTATACAAATAAAAATGCATTTAAAAGGAAAAACATAGTTGTCATAGTGTTTCCGATAGAAATAAGGTCCCTGCATTTTGTTTGGTATAAACTGTCATGACAAATAGTGTAAGAAAACATTCTTATGATACAAACATATAAATATCATTCACAATTAAAAAGGTTTTAAAAATCCCCAAAGCAAACCAAAATAAATGTTGTCAGCCACACAGTTCTCCCTTTGTCAATGTGGCTATTGAAGTGTGAAGCAGCAGACAGGTCACCTGCATATGACATGCAGGACAAGGAATCGAACAGGGGCAGAAAAACAATGGAGAAAGATTAAGACAGAGAGAATGAGAACTTTTGTTCTAGTATTTTAAGGTTCTCCATCCTTATGGTTTGGTTTCAAACAGGACACAGATTGAAGCATTTTTCCAGGCCCTTCACTTGCAGCAATCTATCTTTAGACTAAAAAATAACAAAAAGAAAAAGCTTAATTAGTTTTGCAAAGAGATCCCAATTTAGCTGTTTTAACTAAAAGTGCCAATGCAGCATGGGAAAACCAATCAAAACAACAGAGGAAAAGTGTCACTCATTAGTCCTGGATCCAACAGAAAGTCATTTATATTTGATAGTTAAAAATGAAGGGTTATTTTTAATTCTTCCATTTGATTTTTCTCACTATTAACTTCTTTCCTGCCATTAAAATAAGGTGACAGAGGTTACTGCTTTGAATGCTCTAAGGAGACAGCTGAGATGTGGCTTACTAAGAAAAAATTAGATTATTTAGCTTCTAATGCCGCTCAGTTAACAGTATCAATATCAAAATAAGGCATACGCTCTTTGAATTTCTATAACCACCAGCACCTCTCAATGTTCAGCACATTTTGAAGTGAAAAAAAAATTATTATAGTGTTTGCGCACACTTGGCACCTTTTATGAAAAATGTCAAAACACTTTTGCAAACAGTAATTAAGCCTTGCAACTCTCCTGGGAAGTAGATAAGTACAATTATGCCCATTTTACTGACTGAGAAAATGAGGCACAGGGCAGTTGCATGACTTGACCAAAATCACGTGTACCAAGTCATTAATCAAGTGGAAAACTGAACCATACTCCCAAACTCTGACTTCCTGTCTTCTATTTTATCTTGGCCCTTTGATAATGGTAGTCTATGGTACGTGTTAGTAAACACCAATGCAGTTTTCACTAGTGCCTAGTAACAGGGAAAGGCAGACTCACACCAGCATCAGTGGGTTCATAAGCCCATTAAGGGTTACCATACAGTAAAAGAGAAACTACAGTACACTGGGAACATACACGCACAGACAGGCACACTTTGAGACGCACACATCAATACACACAGCAAAACAAAACCTGCACACAGCTAAAACTATTCAAGTCTCCAAGACTGACATATTTACTTCATATCTGCTTATTTTTTTAAAGATATCGTGCATAGCGTGCTTGAAAACTAACAGTAACATTTCATAATACCCCAGTTTGAGATATGCAAATTTAAAATATTTTAAACAAGCATGTACCTTTACAGAAAAATATCCTATTACATAAGCAATATTTGCATTGAATTATACAAGTAAATCATACAATATTTAAGCAGCAGAAACTTAAGATGAAATTTAGAACTAGATAAAGTTGTGGCAAAGAGATGAAAGTACAATAAGTACAGAGCAAGCCCAATATTGTCCTCACTCTATTAAGTGGAAGCAAATTACTCCAGATTATACTGGTTTGCAGTGTTCTTTTGTATATTGCATATGCGTACCTCTTTAAATATTTATAGAAATATTTTACAAAATAATACAATAGGTTGCAGTAACACTGAATTGTCCTGATGCAGCATGTCCTTTCTCACAACTTTGAGCAGTACTTCTCTTCAAGCAGTTCTGGAAATACAGCTTTCCATCTTTGGTCTCTTCTTTGCTTCAGTTATTACCCTTTACAAATACAGAGGAAAAAAATCAAAACATTAATTAAAGTTTGAGAAAATTAAAGAAATCAAGCTAACTCAACACTCATTTTGTGATTCTTGAGGTCACAGTTAGCAGTGAGGCATGATGTTTCTCTTTTCCAGTCACTGGGGACTTTGCCTGACTGCCGTGGCTTTTCAAATATGTGTGGCTTGACAACTACATTGGTTAATTCCCTAAGGACCCTGGGATGCATCTCACCGGGTCCCATGGACTCGTATATGTTCAGGTTCCTCAGGTGGTCTCGAACCTGATCATCTCTTACAATGGGTAGGACTTCCTTCCCTCAGTTGCTGCCTTGAGATTCAGAGACTTGAGAGATGTGGGAAGAGAGATTGCCATTGAAAAGAGAAGCAAAAAAGTTGTTGAGGACCTCAGCCACCTCCATGTAGATTGTCACCAGATCCCCTATTTGTCAGGGAGGATACAATTTATTTTCCCTTCCTTTTCTGACTAACATACCTGTAGAAGCCCTTCTTATTATTCTTCACATCCTTTGCCAAATTTCGCTCCCTCTGTGCTGGATTCCTGATCCCATCCCTACATATCTGGGCAGTGTCCCTATATTCTTCCCAGAATGTGTGCCCCTGCTTCCACTGCCTGTGCATTTCCCTCTTGTGTTTCAGTTTGACCAGGAGGTCCTTACTCAGACATGCCTTACTCCTGCCTTCCTTGCCTGATTTCTTGCACATGGGAATTGATAGTTCTTGTGCTCAAAGAAAAAAATGTCTTTAGATAGCTTCCAGCTCTGTTCAGCTCTTTTATCCCTGAGAGAAGTTTCCCAGGGGGTCCCATCCACCAGTCCCTTGAACAACTGAAAAAAATCCAAACATTAATTAAACTTCAAGAAAAAGAAACAAATCAAGGTAATCCAACACTCATTTCATGATTCTTGTGGTTACAGTTAGCAGTCAGGCAATGTGGACTCTTCTTCTATCAGTCATTGACTTCTTGGTAATGAAATCCTGATGCCAATCAAAAAAAAAAAATTAAGATGCCTTGATTTCTGAATGCCACAAATTCAGTCAAAACCAATGGAAACTTCAAAGAGAAAAAAAAACTGTATCTGATACTGGACACAGTTATGATTCTCGTATTAGTCTGCTGTTCAGCTTGGAAATCTGAGCCCAAACATTTCCTTATTCTGAGGATACTATCACTAACTATATTCCTAGACTTTGAGTATAAATGCATTCAGGTTTATTTGCTCTTTGAGATGTTTGGAGAGAAGTTTTATAAATCAGAAGGTGGTTTTATCAGGAATCATAAAAAAATTCCATTGAAATTCTGCAAGTATATGCGTGTGTATGTGCATATGTGTGTGTAAAATATTTCCGCAACCAAAATAAAATGCCTTGCTTTGGTCAAACTAGTGTCCGCCACTGAAAAGCTGTGAAAAGCAGAGCAAGAAAAGAGGGACCAAGAGCTAAGTAAGGATTTAACACTTCTGGGTTTTTTCCCCAAATGAGGAAGAAAAAAGCAGTTAAAATAAGTAAATCAGTTTTCAAGCACAAGCCCCAGAAAGCTTTAGGGATAAAAAAGTCCATTTGTGCCTCCCTTTGAAAGCATTCCCCATAAAATAAATTCTTCTTTTTTTCCAAGAAAATAAACAAACAGCTTTAGTCTTCCCCAAACATCTAAAATCATAGAATCAGAACAGTTTGGGTAGGAAGGGACCATAAAGGTCATCTAGTTCCAATGCCCCTGCAGTGGACAGGGACACCTTACAGTAGACCAGGTTGCTCAGGACCCTATCCAACATGGCCTTGAACACTTCCAGGGATGGGGCAGCCACAACATCTCTGGACAACCTGCGCCAGTGCCTCACCACCCTCTGAGTAAAGAATTTCTGCCTAATATCCCGTTTAAACCTACTCTCTTTCGATTTGAAGCCATTGCCCCTTGTCCTGTCACTACATGCCCTTGTAAAAAGTCCCTCTCCATCTTTCTTGTAGGCTCTCTTCAGGTACTGGAAGGTCACAATAAGGTGTCCCTGGAGCCTTTTCTTCTCAAAGCTGAACAATCCCAGTGCTCTCAGCCTTTCCTCATAGAAGAGGCTCTCCGTCCCTCTAATCATCTTCATGGCCCTCTTGTGCTGGGGATCCCAGAGCTGGATGCAGTATTCCAGATGGGGTCTCACCAGAGCGGAGCAGAGGGGAAGAATTCCCTCCCTCGCCCTGCTGCCCATGCTGTTTTTGATGCAGCCCAGGATACGATTAGCTTTCTGAGCTGCAAGTGCACATTGCCGGCTCATGCCCAGCCTCTCATCCACCAGCACTCCCAAGCCCTTCTCGCCAGGGCTCCTCTTGCTCAGTTCATCCCTCAGCCTGGATTGATACTGGGGGTTGCTCTGACCCAGGCGCAGCACCTTGCACTTGGATTTGTTAAATCTCATGAGATTACCATGGGCGACTTCTTCTTGAGCTTGTCCAGGTCCCTCTGGATGGCATCCCATCCTTCAGGCAGGTCAACCGCACCACTCAGCTTGGTGTCATCTGCAAATTTGCTGATCCCTCTGTCTATGTCATTAATGAAGATATTAAATAATGCTGTTCCCAGTATGGACCCCTGAGGGACACCACTGGTCACTGATGTCCATTGGGACTCTGAGCTGTTGACCACTACTCTCTGGATGCAATTGTTCAACTGATTCTTTATCCACTGAACAGACCACTCATCAAATCCATCTCCCTCCAATTTCTATTGCTAGCCTAAGGAGAGATAATGATTTAAGTTTCAAAACAGACAAATTCTTGGATGAACCAGCAGAATATTATTTCACAGGAACATATTAAATGCCCTGTTAAGTCAGCTTTGATCTCTATGAATTTGCGATAGCCACTGCAATTGCCCCTGGCAAAACAGTGCTTGGCCCAGAGACTCCTCCAAGCTGGCAGCTTGCTGGGCAGATCTCCGAATACAGCACTGCATCCCAAAAGCACAGGGGACACTCCACAATGCAACAATGCACTAGGCAAGGTGGAGCTTTCCCATCTCTCTTGCTCAGCCCATCTCCCAGAGGGATTTACTCCTCACTATGGACTTCAATTTCTTTTGATGAATTTTATTCAAAAAAGGACAGTTCTTCAAGTAACTGGAAATTTTACACTTTCATTGTCATTGCTGTGTGATGTTTTTGAAGATAGTGATCAGTGATCAGAGCACAGGGAAACAACTGAAAATTCGCTTTCCTAAGGTTTAGGGTCTCGACTATACTATTCGCCTGGGCCTGGCCTACATCCCTCAAGATCATGAATTCCACCAGGGCATGTTCACTGCAGCCCAGGGTACCTACCAATCTTGGCCTCTCCAATAAGTTCCTCTGCATTGGTGAGCAAAAGGCTCAGTAATGCATCTCCTCTGGTTGGGCTTTCTATCACAGAATCACAGAACAGTTAGGGTTGGAAAGGACCTCTGGAGATCATCCAGTCCAACCTCCCTGCCAAGGCAGAGCCACCCAGAGCAGGTGACACAGGAACACGTCCAGGTGGGTTTTGAATGTCTCCAGAGAGGGAGACTCCATGACCTCCCTGGGCTCTGCTACCCTCAATGTAAAGAAGTTCTTCCTCATGTTGAGGGGCCATATCCACATGTTTCTTTAACACTTCCAGGGATGGTGACTCTACTACTTCCTTGGGCAGTCTGTTCCAATGCTTTACAACCCTTTCCATGAATAATTTAGTATTGATCCCTGGGGAATGCCACTGACTACAGGCCTGCAACTGGATTCTACTCCTCTGATCACGACCCTCTGAGCTCTGCCATTCAGCTAGTTCTTGATTCACCTCACTGTCCATTCATCTAACCCACATTTCCTGATCTTACCTACAAGGATGTTATGGGAGACAGTGTCAAAAGCCTTGCTGAAGTCGAGGTAGACAACATCTGTTGCTCTCCCCTTGTCTACCCATCCTGCCATGCTATGCCATCCGGCCTGCCATGCCAACACCTGGATTAGGAAGTTATCCTCAATGCACTCCAAGATGCTTCTAGATTGCTTGCATCTTGCTGTGATGCTTTTCCAGTGAATGTCACGTTGGTTGAAGTCCCCCAGCAGGATCAGAGCCTGCGATCGTGATGCTTCCTATAGTTGAAGCAAGAATGCTTCATCAACATCCTCCCCTTGATAACGTGGCCTGTAGTAAACACCAGTCACGAGGTTTCACTTGTTGGCTTGGCCTCTAATTTTCACCCATAAGCACTCAACCTGTGTACTGCTGGTTGTCAAAAACAGCTCTGTGCAATTAATCCATTTTGTTCACATAGAGGGCAATCCCTTCCTCCCCACCCCTCCTTC
>VKON01002370.1:0-18885 GCA_009741485.1 Malurus cyaneus samueli
TCCCCGAGCCTTATGCTGTCATAAACGGAAAGAGGCGTCTTGGCAAATGTCACGATCCACTGACTTTAAGCGGGGTCGGAGAGGTCTTTTTGGAATCTCCAGAGTGCAAAAGAAAGACGAAGAAAGCGCAAATATAATATGCTTCAATAATCAGTGAACAATTTATTTTGGGTATTGCGATAGAGAGAAAGGTGAGAGAGAGAGAAGAGAGAGAGAGATGGTTTAATAGCTCCACAAGCTGACGAGGTCTTCCAGAGTTCCCACGGTGTCGCAGTCTTGTGGAGGAGATCTCCGAAGTAATCCTTCTCGGGGAGACCTTTATAGTCTTTCAAGCGAGTGCGCAGCCAGAGGGGTTAGCAAGTCAGGTCCGCCACGAACTGGCTCGGACCTTTATCCCTCCCCAAAGCAAGTGTGTACGAATAATGTTGGCATGGTGACCTGATGGAGATTTGTGGGCATGGAAAGAATGGGAATATCTTTTAAACAGAAGCCAGTAGCAATGGGAGGGTTCGCTGTCACCAGAAGCTGAAAATCACGTCCCACCTGATTTTCGGCTCGGACCCCCTTCAAGAAAAATCCCCCCCGCCTTTCTTCACACTGGGTTTTTGGTGTACATCGATATCGTGAACAGTCACGGATCTTTATACGGTCCTTTACACCAACCAAAAATAGTATCAGTCAGACCCAATAAATATTGTACCCCTACCTTAATCCTGCTAGCCCCGAAAATAATTGCCACTGTTGTCTCGTCCATTGCCCCTCCAATTTGCCATTTTAGCTTGGGTATTTTGGGATTAAGTCCTGTGAGCATAAGGTCACACTGCGGTTACTGTCCACATAGTAGTATCAATCCTGGCTACTTACTGGATTAAATACTCCAACAGACTTCAGCCTCCCAGTGCGCTCTTATGTTCCTTCCTTACCAGGGACCAGATCATAAATAGGGGACAAATAATTTTCTGGGTGTAAGTGCCACCCTCTTCAATATAGAACGCCATCTAAATCTGTAATAATTGTTATCTCTTTGGTAATATTTTGACTTTACCTTCTTAGGAAATCTGCCACAGAAACAGCCCCTTCTTACTATTACCTCTTTTCTGGTGCCAGTATTGCCTCTCTATCCGCCAGGTTATTTCATTTTTCCAAATCTGAGTTCACTCTCTGGTGTCCTGATCGCATAATCGAAAATTTTCACTTGTAGTTGCACGCTTCTAATAACTTTCAAGAATTCTCCTCTGTTTTAATGTTCTTGGCCGCTGCAAAATTCAACAGTGCCTCTTTCTTCCAAATTGCCCCATGTATGATGTACAACTCCAACAGGCATACCTTGAGTCGTGTAAATAAGTTTGTCCCTGCTAAAATCCAGGCTCGAATCAGGCAAATTATTCATCTGCTTTGTCAGGAAGTTTCGTAGCAGGGGTCCTGAACTATTAGCTTCCTGACTGTAGTGACAGCAATCCAGCATGTCTTTTGCTGCTCTGCGAGTAGCTACCCATTCAGTAAACCATGTGTTGCAATTGTCCATAAGGTTCCCTTTGATCTAGCAGCTGGAATAGTGCTTCGATGGTTCTAGGCAATCATGATGTACCCGGCTCCCATGTTTCCACTGAGTACTGTTTAGTATTACCGACAATCCAACATCGTCCTGTTCACCATTGATAGTCAAAATACCTTTGGTGGAGAAATCCAATGTCCCCCTTGCTCCAGCGACAGAGACACCGTGATGGTATATAGCACCTGTTATCTCTGGCCGCAAATAAACTTCGGCCTCTGGATGTCTTGTTACAACATGGCAGCCACCACTCTCAAAAACATCCAGGCCACCTTTAAGCTGTGGCAATCCATTTTTTGGAAAAGTGCACCTGCACGACGATTAGGGGCCTAGGTCCGTGCTAGTATTCCAAGCAAGACCCTTGCTTCCGTGAGAAAAGAAAATTGTTACTTCACATCTGGAGTCCCCAAACTGAGCTGAACCATCAGGGCCGTTTTCAGCATGCTTGAAGGCTTCAACACTTCCTCGTCCCCACTGAAGATTTTCTTTCAGTGTTGATTAGGCATACAGAGGTTCACAAATAGCCATAATTAAAATTCATAACCCGGCACCACCCAGTCATGATTACTGGCTCCCCCAGAAAAGATCTCAATTCATTCACTGTGTGTCTAGGTCGGCAATACACCGTCTTCCATCCTGCCCCAGAGGTCTTGCCCACACTAAATTCATAGCCCAGTGTGCAGGACGTAACCTCCCCTCACCCTCTTCTCTATCTGGCTGTCAATCAAGAGATAACCCCAGGCTGACCAGGGCCCACAGGATTATCACTGATGCCGCCGAGAGTCTGAGCCTCCACCAGGAATCACATCTTGACCAGAAGGTAGTTATCGGAAGAGTTGAAAAGAAAATTATAACAGTGACCAAAGTCTGCATGTATGCTCAATGAAAGATGCACAACATTCAAAAGGCAAAGAAGCCTCTCAACATACACACGGAAGCGTGTGAAGGTCTCTCCATCAAGTCGGGTGCGGACTCTTTCCGGGGATTGAGTGAAAGGATCCCAATGTGCTCTTACCAAACTGATGGAATGGTAAAGAATTATAGAAACCTAAGTGTACTATTCTTTGCTAGCTGAACGCATAGGTAACCTTAAATGCGCACTGCATGTTAAAAGAGCCTGTATTTTATAGCTGCATTTTAAAGCTCATTTAAGCTGCAAATTAAACTGCTGTACCTAGCTACTAGTGGTATTATTTATTTCTGTAGTATAATTAATTGCAAAAAACTCCATACTTCTTTAATTCTGTGTCAATAAACAATAAATCATTTGTTTAGACCTAACAGCGTCTTATTAGAGAAACTATAAACGAGACTGCGGTCCCTGGGTGCGGCGCCCTGATAAACTCAGTGATTGCCAAAGGCCTAGGCAAAAAGGCAAGAAAATCCTACTATCTAAGCTCCCGCCCATTCGTAACACCAGGTAAATTACTTTTGCTTCATTAAACTGAGCTTCTTCCTGAACCTGTATCGCTTGGACCTAAAAGTTTAACAGACTCACCGCCTTGGAATCTCCTGGAAAGTTTAACAGACTCACCATTCCATCACAGCAGCTCTTTGTCTGATCTTATAGGAGGTTACTACATACTGTAAAAGTGCCTCCTCTGAAGGAGGGGCTCCAAGGAATTTCCCAAATCTTTGGTGAGCTGATTTCTAAAAGCATGGTGGGACTGTTTTTAAATCCCCGGGTAACACTCCAAGTGAGTTGGGTTATTTCATCCACTATTTTAGGGCTCTCCATCGAAAGTAAATATTCTCTGCAGCTCATGGAGTGAGAAGACCAAAAGAATCAACCTCAAATCCATTACAGTAATACAAAGTTAACTCAGGGTAACACCATAAAAGGTGTATGGATCACTACCCACGGGGTAAAGATCTTGGTTATTTTACTGGCACGTAAAGTCTGACACCCATATGACCATCAGTGCAGACAGGAATGGGGTTGTAAAGTCAACGTCACTTCGTAATCCCAGTGTTTCCTATTAACTGGGCAATCCTTCTCTATTTTCTTCTTAACCTGTTGCATCCTCTTTGGAGCTTGACCTCAGCAAGGTGGAGTCATTTTTGGCCCTCCAGGTACATCTGTACCCACACCCAGGGAAAACTTGGTTAATTACTGCTATCACTGATTCCCTTACTTGGTGTCAATTAAAGCTAGGCCAGATGGTATATGCTGGACATTTTACCTCCAGAGTAAATTTCCCTTCGAAATTATGATTGCACCTTATGTGTTCCAGAAATCTCATCCAAAAAGGCTTGGAGAATTCTGTACCTAGAATTTATGTATTCCCCATGCTATCCAAAGCTTAATCTAAGTTTGCAAAAATACACCTTTTATTTTGCCAGTGCCTCCTTGACCATTGACATAATCATAATTTTCCAAGGCATCAATGTTTTATTTAACACCAAATAGGTTGCCTGTATCAAGCCGAAAAATTCACATCCCTCTCTTTGTCCCCCCGGCTTTATATAACCAGTAGATCCACTAGTAGAGTCCCTGGTCCCCTTCAAGTCTCTTTACATGTTGACCACCTCCTTCCTAACCTTTGGCCCTTTGGTGACCTGCTTCTCTGAGGACAACTGGTTCTTCCAGGCCGAATCTTTTTGCAGATGGCACACGAGTTTACTTAGCTTTAGCGCCAAGTTGTCCTTCGCTTAGAGGCTCTTGCCCAGTTCTGTTTCTGCAACCACTGCTACTAATTTTCTCATCTCTTGTATGTAATCACTTCCAAGAATAAGCTGTATACCTCCAGATCATCTAGTTAAGCTTTCTAAATTCTTTGCAGCCAAGCCCTGCATTTCTGGAGTTTCTGCCTAATGTCCCAGGTGGATTGTCTATAAACAGGGATATTGAAAGTGTTCCCTTCCCAAACTCCCAAGGTCTAACAGTGTGGGTGACGGCACAATGTGTTACTTAGGCGTCCTCAGAATTCAGATGTCCTTGGAGTGACCCTGTTTCACGCAACAAAGCTGACCAATTTAATATTTAGGAATGGCTCTTCCACCTTTTGCTACCCATATTGTACTTTTAAATTTCTGCCTTTCTGCGACGCTTTTGGATCCCTAATGGGGGTCCTGAATAAGTGGAAAATAGTCTTCACATCTGCTGTAGTGTTTTGTAATGCCCTTCCTGCAAATCCCTACTGTTTATAACTAGGGTTTCGTTCCTGTACTGCATCCAATGAGTAATTGTAACATCGTTCCAATCAGGGTAATGCCCTGTTAAAAAAAACCCAAAGCCTCACGACTAACCAGGTACGTTCGGTAATTTGGCAATCCCTCCCATGCTTCTAAGTCAACGAAAAAAGGGTACCTTAACCTAGCATTGCTTCTCACCTCAGGCCCAAAAACACCTCCCCACCAAAGGCGCTTGAGTTACCTGTCCTGGTTCAGGTAGGCGAATGGGAACGTCGGAGAAGGGGCGGAGTGGTTCTGACTGTTCCCGTCTAGACCTCATCTTCTCTCCTTTCACTAGGGGGGAGGTGTCTAATAAATCACAAACCCTCTTCTGGTTACTAGCTTGAATGAACCTTAATCCACCTTGTACACTTTGACCAATGCTGCATGCAGAACAAACACCTTTAAGTTTCCCCTTGACGTCTTTATTTCTTTCAATGGCTAAATACCATGGGGTCCAAGGAGGCTAATCCACAATTCCGCTTTCCACTGCAGGATGGATGTGGAAGTTAAAAATATCTGCAAAAACCTCATCCCATTTACCTTAGGCTTAAAAACAGCATTAACTGCAAATAATATTATAACTACGTGTCCTGTAAGGGGCCACTCAGTCCCTGTGGTACTTGTAAAAACCCACCAGTTATTCGAAATTAATAGGGTTTCTATTCTCCACCCTCCGCGCCAAGCAAACCTTCCAGTGGCTAAAAACACAACCGAGACTAACTCTAAGGGATTGTCTTGCTCTGTTCTGCCCCCATGTTGTTTCTCTGATCCCTTTAACAAAAAAAAACAATGGTCTAAATAATCCTCATAACATATCTGACCAGTTGGAGGTAACCTGCGATAAGCATATTGCCACAATCAATAATCCCTTTGAAAGCCCAGTTCCATTACAAAGGGCTTTCCAGTGTTCCAATCATCAATTGGCGGATTCAAAATACAAATATTTCCTGGGCCTAATGGTCCCTCCCCATAATAGTTGCCCCACCAATAAGAATACAATATTAACACTTCCAAGCTCACGCATGAGGTTTCCACTGCAAATTACATTCCTAGACTGTTTGTTTTCAGATCTGGACCAGAACCTACTAAAAAAAAGTCCTGGGTTCCATTCCGTGTTGCCAGCTTCCAGTGAAGTCAGACAATTATGTGTCCTACTTGGGAATTATCGTCGGGGGCAGCTTAAAAATAAGAATGGCAATAGAACCTGTCACCGCGCTGTTACAGCCTTCAATAATCCCTGTGCTGTAATTAGGTAGGAACACCTTTACCCGCCAGCTACCGATTAGTTTAGCTTAACATTGTGATCCGGAACAAGGGAGGACAGTTTGGGGGCCCAACAATTAAACACTAAAAGTGTTCCAGTCACAAACCTTTCACACCGGCGCGCTGACAATAAATCTTTTCAAAGAATAAGTCGCCATGCTAACCTTCTTGTCCCAAACCCCGTCCATATGGACTGCACTTAGGGTGCTAATCCACCACTTAAGTCGACTGCGCTGGCCACCACGCCAGTTTTCAGATCTCCTGTCCTCCACAACCAACAATTGCTGAGGTAAAGGGTTTTGTACTTCTTTTCTAGGGTTAAAAAATTATTCCCCCGACCTCTGCCAAACCTAACTGATAATAAATAAAGGTAAGATTACTTAAGAAAAACATTCTAAATGGTAAATCTAATCACTTAAACTTAATTTTCGCTTATCTTCTCACCAACCTGTGGCGTGAATAGCACAGAAACCACTACCTAAAACAAAGACAGCAAGGATTAACCCCCTGATGTCTGGAGACCACAAGGAGGAAGCCCACATAACAGACTATTCTAGCATCTGTAGGTAAGCACAGGGGCTTCCCCCATGTCAACGCACGGCTGCCTGCTCTGGCCCTCCTGCCGGGCAGCCGTGGCCTCCTGTCACTCTCTCTTCACCTGAGATGTCCAATCTTGGGGCAGTTAGATACTTAACCCGATGTGATGGGTCCAACTCCGTGTCAGCGGCTGACGTGTTCTGTGGTCAGTAACAACTTGGAAAGGTCCACGCCACTCTCACCACCCATGGTGCTCCTTTCCACTCTTAACGCAGGACCCAGTCTCCTGTTGGATGTTGTGAACACAAAGTCAAAGGCAGGGTCTGTGCCAGCTGATGCTCCTGTCAAAAGAGATTCACAAGAGACAGTATTCCTGCCACATTAATGTCTTAAAATACATCAACTTAGTCTCTACCTCCCCACTGAGGCCTGAAATTACAAGTAAGGAATCCCAAAAACAATATCAAAGGAATAAATTGAATATCTTCCCATGGCCTAGCCCTTATTTGCTAAAGCCATGGCAAAACCAATACCCCATGGCAAATTTCGTTTCTATTACAACTTCAAGAGGTGTTCTTTATTCTCCATTCATCTTTCTACCACTTCCTGAAACTCTGGGACATGCCAGGGGTATGGAACCCATTTTATGCCTAGAACAGCCATGACCCCTTGGAGAATTGTTTTCGCTGTAAAAGTGAGTCCCCTGATCTATTCTTCCACAATTCGTATCTTTGGAATTATTGTTCTAAAAATACCTTTACAACATGATCCTATAGTCGCGAAACATTGGAAATGCTCTGGCCACCCTTGTTAGCTGACATACTTATACCAGAAGATATTAAATTGAAACTCGAAGCATTCGTAAAATCCAGACCTGGCACTCTGGAAGGGACACACAAGCCAAGCCCCCCCCTGGCAATTTCCTTTTGTAACCGTTATTGATTTTAGCAACAAATCAAAACAACCATCAATAGGCTCGCTTTGGCCAGAGTAAAAAGACTCATAGCACATAATTTGAGGAAGGCGTTCTGCCAATCCCTCGAGAGCCCAAAGAACCCTTCATGAAGTTGCTTTAAAATATTTGTTAAGGCAAGCTTTGGTATCCACTGCTTACCACCCTCTGTAGAACCATTATCCCTCTTTCCTCTGCGTCCATCTTTTTTAATTATTCAAGCTCCATCTGGTGGAAAAGACAATTTCTCTGCAGTGGAGGGCTACTGGGAGCAAAAGGAGGATCTAGAGTTTCTGGCAGCAGTGCGCGATCCGACTCTTCATCAGCCAGTCATTTCCTATTGCTTCTTTCCTGAAGGACCCTGCGCTGTGTCCCCTAATTATTATGCCATCTTTGGCAAATCACTACCTCCAATAGGCGAGAAATTAAACCCTCATGAGATAGATGTTCCCCCTGCAGCTATTAATAACTCTTTCTTCCATAATTCCCAAATCATGTATTACCCCTATGCATATTTAAGAATCGGTGAAGAAATCACTATCTTGTCCCTGGTAAACATTCTAGTTCTTACAAGTACATACAGCCTGCCTTGAGCTGACCAT
Source organism: Malurus cyaneus samueli (assembly GCA_009741485.1). Lineage (NCBI taxonomy): Eukaryota > Metazoa > Chordata > Aves > Passeriformes > Maluridae > Malurus > Malurus cyaneus. The sequence goes on from VKON01002370.1 coordinate 8,084, forward strand.
TTGCCGGCAAACTCTCCCCCTCCTTAATTCCCTTCCATTGATGAACATAATCCTGTAAATCGCTTCCCTTCTATCACCCTCGAAGGCCCATCAATAAACACATCTCTTCCTCAGCCAGGGAAGTCCCGTAAATGTCTTCCCTAACCTGGTCTGGAGAACTATGACTTGAATGGCAGTCATGTCCCTACTGCCCCCTCACCAGGCCATTCAGACAGGAGGCCGGGTTAACCCCCCCAATGTTTAAATTCTAAGTCCTCCTGCTCTATAAACAATTTCATACTGTATAACCAGCGCTGGTCATCCACTTAGCTGGCCCTTAGTTAACCAAGTTTTAACTTGATGTGAACTTGTACAATTCAAATACCCTCCACTGTAAAGCGTTCAGCCTCAGCACCATCAAAGCCGTGCTGCAACCGCAGACAATGCGGCCAGCCCCTGCTAACGGGTCTAGCAGCTAGAAAAAATAAGCAACATGTGCCTGTTACCCCCATGCTCTTGTACCAGAACCGTAGCATGGCCCTTTTAACATCCACAATAACAGCTCTAAACTCACTTTTCTGATTGGAAGAGCTAAGACAGGGCATTAACAAATTGTCTTTTAATTTCTAAAAAGCGTTGCTCTGCTTCTTGGGCCAATACCTACAACCATCAGGACTGTCTGGCGTTAAAAAGGATATAAGGGTCTAGCGACAACAGAAAAATCCTCAATCCATGCTCTGCAGTACCCCACCAACCCTAAAAACTGCCGTAACTCCTTTTGTCTGGGGTAATGGGACTTGTAATATTCCTGTGTTCTTTCCGGAGCTCACGCACTGGGGCAGACTTTCCAGCCAAAATTCGTGGTCAATTTTTTTCTTTTCTTTTTTTTTTTTTTCTGTCAACTGCAAAGCCCTCCAGACACCAACCCACGCTCTAAAAGAAAATTAAACAGCTTCACAGTAGCCTCCTCAATCTACCCACCTTCTTGCTTTGTGCTTGAGCGGTCTCTTTCTCGCATCCGTTAGATACACCCAACATGTTGAAGGCGTGGGAAGGATGAACCCCTACCAGTTCCTCCCCTTGGAAAGCCCTCCACTCTGAAACCGTCTTTGCCACAGCAGGCACAGACCCGGGTCGAGTACACAACGACATCGTCCACCACCTCCCTTTAGTAGTGTCAAACATTGATTTTCAAGACCAAGGCTCCTGGCTCTTGGAAAGGCAGCCACTGGCAGCCACACACACACACACACACACACAAAAGAATTTCCAAAAACGGTACTCAAATAGCACACACTAGAGAACAAACAGACACACTATAAAGTGATGTTTTAACACTCTTTAGCTAAATACTTCTATTCATGGGTGTCCCTTTGCCCCTGATTTAATTTCCGGGAAACATAAAATTAACACATCACACACACACAACACCACAGGTAATTTGCGTACACTCACACGCAAATTAACAAAAAAAATTTCAAAAGCCACCTGAGCAAACCCTGCCAAAAACTATGCACAGCACACCATGCAGGACTAAACCTGCTTTCCTTATAGTGAGAACTGAACTCAACGCTTCATGCAACAGCAACAAAGGGCCACTTACAAAACACCAAGGAATGAACCCTCCCAAAACGCCCACAGAGAAACTCGAAATCCCAAAACAACAGATGGGAACTCGAACCCCTCAAGGACCTTGAACCCCACAAAACACCTCTAGTGTCAGCTTCTGTAAATAATTTCACAAATATTAATTGCATTCTACTTTGGCCATCAAATCCCTTCTCAGGTAAATTAAAATCACAATTGGGAACGAAACAGGATTTCTGCATTTTCAAACCTAGTCTTTCACCCTTACATATACTGATAAGTTGGATAAAGCACACCCAATCGTCTTTCCACTCACACCTTGAATATCAATAGAACTGTTTGAACAATTCCCCCCTAGGGATAAAATTCAAAAGCGATCGAGAGGACCCGTGTCCTACCAGGGAAACATACCCCTCCGATCCAAACAATTTTAAAGTTATCAGAGTTCCTGTGTGGTGGTCTGGTATAATGGGAATCCCCGACACTTGCTAAACAATCGCCATCTCCATTATCCCCTGGATTCCCCTCTGAGATCACAGCTGTTTTGCTATACCGCTTTCCAATGTCCCCTTGCCCCTCAGAGAGCACCACCGATTCCTTCCCAACCACGTAAGGGGTTTTGTTCTACCCTGCCGAGGAGAATCCTTGCCACATCCTTATGGCCACCGACCCCATCCCCCCTCTCAGGTGCCCCCTTTCTGGGGGTAATAACCTGCCATCACCATTTCCCTTACCTTCTCACACAGATCAAATCAAACTAGTATCTCAGTGACTCCGAAACAAATCCTTAAAAGGAAATCCTGATCTTCACACGCTCAATTTGCATTTCCCCAGATATTCTTTTCACAATGTCCAAACACAGAACATCAGCCCCATGCATTCGCAGGAGACACTGCACAGACACACAGGCGGCGAGTTTTCGCGCAGCTTCCCTGAGAACGGAGTGCCACTGCTCCCTGCCCGGCGGGTCAAAGGGTCAGGACATGCCCGGCACTGACGCCCACAAGCTGCCCACAGTCCCGACCTGGCCGCACCTCCCACAGGAGCCCGCCCATGCTCTCGGGCCGCACTTCCATGCCGGTCCTCTGCCCTTGCCTTAACCACATGCTCTGTACTCCTCTATGCCCTCCGAAGCATTGGATTGTCGAGACCGCCTTCTCAAGACTCCCCCATTTGCCCCCCTGGGCAATACACGTCCCTTGGAAGAATGCTTGCAAACCAACGTCGATTATTCTCCCAGAGGAACCCTCAGAGATATTTTGGGAACGTCATCTGCCTTGGCGGGGCCCTTTCGCAGGTTTACCTGTGCAACCCTCCACAGGGTGCCCTCACCAGTTATCGTGTGCTACCCTCTCTTGGGTGCCCTCACCAGGTTTATCCCACGAAGTTTCGCCTTTTACTCACCGGTGAGAATTTCAGTTTCTCCTACCCCTGCGACTCTTCACGACCCCCCTGTCCGCCACCGCCTGTCCCCTGGACAGTCTCGGGAACCCAATCAATTCGCCCGGTGCAGCCGCCACCAAGAGGAGCTGAAATCACCAAAAACGGGTGAGGCCGCCTTCAGCTCACACTTGCTGCCCCTCGCCCCCAGACAGGGGAAGAATCCCGGACTGACCCCCATTTTGTAGCAAAAATCAATCCACAAGCACCAGATGGTTTATGTCCACAAGAAGACAAGAGGAAGTCCCCAAACTTTAAAAAAAATTCCATGAAATAAGGAGAGGTCATGGGCATTCCCCATGGGTCCCTCAAATTTATAGAGATGCAGCCTCCTTTATCCCAAATTCCCGCCGAGTCCCTCTCTTTCCCCATTGAACTGAGGTACTGAAAGTTGAGGCCCCCGAAACGCCTGATGAATACCCCCCTTCTAATCATACATTGCCCCCGCCCCCCCCTTCAGTTACATCTCTGTCCCTGCTCTGGTAGTTTATTACATAGTCATAGATAAGTTCAATCAGTGAATTCCCTATGGAAATCCTTCCATGTTTCTTCTTTTTTTTTTTTAATCTCCCGGTATCAAGCCTACTCACCCATGTCATGTTTGTTTGTAAAGTAACATTCCCCTTCTCCTACAAACTCTAAAATTGTGTGGACAGCACTGAGGAACCTGCAAACCAGCACAAGAACATGCCTTCCTAACAATTCCAAATGGAAATTCAAAATTCTCAAAAGTTATTGTTACAGCCTGAAAGAGGAATAAGGGTCCAAGGCTGGCAAAATCATCCTTCCTTCTTCCCACCACAGCCTGGTAGAAATACAATGAAATTCACAGAGGTAGCACTTGAGTAAGGAGAGAGAATCACTGAATAACATCCAAGTGACCCTTCATTGCTCTTTATGTTCTCAAGTCAAAAACTGATACCACAACAGTACAGCAACAAAAGAAATCCTGATCCCTCTTCCCTGACCTCTGTGGGAAAAAATAAAACCCAATCAAAAATAAAAACCGGACTCCCACATGCAGGGAATATATAGCAGGGTAGTACCAACCATACCACAAGAACAGACCAACAGTGAGCATGTACCAGTTGGCCTGCCACTAATACAACAAATGTTTTAGATCAAATGTTTCCAACCCCTCTGGGCATAATCTGTTTGTCTTCAAACCTTCTGCTCAATTTGGGTGCCAGTTAAGGAATGTCGTGGTTAGGAAATGGTAGTCCTCATTCAGTGCCCTCACTGAGTGTCTCCCAAACCTGGTGCCACACTCTTTCTCTTCCCCCACTTTCCTCTCTCCCTCCCCTTGCATCAGCTGAGAAGGCGAATTGGAGCCCAAAAGGTAAAGACTGGGTTGAAAGATACGAAACAATTCAACTGGAAACAGAAATGAATAAGCAAAAGGAAGAAAACAAATTATGGTTTCACAGACAGCAAGTCTGTATCATAAGACAGTGTTACAGAAAAGTACAGCATGGTAACTTATCCCCGTTCCCACAGTGGTGTTGGAGGTTAGATTCTCTCCTTTGTTCTTCCCTGTAAGATTTTTAACCAATTGTGTGCTATAGACAATAATGCCGAGTCGTTACTCTTAATGAACTGAGTGCTTAAACAAGAAGAAGTTGCCAAGCACAGAGATAAGACTGCTCAAGGGCATCCTATGAGACAGGGCTCCTCTCTCTGTGCAGAGCAGTTTCCCGTAATGAAACTGGTCACGGGGAAACAAGTAGGGAATGGCGGGGGGGGGGGGGGAGGATGTGCGGCGGAGCCTCTCTCTCACCCTGCTTGCGTGGGAGGATGGTGACCTGCTGCCTCCCGGGGAGAGCCCTCGCATGCTGCAAAGCCCAGCATCCTGCCGTAGCTTCCGTTTGCTACTGTCATGTAGAAATGCCGGCCGAAAGCCAGCACCTCACAACACCTGCTCATCTGCTCCGCCCACCATCACTGCAAGAGAAGTAGCCATAGAAAAAATAACAAAAAGGGTCATGAAGTTGAGATAAGGAACAGGAGAAAACTCTTGATCGGACAAAAACAGGCCATATTATCAAAGTGAATTTAATTACTAATAAAGTCAAGGAGAAGAAGAGAAATAAATAAAACCCTCAAGACACCGATCTCTGATCTTCCTACCACTCCCTCCCCCTTCCCACCGGCATGCAAAAGCCGGGGGGGGGGGGGGGGGAAGGAACAGGGTGTGGGGTTGTCAGTTCAATCACCCAAATCTTCTTCGGCTACTCAGGGAGAAGAAGTCCTTCCCTTGCATTGCTGTGGGTCCCTCCCACTGGAGACAGTCTTGGTGAACCTCTCCGGCATCGGCTCCACTGCTCACGACAGCATCCCACACGCACCTGCCAACGTGACCCTCATGGGTATACAGTCTCCCAAAACTGCTGCACCGGCCGCGCGCAGGGGAAGGATGCCGAGCACTCAATAATGAAGTGGATAAAGCAAGCTTGCAAATTTTATTCGATGATTATCAATACATATACTGGGTACAGTTAATAGCATACGAGTCCATATCGTCATTGGTCAGGCCACCAAAAAACATTTGCAACCTCCTCCCATTATCCGGAAAGGGCTTTATCATTCCCTAATACTTCCTTTTAACTACAAATTCCCTCTTTTGGTAGCTTCCCAATCTCTAAAAACATCCTGACGCTTGAACTATCTTAGTCTGCCATCCTGCAACATACAAAAACATATGTCTTTGAACACTCTGACACACACACATCACTGCAATGTCCATTACAACACAGATGGCCCAAAATGCCTGCCCCTACAATTTTCAGTTATAATGCAAAGGCCTAAAATTGCTAAGCACCAGTTGCTGTACAAGCCTTCCAGGAGCTTAGTCCCTTTCATAAGCCAATCCTGCACACAGCCCAAGGAAAGGAGGGAGGGTGGGGGAAGGTGTTAAGAATTGGTTTTTACTTTATTATCCTGCTCTGATTAAATTGAATGAAATCAATCTAATAGCCCCAAGTCAAGTCTGTTTTGCCTGTTGACAGAATTGGTGAATGACCCTCCTTGTCATCATCTCAACTTCATGAGCCTTTCATTATATTTGTCTCCCCTGTCTAGTTGAAGAAGGGGAGTGAATAAAGTGCTTTGTGGCACCTGGCATCCAGAACAAGGTAAAACCACCACATAGATTTAAATAGTTAGCTATAAAGAAACAAGACCCATAAATGCATTTCAGGGATGTTAGTTTGGTTTGCTTGGCCTTATTAGTTTCTGAAAACTTAGACTACCACAATAAAAAAAAAATTAAAGGTACACCACCAATATATTTGAATTCAATAAACAGCTCATGTACCTATACATTACCATTATATAATAGACTTTGCAAAAATGCAAACAATGCCTATAATAGATTATATTTCATCCCATGAGCATAGGCAATGGCTTTAAAACCTCTAAGAATTTATTTCTCCATTAAATTCACATAGAAAACTGAATGTTTCATTTTATAAAGGATAAGTTTCAAAAGAGATTTTCCAAATATAAACAAGCTAAAAATACATTTAACATCAAAAGGTATTGAGAGGGTTGTTTGAAAGTTGTCTGCTTTGTTTTCATCAAATTTTTATTATTCATACTTACTGTACCATCCAACTTGGGCAAAGAAATCCTACTAGGTCACCTGTATTGACATGTTTAGATGTTGCTGAGTGAACAGTGACAAAACACTGAGAGAACTGCAATCCAAAAAGCACTATTTTTTCCCCTCTTACTTTAAAACTATATTAAAAATGGAGAAAACCTTATTTACTTATGAAAAGCTTTGTTTTAGAGTGATTTGAATCTTATATTTCAACATAAAAATCATAGAGGAAAATAAATCTAAAACATCTGGTAAATGTTTCTAAAGAAATATTGAACTGGATTCCTGAGCCTTCTTTTTCCATTATATGTGAAAGAGGGGAAGCTCATAAAACATTGTCTAACCAAGCCACATAAATCTATACAATGACTTCATTTTTGTTATATAACCAACTCTTTAAAACCAAAAGTGACGAGGGACATAAACTAAAGGGAGCTGTCTGCTAAGCCAATCCTGCACAACACTGAACACCTGAAGATGCTGCATCCTCTCAGCAAAAATCACAGCTTGTACTGTTACAGCATGCCAAGAACAACCCCAGATAAATTCCCAAGGAGCCCCTCACTGACTGGAAGAACAAGGTTTAAAACAAGGGATGCAAAAGTTACCTGAGAGCAAAAAAAACCCCACATATTATAAACCGTCTATGGTTTGTGGTATTTGGGTATATTTGGAGCCTGAAAATTACAAAGCTGATTTTCATAATGCTTACTTTCAATTCACCATAAGCAAGAACTTTGAAGGAAGATGAAAAAACAATGGCAGATTACTAAAAGGAGCTATTGTATCTCAGCTGTCCAAAATCCCTTCAATAGTTTGCAGCCCAATGCTTCGCTTTTTACTGTATCATTTCAAAACACCAGAAATAAACACTGAATCAAGACAAGCCATGCCATCCTTCACAGCCAAAGGTAATTTTACCACAGGCTCACAACTTGTTAAATAATTACCTCAATAAATAACTTATGCTCTATTATTTATTAGCAATTCTAGAGTGCTTTATAGACCTGCATTAGAAATTTACTTTGTGGTTTTGAAATGTATACACTATATAACCACATCTCTCTTTTACAGGGGAAGAGCTAAAGTCACCTAGTATTTTGTTTAGAAGCAGTCCTTCCTGAAATATACCAAATAATTTCAAACCTCATTTACCTGAATAATCATAAACCAACATATTAATGACTTCATACTAGAGCTCCTAAACTAGGCCAGGAATATACTTGCACTGCAAGAAGGTACTTTGATAACAAGGACTATAAAGAGTCATGTATACTGATATATATTAACAGTACATTTTACTTAAAGAGATGTGGTGGCTTTGCTAGGTTCAGCTCTTCAATGATGGGGAGTAGGACCACAAAACCACAAAAATGACTCCTGTGAGAAGATTCTAGAAGTCTTCTTCATCATGTCCAGCAAAAAGAGACCTGCCTCCCTGTGTTGTAGGGCCAATCTCTGATGGCTCTGAGGGTGATGGACATGCTGCTGGCCAAGCCTGGGCCAATTAGAGATACTGGTTACACCTCTATGATGACATATGGTCTCATATTTAAGAATTCAAAACAAGTTAGTTTGCAGCTGCCATTAGCCATTAGCTTTAGTCTCCCCCCTGCACAGGGGAGGATGGAGGAGGACGGTGAGGAGATGTGAGAAAAAATGGAGACATCAAGGTCAGGGAGGCGGAGGAGGAAAAGAAGGTGCTTTGCAAGCTGTGGTGCTGACCATGGAGAAAAGCAAGCTGTTCCTGAGGCGATCGTGTCCAGTTGGAGACAGGAGGTATAAGTGGTCTGGCCTTGGCAGACTAATCGTAGCTGTGGGGGTGGTGGCCCATGTCTGGAGTGAGTGAATGCCTGGAGGAATCTGTGTTAAGACTCAAGAGTAAAGTTTTGCTCCCAATTCATGTATGGAGCCAGCCAGCCTTGGAGGAATGCTTCCCTCCCCCGTGGATGAGGTAAAGAAAAAAATCCCATGCCATCAGCAGTGATAATATTGTCTGTTCCTGGGAAAAGAACCTCCACAGCTTGGAGCAGGACGAGAATCCTTCTCCTATGGTCATGGAAGACAAGACAAAAACCATAATGATGAACTGACCAGAAAAACTCCCATCCCCTGCTCCCCCTGCGTGCAGGAAGGCAGAAGGGGTGGGGGGCAAAATGGGAGAGAAACAGGTGTCTTAAACCATCCGGTTTTTTTCCTCCTCCTCATAAATTCACCCTCTGCCTTTGTACCCTTTTGCGCGGTAGTGTCTTAGTAGTTGTAGTAATAAATCTATTTTGCAACTTAAGTTCCAGCCTGTTTTGACCAACCCATTCTCTCAACCCATTATCTTATCTAAAAGCCATAAATTTTTGTGTTAATTAGGGTTTGCTCTCCCTTCTGCCTCTCCTGGGGGTGGGGGGGAAGTGTCGTGGGTGCCTTGGCATTCAACCAGGGTTTAAATCATTACAAGAGAAAATATAGGATCAGGCTTTTTACAAAAAATCATGGAAACTTTAAAAGTGACTCATTTATTATCATATTAATATTTTTGCTCAAGTGATCTGGTCAAGAATTACTTGTATGCCATTGTGCCTACAGTGTATGGATTTAATAATATTTTTATATTAATTTTACTCTCACCATTCTTACTCTTTAGTTCTTCATTTGAGCTTCAATTGCTGATTTCATTATTTTAATTCAGGCCTCATTTGGAATTCAGTTTATCTCTAATAAATCAATGCTACAGAACAATTATTATGATTAAGCTGTGTTATGATAAATAATTTTAGCATGGGCATATGCTTTCCAGACTAAGACCAGCACATGTCAGCACCTTAAACAACAGGACAAAAATCTACTCTTATTGGCTGCTCATGGCTTGGACAGGTATACTGTTAGCTGGGTAGAAAACTGTCTGGATGGCTGGGCCCAGAGAGTGGTGGTGAATGAAGTTAAATCCAGCTGGCAGATGGTCACTAGTGGTGTTCCCCAGAGCTCAGTATTGGGGCCAGTCCTGTTCAATATCTTTATCAATGATCTGGTTGAGAGGATTGAGTACACCCTCAGTAAGTCTGCAGATGACACCAAGTTGGGTGGGAGTGTTGATCTGCTTGAGGATAGGAAGTTCAATTTTTAATTTATGCCTACAAACTAATTAAAGGGTCTTCATGCTTTATGTTAAAAAAATAGCATCTTTAATACATGCAATAGCATCTCCTGAGAAATTCAGTAGTCCAAATTATTTTTAGATCATCAAACACAACATGCAATATCACAGAATGATACAGTAAAAATTGCAAAGAATTGTAAAGTTTAACAGTGATGCTGAAAAAACCACAGAAAATAGTGAAACACAAAAATATCAATGGAAAATGACTGGACATGTTTGAAGTTGATCACATCTAGCATATATATTTACACATGCATTTTTTCTCTGATCTTTTAAACAGGGCTTAATTCTAGGGGAAAATTGCTGAGTTACCTACAAATTGAACATACTGGATAACAAAGCTAGCAAAGCTTATAAAAATGAGCAATGATGCATAACAAGCATTTTTTTTTTCATTAACCAATTCACAGAATATTAAACAAAATCTGAAAAAATAACTGTTGCAACAACTTAAAATTAATACTTTACTTGCTTAGGTCCTGAAAATCTACCCAAGGTAGGCCCTTTATGAGTAGAAGAAATTAATGTCTCCAGCTTTTTCCCTATGCATACATAGGGAAATGCAGTAAACTGACTATAAGAAATTGCAGAAAGGAAGCCCAAGAGCTAGAATTTATCTGAAGTCGCACCAAATTTAATGGCATTTTCATATTGTTTCTAAAGGAAACTGAAAAAGAGGAGAAAGAAAGAGAAGGGAAAGTTAGAAATCTGAATATATTTGAGGGAAATATTCTGTTATCTCTTTTTTATTGAAAATGTCATAGGAAATAATGCAGAAACAGCAGATGCTGGGGAAGATGAAAACGGACAAAACAGAGAGTTTTTTCACCATATCATATACAAATATGGTACCCAAAATTTTTGCTCAGCAAGTGTCTGCAGCTTTTCTCAGGCAATGTGTGTAGATGCCACAGATCTGCAAAGAGGATGCAGAACTGAACACAAAAGCTACTGGATTCCTTTACTGAAATCATTTGCAGTCAAACAAGGTTGGAAATGACACATGGGTAAGAGGGGAAAAAACAATCAAACAAACCCTTCCAC
>VKON01002371.1:5468-24486 GCA_009741485.1 Malurus cyaneus samueli
AGGTGGGAATTTCGGTGCTTAGATCATCTCCTGAGGAGAATTCCGGCCCTGCCAGCCCCGGAGGTGAATTCCAGGCTGGGAGAAGCCGCCTCCGCCAAAAGGAAACGGGATAAAGGCGGGAGGGAGGATCCGGATCCCAGCAGGAAGCACCCGGAGCTCCAACCCCTTCTCGGAGCTGGAAAAAACAAAGGATTTGGGATTTTCCAGTGACTCAGGGGCTAATCCGTCAGGAAGGGCGTTGGGGGTTGTGTCATCCCTCAGAATCCGCTGCCTAAATCCCATCTGGGAATTCACGGTTAAAAATTCCTCCCGGAAATCCCAGAATTTTGAATTTTCCACGGCACAAGCGGCCCCAGCCATCCTAATGTTCCCAATATTCCCAATGTTCCCAAATCCTTGGAATGGCTGTTCCGTGACGGGGATCCCGGCCTGGCCTGGGATTGTCACCCCCGGGATGTCCTCGGCCTCTGTACCCCGAGAGTGCTGGATCCAGGATTTCTTGGATCAGGGATTCCCTGGATATGGGATTCTTTGGATCAGGGATTTCCTGGATCAGGGATTTCCTGGTTCAGGAATTCCCTGGATCTGGGTTCCTTGGATCAGAGATTCCTTGGATCTGGGATTCCTTGGACTCAGGTTTCCCTGGATCTGGGATTCTTTGGATCAGGCATTCCTTGGATCAGGAATTCCTTGGATCAGGGATTCCTTGAATCGGGGATCTCCTGGATCTGGAATTCCCTGGACTCAGAATTCCTTGGATCCAAGATTCCCTGGATCTGGGATTCCCCACGTCCCCACACCATTCCAAGGAATCCGCTCCCTCCCCCCATCCCACCCAGGGCTTCCCATGGGATTTTCTCCATCATTTCCCGGGATAAAGGTGAGCTCAGAGGTTCCCCTCAGATTCCCATTTTTCCCACACCAGGAATTCCGACTAAAACACCACAATTCCCTGGAAAAGCCATCCCTGGGAGCTCCAACGGATCGAGGCCGGGATTTTCCCTTGGGAATCATCACCAGCACAGCCCTTGCCTCACTTTTCCAGGATTTTTACCAATCCCTCCACTCCTTATTCCCAAAATTCCTTCCTCATTCCCAAAATTCCTTCCCGAATTTTTAACACCAAGCAAAGTGCCAATCTTGGAATGTTCTCCTTCCTTCTTTTCCCACGTTTTCCCAAAAATCACATTCCCCACCCTCGGGAATTTTTCCCATCCCGAGCTCCTTCCCTGCAGCCCTTCAGCCACTCCAGCCCTTCCAGGAATTCTTGGAATTTGGATAAATCCCATCCTTTTTATCCAACATTAGTAAAGACACATTCCCGGGAAAACACCGCGGCCAAACCTCCCCCGGGAATTCTGGTGGGAAAAGGGATCGGTGCCTTGGGATTGGGAATATCCAAGAGAATTCCCACCAGGAGCCCAAAATCCCACCTCGGGATTTCACCACTGGAACTCATTCCCATAATTCCTGACCACCAATCTCCCAATTTTCCACGGAATTCCAAATTGGAATCTCCCAATTTTCCACGGAATATCCCAGATCCGCTCATTGCCCTTTCGGGGTGAAGATATTCCCAAAAATCCCCTTTTCCCAATGGAATAACAACTTGGAACAACCGCATCATTCCTCCCTCCTCACCCTCTCCATCCTTGCGATTCCAGCAGGAATTCCAGCAGGAATTTCCCACCTATGGTTCGGAATTCCAGCAGGAATTCCCGCCCGTGGTTCAGAATTCCAGCAGGAATGTCCCACCTGTGGTTCGGAATTCCAGCAGGAATTCCCGCTTGTTGTTTGGAATTCCAGCAGGAATTTCCCACCTGTGGTTCGGAATTCCAGCAGGAATTCCCGCCTGTGGTTCGGAATTCCAGCAGGAATTTCCCACCTGTGGTTCGGAATTCCAGCAGGAATTCCCGCTTGTTGTTTGGAATTCCAGCACTCACCGGCCGCTCCGTCCCGGAGTGAAATTTCCCAACTTTTCCCACCGGCGGCTCCAATTTTTCCTCACGTTCCCTCTGCTCCCCACCGGAATCTCCGAGGGGATGAAATCCCGTGGGATTTTCCATGGGAACCTCTGGAAGCGGCCGCTCCGTGGCCTTTTGGTCAAAAGCCAAATAAATCCCAGGAATGTTGATAAATTTATCCGACCACTCCCCTTCGGATCAATCCCGCCGGGATTGGTCCGACGCTTCCAGAGGGGCCGTTCCCAGGCAATCCCAGCCTCCTCAGATTCCCGGGAAAAACCGGCCAGGGCACTTGGAGAATTCCCAATTGGGGAAATAAAGGAATGACCCGAAGGGGGGATTTCCTTTATCCGTGTTTTATCCAGGATAAAAAAAAAAAATCGGGATGTTCCTTCTCTGTGCCAGGCCGAGTTTCGGATTTAAAATCCTGACGGCATATCCTCGCCGTCCCTTTGTATAATTCTTCCCATGTTACCACAAACAAAAAAAAGAAAAAAAAAGAAAGGATCTTGATATATTAAGATTGGCGCCAAAAAAAAAAAAAAAAAAAAAAAAAAACGGAAAAAAACTCTGATCAGGGAGGAAAAAACGATCAATATTAATTTAATTTGATGTTCCGTTGCAATAAAAATCTGGGAAATGCCTGGATTTTTAAATGGTGTAAAAATCACCCCGAAATTCAGCTTTTTGGCTGAAAAAAAAACACCAGAATACAAGGAAATGATTAATCATGGAAAAATCTGAGTTTAAAAAGATAAGATTTGGTTTAAAGCAAAATAAAACTGAGATTGGATTGGATGGAGATATCCCAGGGGAAAACAGCAGAGTTTTAAACGGAAAGGAAAAGGAAGGATTTTACGGTGGGAATTTAGAAATTAAAAATTATTCAAATTCATTATTACCCATCGATATTAAATTTGTTATTAAATACGAGGAGTGGGTTTCAGATAAATGTCCTAATTTTTAATTTTTATGGGATTTTAGGTGGGATTGGATCATCCGGGTTCCCCCTTGGAACCCCAAAGGCCCTTTAAGTTCGCTTTCCACCCAACACCATTCCGTACATTCTGATAAAAACTCCCCAAAAAATCCTTTTCGTTGGCCAAATCCCATCCGTAATTCCCAAGGACGAATCCATCCCGGAGCCTCTTCCTTCCCCCTGCTCGCCAAAGTTAATTCCGCTAAAAAAAAAAAAGGGATTAAAAAAAAAATAAAATAAAAAAATCAGAACTTCCATCGATCCCCATTGGAGCGAGGGAAGGATTTGGATTCTGCTGATGCGTTCATAATCCACCCTTAATAAATCACACTCTCGTTAATAACAGAGGCCGAGGCGAACCCGGAATGTCGGATAAACTTAAAACACTCCAGAGTCCGGCTGAAGCGCTCTGGGAAAGTTTGATTCCGACCGGGATCCTTGGGAAAAATGAGTTTTAACAGCTTGGCAGGAGGAATTTTTTCATGGAAAACCAAAATTCCTGGAGAATTGGAAGGATGACAGACGCTCAGTTTGGGTCGGTCTGGATAATTAAAATAAATTATTCCTAAAAAATTTTCATGGATGTGCTGCCGAAAAAACAGGAATAGGGAGAATAAATAATGTGGGATATGGGAATGAGGTGGGATGGGATCAGGATTAATCAAAGACCGAGATATCCCAAAAAAAACCGGAGATTCTGGTAAACAAAAAATCAGAATTTTAAATAGAGAGGAATCAACATCAGAAGAGCAAATCCCACAGCGGGAGTCATCTCCATGACAACAATTCCAGACAATGCGGAGGGACCTCGGGTGAAAATTCCACGGTGTTTTGTCATGGAACTCCCAACGATTTGGCGATTGGCAGAGGCCGCGGGAAAACAACCCGGGAATGCGTTCCAGACAAATTCCAAAGGACGATTTCCCAGGACAAGACAAGGGAGTGGGGAGGAAAAGAAAGGAGGACATGATGCGAGAAACTCCACTGGAAAGGGAATAGACCAAGCCAGTCCCACGAGCTTTCTTGGAAGCAGCCAGATCCAGAATTTATTCCATAAAAGATATGGAAACCGCGGAGCATTCCAGCGAGCTGGCAACGGCCACAGTGTCACCTCGGACGACCATACCAGAATCCGGATCGCTAGGGGTTGGAAAACGAATTCCCGGTCAACATCCAAGCTGGGCCAGTATCCCAGCCCAGAAGTGGAATTTCCAGGAATTTCCTTGCGGGACCTCATGCGGGACAATCTCTATTCCACGAAGACCCTGACCCGCCTACGCCTGTGTGCCATGGAAGAGATGTCCAAACATTCCAGCCGAGCCGCTTCGCCTCTTCTTCTCCCCGCTCCTGCATCCGAGGGAGCAGGATTCCGACTTCTTTCCCGGGCGCTCAGTCCTGCCCCGGATAGCTGGCAGGTGCCGGCCGTAATTCCAGAATTCCGTAACTCTTCCAGAACCAGGATGGGTGCGGAGAGACCTTAAATTTCACCAAATTCCCAGCCCATCCCGATGGTGCCTCCAGAAACCGCACAGGAACAGGCTGGAAGCTTTTCAACGTGTCTTTTCCCCTTCCGAGTGATGCAGTGGATTCAACCTCTGCGCGATTGATCCCCAAACTATTTCCAGCTCCCGGATAGGGATCGACGGGATCCATCAGAGCTAAAACAGAACTCAGGAAACATGGGAGAAGAAGTTCCACCGCGGGACCAAAATTCCTCAGGATTTTGGAGGAAAATGGGCACCGTCAATCCTTTCCTCATTCCGAGACATCCTCTCCCTGCTGACTCCAGGTGGAGATCCTTCCCATTCAGGAGCCGCCGGGTCCCTCATCCCAAAATCCCACTGTCCAGCCTCATTTGGGTGGATTGTGGGAATCTTTGCTGTTCCGCACCCCAAAATTGACTCCTGGATAGCAGCGCGGAAGCAGATGCTGGAGGTGAAACTCCATTAAAAAAATGGCGCATTTCCTCCTGGTGGAAGCAGAAAAGCCAAACCGGGGAAATTCCACGGAAGCCCAATCGCCGACTGAGGCCCTCTGGTCCCTAGAGTGGAAATCGGGTGACAAGGCACATGCCATCGACATTCCATGGACAATCCGGGAACTGGAAGGGCTCCTCGGCAGCGTACCAAGGTGCTCTTCCACGAACCTACTATCCGATGCCTCCTGGCATCTCCGCGGATTGAGCCCTTCCCAACTTCCAGCCCCCATCCCCAGCTTTTCCTTGCCATCCCAATAATCTTTCCTTTTCCATCCCCACGCTTTTCCAGCCCTTCCCAACTTTTCTAATTCCATCCCTTCTTTTCCAGTCCCTTCCCATCTTTTCTAGCCCCTTCCCAATTTCCAGCCCCATCCCAGATTTTCCAGCCCTTCCCTTTTTTTCCAGCTCCATCCTGGATTTTCCAGCCCCATCCTGGATTTTCCAGCTCCTTCCCAACTTTTTCAGCCCCATTCCTTCTTTTCCAGCCCCATCCCAGCTTTTCCAACCCTTCCCAAGTTTTCCAATTCCATCCCTTCTTTTCCAGCTCCTTCCCAAATTTTCCAGTCCCTTCCCAGATTTCCCAGCCCCTCTCAACTTTTCCAGCCCCATTCCTTCTTTTCCAGCCCCACCCCTTCTTTTCCAGCCTCATTCCAACTTTTCCAGCGCCACCCAAATTTTTCCTTTCCATCCCAGCTTTTCCAGCCCTTCCTAGGTTTTCTAATTCCATCCTTCTTTTCCAGCCACTCTGACTTTTCCTTCCATCCCAACTTTTTCCACCCCAGCTTTGTCACAGCTTCTTCCAGATCTTTCCCCTTCAAGGCCCCTTCCATCTATTCTTCAGCCCCCTTCCTCAACTTTTCCAGCCACACCCCTATCTTTATCCAGCTCATTTCCAACTTTTCCATGCCCCTCACCTTCCTTTTCCAGCCCCTTCCCATCTTTTCCAGCCCTCTTCCCAGATTTTCCAGCCCCTTCCCAGATTTCCCCAGCCCATATCCACTTTTTTCCAGCCCAACTCCTGGGCATTTTCCAGCCCCATCCTGTATTTTCCATCTCCTTCCCAATATTCCCCTTCCTTTTTCCAGCCCCACCCTTCTTTCCAGCCTATTCCAACTTTTTCCAGACCCTCCCAGCTTTTCCGTTTCCCCTCCAACTTTTTCCAGCCCTTCCCAGCTTTTCTAATTCCATCCCATCTATTTTCAGCCCCTTCCCAACTTTTCCAGCCCCACCCCTCTTTCCAGCCTCATTCCAACTTTTCCAGCCCCATCCCAGCTTTTCCAGCCCTTCCCAAGTTTTCCAATTCCATCCCTTCTTTTTCAGCTCCTTCCCATCTTTTCCAGCCCCTTCCCAGATTTTCCAGCCCCTTCCTGCCTTTTCCAGCCCCATCCTGAATTTTCCTTTCCCATCCCAGCTTTTCCAGCCCTTCCCAAGTTTTCCAATTCCATCCCTTCTTTTCCAGCTCCATCCCAACTTTCCCAGCTCCATCCCAAATTTCCCTTTCCCATCCCTATTTTCCAGCCCCATCTTCCAGCCCTTCCCAGGTTTTCCAGCCCTTCCCAAGTTTTCCAATTCCGTCCCTTCCTTTCCAGTCCCATCCCAGCTTTTCCAGCCCCAAATCCAGGGAAAACCCTGCAAACCCTCACTTCCACACCTTTAAGCGGCTTTTCCCACCCAAATCCAACCAATCCCATGCAAACAAATCCCATTTATCCCAAAAAACTTCCCCACCCCATCCCAAACGATTCTGAGCCGCAGAAGTTCCCGAAATATCCCACCCCAAAATCCCGGGAATGGCCCCGGGGCAGAGTCGCCCTCCGCGAGTTCAATCAAACGGAGCGGATCGATCGGAGCCCGAGCAATTCCCGATTTTTACCGGGATCAATCCCCCGGCAGCAAAATCTGCCCACATTCCCGATCCACGGCTCTTTTCCGAAAGAAAATCCGGATCAATCCGTGGATTAATTCGCGACGTCATAAATGGAAAGACTTTGTAACCAAAATTCCCTTTTTTTTCCCCGTTCCAAGCGGATTTGCCGGAACGGGACGCAGCCGTTTGAGCGATTTTCATGGAAAACATCGATCCCGTCTTTTCATTCGCCGCGGATTTGTTCGGGAACGGCGCATTCCGTGCTTAACAAAGAGGAAGTCTGAGGGATTTGAGGTGGAAAAAATCGGTGCTAAAATAAAATTAATTTAGCTTTTGGAAATGTTCCCTCAGAGCACAAAAAAAAAAAAAACAAAAAATAAAAAAAAAAAAAAAAAAAAAAAAAAAAAAAAAAAAAAAAAAAAAAATCGGGAATAATCTCCTTGAATTCCATGTCTGGATTCCTTAGGAAGTCGGTGCGAGCAAATATCACCGGAATGGAAAAAAAGGGAATTTTTCCCATAATTGCTTAAATTAAGGAGAGCCCTGAAGGGGCTGGAGCGGGGCCAGGGATGGGAATGCAGATGGAAAAAATGCTGGAAAATTCTGGAGGGAGCCGGGAAAAGGCTGAGACCAGAGCAAAGGAGACACCATCGGGATGGGCTGGAATTTGGGAATCTTTAAGGTCTCTCCCCCATCCCGGGATTCTGGAATTACGGAATCCGTGCCCCTGGAAAACCGGCGGCTGCCAGGGAGAGCCCGGGAAAAGTGGGGAATTTCTCCATGGAAAAGGGGTCAGGTCTTGGAAAGGATTTCCCATGGAAAATTCCTGGAATTCCACTCAGAGCTCTGGGCTGGGATCTGGCCCAGCTTGGATTTGATCTTGGAATTCTTTTCCAACCCAAACGATCCCGGGATTTATGGCTAAAGCCGGGTTAGCACCTGGATCCTTCCAGGGGTTTTTTGGGATCGCTGATTCATTTCACTTTTTGGGATACGCTCCATCCGGATCCTCCCTCCGGATGCTTCAACGGGGAAAACAGCTCCCAAAAAAAAAAAAAAAAAAAAAAAAAATCCACAAAAGGCCTGGAAAAATCCACAGGCGGCGGAGCACCTGCAAGGATGGGGAAGGGAAAAACGGGAAAAGAGGGAAAAATGGAAATGGGGATGAGGGAAAAACAAAAAGCGGAGCAGCTGCTCCATTCACGGAGCGCGATCCGTCGGATCTGAAAGGCGCCGCATTTCCATGGGAAAACAATGGGAAGCTCCGAGCGAAAAACAAATCCGGGCCCGGCGGGAGGGGGTTGATCCTCCCCTAAAACGGGGGGAAAAATCCACTGGAATTCTCCACATCCAAGGATTTTTGGAAAAGCGGCCAAGGATCAGAGGTTTGGGTCAGCTCGGGGTCATTCCCGAGGGTCATTCCCAAACTCCCAGTTTTCCCGTTTTTTTCTGGTTTTTTCCTGGTTTTTTCTGTGCTTACATGGTGGAGATGATGGAATATGGAGAGAGGAATTTTGGGATTTTGGGATCTAAGTTCTGGAAACAGGGATTGGGAAGGTTTTGGGATGGAGGCAGGGAGGTGGAGGGAAGGGCAAGGAGACCCTTGCTCCTCATCCATTCCTTTTCCATGAGGTCCCTGTCCCCTGGAATCCACATCCCCACGTGGGATTCCACTCTCATCCACCCATTTTCCATGTGATCCCACCCTTTGGAATCCACAAGTTCCACTCATCCCTCCCTTTTCCATGTCCTGTTTTCCCTCGGAATCCACGATTCCCACTCTCATACCTGCCTTTTCCATGTTCTCTCATCCTTTGGAATCCACAATTCCCACTCTCATCCCAACCTTTTCCATGTGTTCCCTGTCCCTGGAATCCACATTCCCACATTGGATTTCTACTCTCATCCATCCCTTTTCCATGTTCTCCCATCCCTTGGAATCCTCTCCCACGGTGGGATTTCCATTCTCATCCCTCCCTTTTCCACGTGATCCCATCTCTTGGAATCCGTGATTCCCACTCTCATCCCAACCTTTTCCATGTGTTCCCTGTCCCTGGAATTCACGATTCCCACATTGGGATTTCCATTCTCATCCATCCATTTTCCATGTCCTCTTTTCCCTTGGAATCCACATTCCCACTGTGGGATTTCCATTCTCATCCCTCCCTTTTCCACGTGATCCCATCCTTTGGAATTCACAATTTCCCCTCATCCGTCCCTTTTCCATGTCCTGTTTTCCCTCGGAATCCACGATTCCCACTCTCATCCCTTTTTTTTCCATGTGTTCCTTGTCCCTTGGAATGCACATTCCCACAGTGGGATTTCCACTCTCATCCCTCCCTTTTCCATGTGTCCCCTGTCCTTGGAATCCACATTCCCACACTGAGATTTCCACTCTCATCTCAACCTTTTCCATGCCCTCTTTTCCCTTGGAATTCACGATTCCCATTCCCATCCACCCCTTTTCCTGTCCTGCCACTCCCTCAAAATCCACATTCGCACTGTGGGATTTCCACTCTCATTCCACCCCTTTTCCATGTCCTCTTTTCCCTTGGAATCCACATTCCCACAGTGAGATTTCCATTCTCATTCCTCCCTTTTCCACATGATCCCATCTCTTGGAATCCGTGATTCCCACTCTCATCCCAACCTTTTCCATGTGTTCCCTGTCCTTAGAGTTCACAATTCCCACAGTGGGATTTCCACTCTCATCCCTTTCTTTTCCATGTGTTCGCTGTCCCTGGAATCCGCATTCCCACAAAGGGATCCCTCATCCCTCCCTTTTTCATGTGATCCCATCCCTCAGAATCCACATTCCTGCTCTCATCCCAACCTTTTCCATGTGTTCATTGTCCCTGGAATCCACATTCCCACAGTGGGATTTCCACTCTCATTCCACCCCTTTTCCATGTCCTCTTTTCCCTTGGAATCCACAATTCCCACAATGGGATCCCTCATCCCCCCCTTTTACATGCTCTCCCATCTTTGGCAATCCACAATTCCCATTCTCATTCTTCCTTTTTCCATGTTCTCCCATCCCGCAATCCACATTCCCACAGTGGGATTCCCACTCTCATTCCCTTCCTTTTCCATGTGTTCCCTGTCCCTGGAATTCACGATTCCCACATTGGGATTTCCATCTCATCCATCCATTTTCCATGTCCTCTTTTCCCTTGGAATGCACATCCCCACAGTGGGATTTCCATTCTCATCCCTCCCTTTTCCACGTGATCCCACCCTTTGGAATTCACAATTTCCAGTCATCCCTCCCTTTTCCATGTCCTGTTTTCCCTCGGAATCCACGATTCCCACTCTCATCCCTTTTTTTTCCATGTGTTCCTTGTCCCTTGGAATGCACATTCCCACAGTGGGATTTCCATTCTCATTCCTCCCTTTTACGTGCTCTCCCATCTTTGGGAATCCACAATTCCCATTCTCATTCCTCCTTTTTCCATGTTCTCCCATCCCTCGAAATCCACATTCCCACAGTGGGATTTCCATTCTCATCCATCCCTTTTCCACGTGATCCCATCCTTTGGAATCCACGATTCCCACTCTCATCTCTTTCTTTTCCATGTGTTCGTTGTCCCTGGAATCCACATTCCCACAAAGGGATCCCTCATCCCTCCCTTTTTCATGTGATCCCATCCCTCAGAATCCACATTCCTGCTCTCATCCCAACCTTTTCCATGTGTTCCCTGTCCCTGGAATTCACGATTCCCACAGTGGGATTTCCACTCTCATTCCACCCCTTTTCCATGTCCTCTTTTCCCTTGGAATCCACAATTCCCTCTCATCCCTCACTTTTCCATGTTCTCACATCCTTTGGAATCCACAATTCCCTCTCATCCCTCCCTTTTCCATGTTCTTCCACCCCTTCCCGAGCAGCGGCCCCATGGGATGGGCGGGAGCCTCCTCTTCTTCCTCATCCCAAATTTATCCACACCCGGAATTCCCATTCCCACAAAGCCCTGGGACACTGAGGAAAACCGGGAATGCTCCCAATTAAAAACCGCCTCAGAGGGAACAAAACACAGGAATTCCCACTCCATCCTTCCTGGGATTTAGGGATTGGGGTGGGCGGGTGGATTTAAATCAGGAAATCCAAAAAAATCCCAGAAAACATCAGGAAAAATTCTGGAATTTCAGGGATACGCCTGGATACCCCCAGTCCTGGATACCCCCATTGCTGGGAGCTGCTCCCAGGTAAATCCAAGTGGGAATTTTATCGGAACTGCCTCTTTTTTCCACAATTTAAAAGGGAAAAGGGAAATTTTCCAAAATAGGGAAGGAAAAGCTCCGGGAGGAGCCTCCCTGGTGGCACATCCCGAATTTTTCCGAGATGTTCCCAGAAATCCCGAGCCCCAGGAGCCTCTTCCCTCTCGTCATCCCAGGTTTTTATGGGATGTGCCGAGCCCGTGATTCCTTGGAATGACATTTTCCTTAATTCCAGAGGAAAATTCAATGGAAAACCTTGGGAATCGCAGCCAGGGCCGGCCACCACACAGCCCATTCCCATGGGATAAATCCCAAAGTTTTGCCCAGCCCCTTCAGCATTCCAGAACTGCGGAAAGAGGGAAAACTCGGCCCTTTCCTGGGATTATCCATGGATTTTCCACCTTTTCCTACCAAAACTCCCCCAAACATCGGGAACGCGTTTTCCCGACGGGATTTAACGGCGCAGAATTCCATAGTTTTTTTCCAGAGGAGCTTGGGCAGGTTCCTGTCTCCTTAAAAAGCGGCTCCGAGCTCCCGGACCCCGTGGGAGGTTGGGATAATTTTATCCCGGGTGTCCAACACCCCCTCCCACGGAGCGGGAACGGCTCTTCCCGAAGGATCCGCAGCTCTGGGATGGAGGGGACAGGGAGGATCCAGGAGAATCCCAAAAATCCTCAGGAATTTCTGCATCCTCCTTTTCCCAGAATCCCGTTCCCAGATCCGGGAGAGGGAGGAGGGATGGTCCAGGTTATCGAATTCTGAAGGAATTGAAGGTTTGGGAATTTCCAGAGCTTGGGGTATCCAAGGAAATCTCTGCCCTATGGAATGGCTCCGGGGTGGGAAAAACCAGCACCTGGAGTGCAGGGATGGGCCTGGAGCCTGGATCACGGCTGGATTTCCTGGAATTCTGCACTGGGATCAGGGAAACATCCCACAGATTCCCTGGAATCCTGCACTGGGATCAGGGAAACATCCCACAGATTCCCTGGAATTCTGCACTGGGATCGGTGGGACACCCCATGGATTCCCTGGAATCTCATAATGGGATCAGTGGGACACCCCATGGATTCCCTGGAATCTCATAATGGGATCAGGGAAACATCCCATGGATTTCCTGGACACCTCAGGACATTCCAGACCAGTGTCCAGTGTCCATCACTGCCCAGTCCATTCCAGTGTCCATCACCATTCCAGTGACCATCACTCCCCACCCTATTCCAGTGTCCACCACTGCCCAGTCCATCCCAGTGTCCATCACCCCCACCCCATTCCAGTGTCCATCACTGCCCAGACCATTCCAGTGACCATCACCCCCATTCCAGTGTCCATCACTGCTCAGTCCACTCCAGTGTCCATCACTGCCCCATCCCAGTGACCATCACCCCCCAGACCATTCCAGTGTCCATCACTGCTCAGTCCATTCCAGTGTCCACCACTGCCCAGTCCATTCCAGTGTCCATCACTGCTCCATCCCAGTGTCCATCACTGCCCAGACCATCCCAGTGTCCATCACTGCCCATCCATTCCAGTGTCCATCACTGCCCAGTCCATTCCAGTGTCCATCACTGCCCATCCCAGTGTCCATCACTGCCCAGTCCATCCCAGTGTCCATCACTGCCCCATCCCAGTGTCCATCACTGCCAGTCCATTCCAGTGTCCATCACTGCCCAGACCATCCCAGTGCCATCACTGCCCAGTCCAATCCAGTGTCCATCACCCCCCAGACCATTCCAGTGACCATTACTCCCCTATTCCAGTATCCATCACCCCCCACCTCCATTCCATCCCAGTGCCCACCACAGCCCAGCAGAGCACCCAGCACAGACTGACCATGACCCCCCGGACACGAGTGACCATCACAAACCAGCGCTGGGGCCCCACAGCCCAGCCCTGCCGGTCCCGGTCCCAATCCTGATCCCAATCCCGGTCCCATCCCATCCGTCCCAATCCCTCCCGATCCAGTCCCAATCATGATCCCAATCCCGGTCCCAATCATGATACAGTCCCATCTGATCCAATCCTGTCCAATCCCGATCCATCCGATCCCAAATCCCTGTCCCCAATCCTGATCCCAATCCTGATCCCAGTCCTGGTCCCAATCCCAGTCCCGGTTCCCAGCCCAGTCCCGGAAGGTGCCTGGAGCGGGGAGCGGCCCCGGGACGGCAGCGCTGCCACCGGGCTCTGCGGGGACGGGAGGGGACAGCGGAGATGGGGACACCGGGATGGGGACAGCGAGATGGGACGGGAGGGGTCAGCAGGGATGGGACAGGGTGGGGACAGCGGGGGGACACCTGACGGGACAGCGGGGATGGGGAC
The DNA here is from genome assembly GCA_009741485.1 of Malurus cyaneus samueli. Classification (NCBI taxonomy): domain Eukaryota; kingdom Metazoa; phylum Chordata; class Aves; order Passeriformes; family Maluridae; genus Malurus; species Malurus cyaneus. The sequence goes on from VKON01002371.1 coordinate 18,791, forward strand.
ACTAGGATGGGGAATCAGGACAGGGACAGGAGGGGACAGTGGGGGCATGGGAGCAGGGGATGGGCAGAGAGATGGGACACAGAGGATCGGGAAACCGAGAATGGGGACACCGGGATGGGGACACCGAGGGACCGAGCACCGGGCAATGGGGACCGTCCTGCCGGGCCGGGGCCGCTCGCCCCCCGCCGGCCGGGCGAGTTTGCCGGTGCTGCGGGGCGCAGTGGTGGCGGAGCGGGGCGGACGGGGGCGGGATGAGGAACGGGACCGGTCCGGGTGCGGGGTGGATCGGGGCCCGGCGGTGCGGGTCGGGAGCGGCCGGAATGCGGAGCGGGCCGGGATGGGTTGGGATGCGGATCGGGACCAGAGCGGATCGCGTGAGGGTCGGGGCCGGTTTGGGGTGCGGGCCGGGATCGGTGCGGGTGAGGTCGGGGCCGGGACCGGCCGGGATGAGGTCGGGGCCGGTCCGGGTGCGTGCGGATAGGGTGAGGGTCGGGGCCGCCCGGGATGAGGATCGGAGCGCGGACCGGGGCCGGTCCGGGATGCGGATCAGGGTGAGGGTCGGGGCCGGTCCCCGGGTGCGGATCAGAATGCGGGTGAGGGCCGGTTCGGGATCTGTCGCGGTGCGGATCAAGGCACGGATCAGGGTTTGGGTCGGGGCCGGTTCGGGTGCGGGAATTCCCGGTCCCGGTCCGGATCCGCATCCCGGTGCGGGAGGGTCTCGGTCCCGGTCCGGATCCGCATCCCGGCGCGGGAGGGTCCCGGTCCCGGTCCGGGTCCGCATCCCGGCGCGGGAGGGTCCCGGTCCGGTCTGCGTCCCGGTGCGGTCCCGGTGCGGTCCCGGTGCGGCTCGCTCTGCGCACCCCGGCTCGGCGGCTGAGTCCCGCTCCGGCCGCTGATCCCGGCGCGGCGGCGGCGGCCGCTCGGGGAGCTCTCCCTCCCTCTCTCCTCTCCGTCCCTCCCTCCTCCCCTTCCCTTCCCTTGCCTCACTCACCGTTGCTGCAGGTCGGGGATGCCGATGCGCACCACGATGGCGCCGGGCGCGGGCTCCTCCATGCGCGCCGGGGCCGCCAGCTTGGGCGAGCGGGGCCGCGCCGGGGCCCGGGCCGGCTCCAGGGCGGCTCCTCCCGCAGGCCGGGGCTCGGCTCTCCGCTGACGCCGGGGCTGGCGCTCCGGCGGCGGCTCGGCGGCCGGGACTCGGGGCTCTCATGCTGCTGCCGCGGGGCTCAGCGGCTGCCCGCTCCGCTCGGCTCCGCTCCGCGCCGGGGCCGCGGCGGCGGCCGCACCCGCTCCGCTCCGCTCCGCCGCTCCGCGCGGGGCGCGCCAGCGCGCCGCCCGGGGGCCCTGCGGGGACAAGAGGGGTCAGAGAGCGCGGGACGGCCCGGGGAGCGACACCGGGAGGGGCGGCCCCGCTCGGGGATCCCGGGAAGGGTGGCCCGTTGGGATTCCCGGGAGGGGCGGCCCCGATCGGGATCCCGGAGGGAGCGGCACAGTTTGGGATATCCCGGGAGATTTGGCCCAGGTTGGGATATCCCGGGAGATTCGGCCCCGGTTGTGATATCCCGGGAGGGGCAGCTCGGTTGGGATATCCCGGGAGGGGTGGCACCGTTGGGAGATTTGCCCCGTTGGGAATATCCCGGGAGATTGGCCCGTTGGGATATCCCGGGAGATTTCGCTCGGTTGGGATATCCCGGGAGATTTGGCCCGTTGGGTATCCGGAGGGGCCCGTTGGGATATCCCGGGAGATTGGCTCGGTTGGGATATCCCGGGAGATGGCTCGTTGGGATATCCCGGGAGATTCGCCCCGGTTGGGATATCCCGGGAGGGGCGGCCCGTTGGGATATCCCGGGAGATTCGGCTCGGTTGGGATATCCCAGGAGATTCAGCCCCGGTTGGGATATCCCGGGAGGGGCGGCCCCGTTGGGATATCCCGGGAGGGGCGGCACAGTTGGGATATCCCGGGAGGTTCAGCCCCGGTTGGGATATCCCGGGACATTCGGCCCCGTTGGGATATCCCGGGAGATTAGGCTCGGTTGGGATATCCCGGGAGGGGCGGCACAGTTGGGATATCCCAGGAGATTCAGCCCCGGTTGGGATATCCCGGGAGGTTCGGTCCCGTTGGGGATCCCGGGAGATTTGGCCCCGTTGGGGGGGCGGGGGATTGTCCCGTGCTGTCCCCGAGGTGCCACCGCCACTCGGAGCTTCCAGAGCCCCGGGAAGCCGCAGAGACCGCGGCCGTGGGGACACGGGGGGGCGGGGGATTGTCCCGTGCGGTCCCCGAGGTGTTCCCGTGCTGTCCCCGAGGTGCCACCGCCGCTCGGTGACACCGGGTGCGGTCCCAGCCCCGTGCCAGCCATGCCCGCTGTCCCCATGCTGTCCCCGTGCCAGCCATGCCCGCTGTCCCCACGCTGTCCCCGTGCCAGCCGTGCCGGCTGTCCCACGCTGTCCCGTGCCAGGCTTCCCCACGCTTGTCCCGTAGCCAGCCATGCCTGTGTCCCGCACTGGACGGCCAACCCCGAGGTCACCCGCTGTCTGCCGGCCCACGAGGACGGGGACACCGAGCTGCCCGGGCCCGCCCCGCCGTGGCCTTTGTCACCGCGGGTGGCCTTGGGGACAAACCCGGCCGGGACGGGGACAGGGGGGGGACAGGGGACAGGGAAAAGGGACAGGACAGCAGGCAGGACAGGAAAAAGGGGGAAGGGACACAACAGGAGGAAGGGACAGTGACAGGTTAGCAGGAGAAGGGACAGGAGCAGGGGACAGGGACAGGAAAAGGGAAAGAGACAGGGACAGGAGGAAGGGACAGAAAAAGGGGGAAGGGACCGGGACAGGAGAACGGGGAAGGGACAGAGACAGGAGACAGGGCAGAGGAGCAGGAGGACAGGGAAGGAAAAGGACAGAGGGAAGGGACAGAGACGGGGAAAGGGGGAAAGGGACAGGGACAGAAAAAGAGGGAAGGTACAGGGACAGAGAAAGGGACAGGGACAGGATAGCGGGGAAGGGACATGGAGAAGGCGACAGGAAGCAGAAGAAGGGACAGGGAGGTGGGACAGGGAAGGGGGCAGGGGGGGAGGGACAGGAGAGGACAGGAGGAAAGGGACGGCAAGGGACAGAAGAAGAAGGGAAGGACAGCGAAGGGAGAGAGGATAAGTGGTAGGCAGGAGGATGGAAGGGACAGGGACAGGAAAAGGGACAGGGGAAGGGACAGAAACAGAAGGGACAGGCACAGGAAGCCGGGCGAAGGGGACAGTGGAAAAGGAAAAAGAGGGCGTAAGGGACAGGAGAAGGGGACAGGAACAGGAAAAGGGACAGGGGGAAGGGACAGGAGCAAGGGAAGTGACAAGAGAAGGGGAGAGGAGCAGGAGAAGGGGACAGGAAAAGGGGGAAGTGACAGAGACAGGGGACAGGGACAGGAGCCGGGGAAGGGACAGGGACCAGGGACAAGGGACAGGGACAAGGAAGGGGGGGAAAAGGGAAAGGGAAAGGGACAGGGGGAAGGATCAGGATTGTCCCCCCCGGAGTCCCCCCTGTGCCCGCGGGTGGCCACACTGTCCCCCTGCAGTGTCCCGCAGTGTGTCTACACTGTCCCCGCAGTGTCCCCGCGGTGTCCCCAGCGCCTGCCGGGAAATTCCGCCGCCCATCGATTTTTCCCTGTCCCGCTTTTTCCAGGGACACCGGGGGTTAAAGGGCGAGCGCCACCCCAGGGACGGGCGGCGACATCGGGTGACACCGGGGCTGGTGACACCGCCGGTGTCCCTAAATGTCCCGCGCAGGGTCGGGGACAGCCCTGATCCCCCCAGGAAATCCTGCAGGAAGAGCTCGGAGCTCATTTTTTATTATTATTTTTAGGATTTTTTGGGAATTTTTTTTTTATTTTTGGGATTTTTGGGACTTTTGGGATTTTTTTATTTTGGGATTTTTCAGATTTGCGGAGCAGGATCACAGAATTATGGGATGATGGCAGATGGGACATTAAAACCCCCTCAGTGCCACCACTCGGGGACAAATCCCGCTGTCCCAGGGCGCTCCAAACCCCATAAAAAAACAATTCCCAGGATCAGGGGTGCCATAAGAAAAAACAGCTCCTCTGGGAATTCCATCCCCGCCAGGAATCCCTTCCCAAATCCCAAAAATCCATTCCCCGTGTCCCATCCCTCCATCCCATAATTTTTTTTTTCCCTCTCCCCTTTTCCCGCAGCTCCTCAGCACGAGAGCCAAAATTAGGTCAGGGCAGCGCCGCTGTTTTCCGGGTGGAACATTCCCGATTTTCCGGGTGGAACATTCCCGATTTTCCCGGCTTTTCCTTTCCGGAGGATCCCGGAGCTCGGCGCCACAAAATCCCAAAAATTCCCGGCTCTTCCAACCCCCAGGACAGCCCCATTTGTGGGGGGAAAAAATGGGATTTTGGGTTCATTCAGCCCTGTCATTGAGAGGACAGGATGAGGGGTTTGGGGGAAGGAACGGATTTGGGGACAGGACAAGGATGACAGGACAGGGGGGTTTGGGGACAGGGTTTTGGGACAGTGGAGGGGTTTAGGGACAGAATTGGGGTTTGGGGACAGGAACAGGATTTGGGGACAAGAACAGATTTGAGGAAAGGACACGGATTTGGGGACAGGACCAGGGTTAGGGGACAGTGGAGGGGTTTGGGGACAGGACACAGATTTGGGGACCAGGACCAGGTTTAGGGGACAGAGGAGGGGTTTAGTAACCAGACTGGCGTTTGGGGGCAGGAACAGATTTGGGGACAGCAACAGATTTGTGGACAGAAGGAGACAGACAAGGTTTGGGGACAGCCAGATTGACACAAGGTGGGACAGAGGTTTGGGGACACAACAATGTGGCGAAAGGTTTGGGGACAGAACAGGAGGGTTTGGGGACAGCAACAGATTTGTGGACAGAACAAGGATTTGGGGACAGGACAGGAGGTTTTAGGGACAGTGGAGGGGTTTGGGGACAGTGGAGGGGTTTGGGGACACGAACACATTTGGGGACAGGACAGGGATTTGGGGACAGGACAGGGTTAAGGGACAGGGGAGGGGGGGATTTTGGGGACCAGGAACAGATTTTAGGGACAGGACACAGATTTGGGGATCAGGACAGGGATTTGGGGACAGAACAGGGCTTTGGGGACAGGAACAGCTTTGGGGACAGGGGAGGGGTTTGGGGACAGGGAACGGATTTTGGGGACAGGAACAGATTTTGGGTTTGGAGACAGGATGGGGGTTGGGGAAAAGATGGGGTTTGGGGACAGGACACAGATTTGGGGACAGGAATAGATTTGGGACAGGAACAGGGTGGTTTTTGGGGACAGTGGAGGGGTTTGGGGACAGAACAGATTTGTGGACAGAAAAAACCAAGGGGATTTGGGACAGGCAGGAGGGGGTTTGGGGACAGGGGGGGTTTTGGGGACAGGACTGGGGGATTTAGGACAGCACAACAGATTTAGGGACAGGGGTTTGGGGACAGGAACAGATTTGTGGCGACAAGATTTGGACGGACAGGATGGGATTTGGGGACAGAAACAGTTTGGGGACAGGAACAGCTTTGGGGACAGGACAGGGTTTTGGCACAGTGGAGGGGTTTAGGGACAGGATTGGGGTTTGGGGACAGGAACAGATTTGGGGTTTGGGGACAGGATGGGATTTGGGGATGAGGGTTTGGGGACAGGAAACACGATTTGGGTAACAGTGGAGGGG
>VKON01002373.1:6401-36037 GCA_009741485.1 Malurus cyaneus samueli
TTTTATTTTTTTGTTTTTTTTTTGGTTTTTTTTGTTTTTTTTTGGGGGGGGGGGTGTGTGTTGTTTTTTTTTCCCCAGTGAGTTTGAAGAGTCTCCCGAACTCTCTAAAACACCGTCATCAAGGGATAATTTGTCAGTGCTGGCAGCAGAGCTTTGGCTCTCTGGTCCCGAGCCAGAGAACTCTGTCTGTGCAGTGATAGAACAGCAGACACCCTAATGGGGAATCTGGAACCGGTTCAGCAAGGGCGAGAAAGAAAAAGCTGAATTAAAAACTCTAAAAAGCTTCAGAGTTCACCCAGAAAAGGCAGAGTGTTGAGGGAAATTGCTGCTGTGCCACTTTTAGGGAGGGAATTGCTCTTTTCACCAAACTGGGGGGTAGAAGCTGAGGATCCAGAGGGGAAATTGCTGTGGAAAAGAGCTGAGGTGTCCTCGCAGAGCTCTGAATGAAACAGGAGGGGCTGGAGCTGCTCAGAATGATGGAAAATCACCCCCAGCTCCATCCACCCTCACTGAGCCTGGAGATGGAGTGGGGAAGCAGCGGGGGAAAGGCAGCACGGGGCTCTTCCAGGGGGAGAAAATCCCTTTTTGGATTTTCTTACACAGCAGAGGATTCCCATCTGCAAGGAGGAGCTGCTCCAGATGCTGCTGCAGGATCTGTGGCAATGATGAGACTCAGTGGTGATAATTATAATTAGTAGCTGGAATAATAGACAGTAATATCGGGAGTAATAACGGGAGTCAGTACCGGGGTTATAACAGCAATATTCGAGTAATAGGTAATATTAGAGCCAATATCTGTGATATTAGAGATAATATCTGTGATAATAATGAGAGTCAATATCTGTGATAATAATGAGAATCAGGATTTGTGATAATAATGAGAATCAGTACCTGGAGTAATAATGAGAGGGAATATTGGGAGTAATAATGAGAGTAAATATCTGAAGTAATAATTGCAGTCAGTACCTGTGGTAATAACAGCAATATTAGAGTAATAGGTAATATTAGAGTCAATATCTATGATAATAATGAAAGTCGGGATCTGTGGTAATAATTAGTCAGTACCTGGAGTAATAATTACAGTACCACGTAATCTGTTTGTGCCAGCTTACCTAATAATTACTGAATGCCTCGAATTGGTGCTTGCTTTGTCTCCTTCTCCGGCTGGGCGAGGAAAGGGAAGGCTGGAGCAGACAGATGGCAGCCGAGCCCCACGGCTGAGCCTTTCCCCGGCTGAAAGGAGGGTGGGAGAGGCAGCGGGAACGCGAGAACGAGGAATTAACGGGAGTTTATAAAAAACCGCGGAGCGGTGCTGACATCTGCAGGGCTCCGAGCGGGAGCGCCGCCGGCCCAGGGCGGCCACCCCCACAAAACCGCCCAGACCAAAACCTGCCAACCCCAAAAAACTGCCCAGACCCCAAAAACCGCAGACCCCTTAAGGACAGTCCGGGGGTGATGCTCAGGAGGGCCGGGACTCGCCGGGACTCTCCAGCCGCGTTTCCAAGGCGATCCCGGATCCCAAAAGGACAGGGTGACATTTCAGGAGCGATGTGCGTTAATAAAAAGCCGCTGTTTGCAAACCTGGAGCTCTGAGCACAGCTTTAGGGGGACACAGAGGGGCTGCTGAGGGGGATCTCAGGGTCTGACCTTGGCACTGCCTCCCCGAGGGGTCTGCAGAGCGAACCCGAACTCAATTCTGAGCTTTTTTGGCCGTTCCTGCGCTCTTGGGGCAGTTCAAGGGGGTTGTGGTGCTCTGAACCCCTCCAAACCCCCGTGAGGGTGACACGGGGACAGAGGATGAGATGAGGATGAGGATGGATGAGGATGGATGAGGATGAGGATGGCACGGGGACAGAGGATTTACAGGGTCGAGCAGGACCCCATCAGGGGAAGAGATGCACAAAACCCTCTTTTTCCCTCAAACCCCTCTTTTTCACCCAAACCTTCATTTCTCACCCAAACCCCTCTTTCTCCCCCAAACGCCTCTTTCTTTCCAAACCCCCTTTCCTGCCCAAAACCCCCTTTATCCCACAAGCCCCTCTTTCTTTCCCAAACCCCTCTTTCTCACCGAAACCCTCCTTCCTGCCCAAACCCCCCCCTCCCCAACCCCTTTTTCTCCCAAACCCTCTTTTCTGCCCCATTCCCACCGTCATCCCTTTGCAGTTCCTGTGGGGTTTTTTGGAGCCCCCCCCAGCCCCTCCTGGGCTCCAGCTCCAGCACAGGGAATTTCTGCATTTCCCGGGGTCAGCTGCAAATCTCCCCAAACACACACACACACACACAAACACCGGCACCAGATTGTGCTGACTTGTTAAATACAAACGGAAACATAATTAGATTTATAACGCGTCTCTCCTCATGCCCAATCGCATAATTTACCAAAGCAGGTGGGGGGGAGAAGAACAAGCCCTCACAACCTGCTGAAATATCATTATTAACATGCACATGAAAAAGTCAATTATGCCAGAGGGAGGTATTTAAGTGAAGTGAGTTTCCATACTCTGGGATTACACCTTGGGGATTATATATTCCTTATTTATTTATTTATTATATTTATTTATTTATTTTATAGATTTCACTCACAGATCTCTGCTGCTGCTGCTCAGCAGTGAGGAACAACAACAAAAAAAAATTAAATAAAAATGGCACTCGGAGATATTTTTAATTCCCCCTAAAGAAATAGCCAAACATGCTATTGGTGAATAATTGCTCCTCTCCCCATAAATATTGTGTGGGCCCAGCCATGAAAAATGCGATGGAACCGTAATTTGGGGGATCTCAAGAAGGTGTGGGGGAAAGAACTCGGCTTGGCTGGTTCCTAGACTCAGCCTATCCCTGTTTAGGGCTGGCAGCACCGCTGGAGTTCGGGATTGTGCTCAGGAAGGATCGATCCCATCCCTCTGCACTGAGTTTTATCCACTCTCCCTTTCTCTTTTTGCTCCTCAGCCACAATGAGCGGATCTTCACATCCACGAGGAGAAATCAATCAGTGCCATTAGAACAAACCCATCACCAACCAATGCAGGCACCCCTCAGCCCCACAGAACTCTCCAGAAGGGATTCCTGGAGGTTTTTAGGGCTCCTGGAGCCCTGCTGAGCCCCATCGATGCCCTCCCTCCTTCCCGAGGTGTGACAAACCCAACGCTCTGTGTTTTGCTGAATTGTTGACTCTTTTTCCTCATTCCTGCGAGCCATAAAAGAGGGTTTTTTAGCAGGGCTGTGTGCTCCCAGCTCTGCCTGGCTCTGTGAGAACTGAACCGCCCCGACAGCAAAACCCAGCTTAAAGAACCACGTTTGAGCTCCCCGTTAATTGCAACTTATCCTGGGCCGGGATAATTGCTCGTAAATACCTGCAGAGCTGCCAAGGCCGTGTTAAGGCTTGTCAGTCTTTAATAAATCTCTGAGATTGAAGGTGCTGCTGGGTGCCCGTGGCTCTCCGGAGCAGGATCCCGCCCAGGCTGAGGGGACGTGAGAGAAGAGCTCCTGCAAAGGTCACCGGTATTTTCGGAGCAATAAATCACTGAGAGAAAGATTTGCATTTTGGCTGTATAAAAAATCCAGGGCCGGATTAGAGGGAAGCATACTTTTGCAGTAATATTTCTCTCCTGACTTGTTTTATTAGCTTCCTTTAAACATGTTACATTATTGCTTATAGAATTTCATTTACTTGGATTGGCAGCTTGATAAATATGTCTATTGGCGATGATTTGGATTGCTCTGGGCATTAATATTATTAAAACCTGTCACAAGGAAATGTCTGAAAGATGACTTACTGTAAAGATTACAGCACGAAATAAATCATACAATGGTATTTGTTACCGTTTATGGCCTCTTGGAGCCGAGTCAATCCCTTTTTATGTTGCATTATTTTTCAAGTTTTTATAGCCTTACATTATATATCGCTGTCAGAAATGAACAGATGGGGTGTCAAACACGAGCCTTGTGAATAATTCCCACCCTCGGGTTATTTGTATGAAGGACAAGTGTAAAGCTGCGTTCCCGGCAGCGGGAGCGGGATGGGGGTGCAGGAGGGGCAGCGCTTTGTGCTTTTGGGGATCACCCCAAAAAGCTGGGCAGGGTCTGGGATTGCAAACCCCGGGGTCTCTACCGCCCCAAATCCCCTGCTCTGTGCATGGTGAGGAGCTCAGGGACCCCAAACCCGCAGAGACACCCAAGGGTGGGTTCCTTGGGGCGCCTTGGAAATTTCAAAGCTGGGGTTCTGAACAAAACCCCTCCTCAGCCACACAAATGGTGTTTCTGGAGCTTGGGGAGGGTGAGGAGGCAGCCCAGCAGGAATTCTGGACACTGGGATGGTGAGGAGGGAGCCCAGCAGGAATTCTGGACACTGGGATGGTGAGGAGGGAGCCCAGCGGGAATTCTGGACATTGGGATGGTGAGCAGGGAGCCCAGTGGGAATTCTGGACACTGGAATTCCAAAATTGGTGTTATTGGGAAGCTCCTCTGGGAATGGGTGATGATATTTCGGGATCCTCTTTTTGCTGGGTTGGGCAGTGCTGTTGTTCCTGTTTTTGGGGCCTTCTTCTCAGATTTGGGGGCACATTCTGGTTGGGGTGATCTTACACCCCAGGAAATCAGGTTTGGGTTAAAAACACCCAGATGGGAGATCTGGCCCATCAGGGATTTATTTCTCAGTTCATTTTGGGTTGGATTTTGTAAATTGGCCTCCAGTTCCTCCTTTTGCCATTCCCTTTCCTTCTGGAGAATAAAACGTTTGGAATGCTGGAAGCAAAGCTCTCAGCCCTCACACACAGGATTTTCCTTCCCTTCAGTTTGTGTCCCACTCGTTCCTCTGGCACTCAGCTCCCTGTGAGTCCAGCAGCCATTCCTGGGGAGTTCAGACAGAAAATGTGGAGTTTGTCCCCTGATTTCAGTCAGAAAATATGGAGTTTGTCCCATGAGTTCAGTCAGATAAACCTGAATTTGTTCCATTAATTCAGTAAGATAATCCTGAATTTGTTCCATAAATTCAGTCAAATAATACAGAGTTTGTCCCATGATAAACCCAAGTTTATCCCATTAATTCAGTCAGATAAACCTGAGTTTGTCCCATGATAATCCCGAGTTTTTCCCATGATAAACCCGAGTTTATCCCATGAATTCAGTCAGATAAACCTGAGTTTGTCCCATGATAATCCCAAATTTGTCCCATGATAATCCCGAGTTTGTCCCATGATAATCCCGAGATTTTCCCATGATAATCCCGAGTTTTTCCCATGATAATCCCGAGTTTGTCCCATGATAATCCCGAGTTTATTCCAGCTGCTCTCTGCAGTTCCTTTCCCCGTGCTTCCCTGCCTCTCCCATTTTTCCAGGACTCCCCCCACAGATCAGGAAGGCTCTCCCTGTGCTCCTCATCCTCTTTCTCTGCTCCACCTCTCCCTGCTCCAGGCTTTTCTCCCACATCCACCACGAGTTTCAGGGATTTGAGGGATTTGAGGGATTTGAGGGGTTCCCATTCCCCCTGCAAGGAGCAGCTGTTGTCCTGCAGGGTTTCCAGGACTGATGCTGCGAGTTCTGAGTGCACGGGGAGAAGTTTCATAATTAGCTGAGTTCCCTGTGAACTTGTACAAACCAGCCCATTTATAATTTGGTCAGCTCCTGGTTTTTAATGAGGGCGCTGAGAGGGACCGGAGCCTCTGGCAGCATCGTTTCATATTTTAATTACCCGCAGTAATTCTGACAATTACGCCGATGCCTATAATCACACCTAATGACCATAAAAAAAAAAAGAAAAACAAAAAACCCTTTAATGATTGGATGAGGATTTAGATTAAACAGACATGCCATGGCTTAACGAGAAGCCAAAAGCTCCGTGGAGTTTCCAATGTTCCAAACCTTTTCATGGAGCCACAGCTCCAAAAGACAAAGAAAAATTCGTGCAAAGTTCCTTCCACAGGCCCAGTCCTGATTTCTGTGCCATGGGGTGAAATCTATTCCTGTGTCCCAGGCTGGGACTGGCTTTGTGCAGGATTAGAATATTAATTGGCCATTCTGGGCTCTGTCTGAGTCCAGGAGGGTTTAGATGTTCCCTGCCCTTGGCAGTGCCAGTGCTGGGGTCACAAACAGGGTTTAGGCCCAGCTCTTGGCAGTGCCAGTTCTGGGGTCACAAACAGGGTTTAGGATGTCACTGCAGCATGGTGGCTTTGGGGTTTAGCCCAAATTTGAATTAGAGGAGGGGTTTGAAGAGCATTGAGCCTCAGCTGAGTGTGCCTGGGGTTCACCAAAATCTGAATTCACCCCTCCCTGCCCTCCCCCACTCGGGGGGCAGCGAGTGAGGGACGCTCAGCATCAATTCCCCATTCTGGGATGGATGGGGCCACCCCACAGACCCCAAACAGGGCAGGGCTGGGCTCTGGGACTCCTCTGAGGGGCAGAGAGCACCCAAAGGTGCCACCAGATCACCCCAAAGGGGCTCAGCTGTCCCTGCTTGGGGCTCTCAGTGAAATCCCAGCATTTTCTCCGCTCTGGGAGAGCCAACTCCTGCTCTGTCATTGTTCTGCCATGAACAGCGTCACCAGGAGCGGGTGGAAGGAGCTCATGGCTCTAAGCCACGAATGATCCCAAATGTTCCCAGTCTCTGCTCTCCCGTAAACCTTGACAGATTGGGAGTGCTCGGTGAAATATTGCAACACTCAACACGCATTTACGAGACACAGATCCGTCCCGTGACGCTTTCCAGATGTGCGATTGCATCGCTCAGGAACAGCCTCAATTGCCCTCTGAAAATCCCCCATCAGGCTGCTCATCAACGCTGCTCCTAATTTAATTAACCCACTAACTAGCCATGCAAATTTTGATAAGCGGTGACCAGAACAAACAAAAGCAGGGAGCTGCTCTCAGAAAATGACAGCGTTGTCTTCGGGGATTTTTTTTTTTTTTTTTGTCGTTACCAGAAGAGTTGTTGTTTTTCCCTTTTTGTTTGCCAAATTCTGCTTTGTCCCTTCCTACATGACAACTGTTTCAAGGTTTTTAATCGAATAATGAGGAGATGAATTCGGCTCCCCCTTCCCCCGAGCTGTCGCTGCCTGAATTCCAGAACACAATCCCAAAAATTGGGGAGGGAAGGGAAGAGGAAGAGGAAGAGGAAGAGGAAGAGGAGAGGAAAGGAAGAGGGAAGAGGAAGAGGAAAGAAAGGAAGAGGAAAGGAGGAAGAGAAGAGGAGAGGAAGAGGAAGAGGAAGGAAGGAAGGAAGGAGGGGAAGAGGAAGGGGAAGAAGGAGAAGGAGAGGAAGAGGAAGAAGGAAAGGAAGGAGAAGGGAAAGAAAAGGAAAAGGGAAAAGGAAAGGAAAGGAAAAGGAAGAAAGAAAGGAAAGAAAAGGAAAAGGAAAGAGGAAAAGGAAAAGGAAAAGGAAAGGAAAGGTTGCTGTGTTCCCATGACAAGCGGTGGAAGAGCTGACATTGGGAGCGCAGCGAAGGATTCAACAAATCTTCAGGGCTTTGCAGAGGCATTTTGGAGTTTAAAGATATCTTGTCAGCGGGGAGCTGTTGGCAGCTCACAATTTGATAAAAGGACTTCCATTCGCTGCCTCCCAACGCTACAGACAACTGTGAATCACTTATGTTAGTCCTCAAACCAAGTTTGAAACATCTTGGATGTGTCTGGCCATCCTTTGGAGAGCTGCATCCCCTCCTGTGATTCATGGAAATGCCAGGGAATGGTTTGTGTGGGGTCACGGGCAAGGGGAAAGGCAGCGATGCCTCAGGATTTTTAGTTTTTGCATTTTCATGCGTCTGTATTCTTGTATTTCTCCAGTGCAGCACTAAAAACTCCTGTTCTCCCATCTTTAGACAAAACAATTCCTCTCTGAGCTGAACCCAAGGACACCTCAGAGCCCCAAAATATGGAAAAGCAGAGAATTGGGGGGAGCAAGTTTGGGGTGTTGACATCATCACCTGAAAGGATCATTGAGAATTAACACAAATATGTTAATGAGGCAGAACTTACAAAAGGTGAAGGGGCCAATTTGGGGTCAGTTCATGGTCAGTTTGGGGTCGGTTTGGGGTCAGTTTGGGATCAGTTTGTGGCCAGTTCAGGCTCAGTTCAGGTCAGTTCAGGGCCAGTTTGAGGTCAGTTTGAGGCCATTCGGGTATTTCAGGGTCAGTTTGGGGCCAGTTCAGGGTCAGCTCGGGGTCAGTTCGGGGTCAGTTCAGGGCCGGTTTGGGGCCAGTTTGGGGTATTTCAGTCAGCGTTGGGTCATTGAGGCTAGTTTGTGGGTCAGTTTTGGGCAGTTTGGGTCCATTTGGGGTCAGTTTGGGGTCCATTTGTTAAATTCAGGCACCTCCAGGGCAGTTCCCTGATGGTCACCTCCTCCCTGGGCAGTTCCCAGCCATGCCCAGGCTTTGGTGGCCGAGGTGGGGACAGCAGAGTCCCCATGGGTCCTACAGGAATGTCTCCATGATGGACACTGCTCTCTGCTATCCATTGCGGCACTGCTTTTGGGGTTTTCACTGCTTTTGGGCGCCTTTCTCCTCATTTTGGGAACAGCTTCAGTCCCTCGTGGTTCAGGTGTAACCTGGGAACGGAGAAATCTCCAAGGAAACACGAGATCCTCCCGTTCCTCCCCAGAACCTTCCCGGGGAGATGGACAAGGAAGGGCCGGGTGACACCAATTCCATCGGGAATTTCGAGCTCTGGACCCATTCCATTATTGATATTATTGATCAGGAGATCTCCCAGACAGCCGGGTTTATTTATTTATGAACGCTCCTAATCCGTAAAAGAACAAACCCCATCTCGAAATGGCAGGCGGCGCTGGGAGCTGCCAGGGAGCTGAGAGGAGGCAACCAGATCTCGCAACGAGGTGATCAAAGATTTCATGGAAAATACAGAATGTTCAAGCTGTTCTGCCAGCTGGGAGGTTTGTAGCAGGCTGGAATCGGTGCTGCTTGAAATGCTGCATGAATTCCTCCTCCACGGCAAAATGCACGGCCCCATCGCCCAGCAAGCTCCCAAATGGGATCAGGGACCGCAGACGGGCACGGATCCCATCCTGGAGCGAGGGGAGGGTGGAGAAAATCCTATGGGCAGGGAGGGAGGAGCTCCCGGGGGCTGCTGTGTCCCTGTCCCCCTCTGGGGGTGTCCCTGTCCCCTCTGGTGTGCCCTAACCCCTCTGGTGTGTCCCAAACCCCTCTGCTGTGTCCCAATCCCCCTCCAGTGTGTCCCAGCTCCACTCTGGGGTGTCCCTGACCCCTCTGAAGTGTCCCAATCCTGCTCTTGCTGGTGTTCCCAAACCTCCTCTGGTGTTCCGTCCACATGGATGCAAACCCCTCTGGGTTCCCAAACCTCTGCGTGTCCCAAACCCTCTGCTGCCCAACCCCGCTGTGTCCCAGCCTGCGTCTGTGTGTCCCAATCCCTCTCTGTGTGTCCCTGTCCCCTCTGCTGTGTCCCAATCCTGCTCTGGTGTGTCCCAGCCCCACTCTGGGGTGTCCCAATCTCCCTCTGGTGTGCCCTAAACCCCTCTGCTGTATCCACGCAGCTACTTGCTCTGTCCCCAGTCCCTGCCTGTCTAATACCCCTCCAGTGTGTCAGCCCCACTCCTGCTGGTGTCCCAGCCCACTCTGGATGAGTCCCTCGCGCCCAGTCCCCTCTCTGTGTGTCCCAACCCCTCTGATGTGTCCCAATCCTGCTCTGGTGTGTTCCAGTCCCTCTCTGGTGTGTCCCAACCCCACTCTGGGGTGTCCCAAACCTCTCTGCTATGTCCCAAACCCCTCTGGGGTGTCCCTGTCCCCTCTGGTGTCCCCCAATCCCCCTCTGGTGTGTTCCAGTCCCACTATGGGGTGTCCCAGCCCCACTCAGGGGTGTCACAATCCCCCTCTGGTGTGCCCCAAATCCTCCTGGTGTGTTTTGTCATAGCACTGGCAGCATCTCATTGAGAAAACATGGATGGATGGATGGACAAAGGATGGACAGAGGATGGGCAAAGGATGGATGAAGGATGGATAAAGGATGATAAAGGTTGGAAAAGGATGGAAAAGGTTGGAAAAGGATGGAAAAGGTTGGAAAAGGATGGATAAGGGTGGAAAAGGAGGAAAAGGTTGGATAAAGGATGGATAAAGGGTGGACCTAAAGGATGGATAAAGGTTGGATAAAGGATGGACCTGACGAAGGTTGGATCAAAGGATGGACAAGAGGTTGGATAGAAGGATGGATAAAGTCTTCGTTTAGTGGACAATGCTAGTGACACCTGGTTGATGGATCCTGCCTCAGATCCATGGGGAAACTCCCGTAGACTGAGCCACCCCCACCTGACCTTGTTTGTAGACAACCTGACGTCGGGTTGGATGCACAGGATTGAGGATCATGTTGATATAAGGCTTTGGTTCTATAAACTCAGGCGAAGTTGACATAGGGAAGATTGTCGACTAAGGATACAAGCTTGATGACACCCTGGATGTTGACAAGGACCTGGAAAAGGCATGGACAAAGGATGTGCAATAGGATGGCAGGTGGACAGGACTTTCCACGTCACGAGTCTTGAGCTCACGAGCCATGATACACGGGTTCTATTGACGCTTCTGTGTCTTGTCACCTGTCCTGCCTAGTTTTATCTTAAATTTGGCAACCGATGCATTAAGCGAACTGAGATGCGGAATTTCAAGGGTGGATTCCCCATAATATCGGCTCGATAGAGTGAACTACCCGACGGACTGGGAGGGCCTCCAAGGACCAGGCTTGGCCTGGCGTGGGTTCCCCGTCACTGAGCCCTGTGCTGGCACGAATTCCCGCACTCTTGGGCCTCGTGAATTGTGGCTGATTGATTCTACGACAGTATCTCCCGAGCAGTTATTGAGTATTTTCCCAATTGGTTATCCTTGGGATTTTACAAAGAGAGCCATAAACTGGAGGGATGGGTTGGTATGTTGGTACTACTTCCATTCGGTTTGTTGAATGCAAATGTGGTGTGACTATGGGGGCCATGTTTATGCTTAATGTGGCATGAATCCTCAATTCATTGGACTAATCAAAGTTTGGACATTGAATTTGGGTGATACTAATTATTCGGACTTGAATACTGTTCCCTCAGAATGCCTGGCTTTCATTGGATTCAATTTTCACAGGCACAACAGGCTAATTAGTTAAAGGACTAATCTTAATTGTGGATTATTTGGCTGAAATGGCTCTCTCGCGGAAACTTCTACCCCTCAAATGTGTCGCCTGTTTCTCTTTGGAAAGCTGACAGTCTGCGGAGGGTTGTCTGGATCTGGTGTGCTGGAATAAACTCCAATGTGCTCACTGTGAGCGGGATACTTTCTTGCTGCCTACCTTTCAGAAATGCTTTTGTTTGCAAATTAATTGTGTGAGAATTTCCTCACCCATATGTTCCAGGGCATATTATGGAATTGCTCTTAACTGTTTGAACGAGGGGATAGTTGTTATTTTTGGTCTACTCAGCAACCCTGATCGATGCAGGTGTAAGGTAGGTGGTTTAAACTGAGTTTTAGGAGTTAAAGGTTGTTGACAAGAGGTTACATCATTGTCTGCAGGATGGAAAAGAATCATAGCGTGGGTTCTGTTATAGTCGAGGCGTATTAGTTGATTTAACCGCTCCCCCTGTAGGATCATGTGGTGTGTTTAGTGATCTCAGCCACCATGGTCTCGGAGCTGTCTCCAGGAATGCTAAATCGTCCCGTACCAAGCGACCAGGAACTGCTTGATTTAACACAGTGACTCAAGATATTGAAGGGCAGGAGTGAGAATCGTTCATGTCATCTCCATGGATCCTGGATCCCCCTGGGAGATGGAAGTCACAAAATTTCGACCCACGCTCGAGCGAGCATCCCTAGCCTATTGACCCATAAGAAAGAAGGAGGGCGCCCCTTCCCCCCTAAACAATATAAAAAAAAAAGTACCCGATGCCAAACACATGCAGCTCGGAAGAGCAAAAGCTATTACAGCAGACAGACATACACGCAGCTCCAGCAGATTCGAATAATTTTATTCCGCAGTCTCCTCCTTCTTATTTGGGCGAAGGAGCTGCGATTTCTCCCCCGGAGAAGGCGCGGTATTAATTAACTTAGGACGGGCTGAGCAATGGATGGCCCTCCTAAGTGTTCTCCCCGCACTTTATTATCATCCCAGCCTTAAACCAGGCCTGTGACCAAGGGAAAAGACGATTGTGAGCGAAGGGCACAGTAGAAGGGTTTTTTTAGTTAAGTAATATACCGCGAGACAAAATAAATAATCACAAATATATCCACACGACGAAGCAGGCGGCGTGTCAGAACGCACGGAGCCCATATCCGTTTGAACCCTGGAGTATTTGAGTCAGCCGTCAGTAGGGAGGTGGTACATTGTAAGCTCACTTTATAGGATTTGGAGATGGTCCCTTTTCGTCTCAGTTATTGCGCATTGAATTTATGGGATGTGGTGATCATCACTATAAAAAACACTAAAACATACCGCATTCTTTATACTTACTATAATAATATAAACACCTAATAGCAATGATTACAGTATTATTACAAATAGAAATGCTATTATAAATATATTAGAATACATTTTGAATAGAGTATTTATGTATACTAATATATCACATATATAAATTAACCTGAATAAATGGGTACAAACCACAGTATAGATATACTCCCCGAGCCTACTCTATATATTTATATATACTATAATATAATATATATACATATATATGTGATAAATCCCATATATATAATATGACCTATTTATATACTATAATAGCTATTAACTTATTACTAAGAAAAATGAAACTAATATAATTAAATACACCAAACAGGAATTTTGCCCCACCCTGCACTCCAAAGGTGGTGAAATTTAATTGGGAATCCCTTATGGATCGATTGGAAAGGCTCGGAAGAAAGGAGAGAGACGGAAGGTCTGTGCACTATGCGTTTGGGAAGCTGGGGGCTGCAGAAATCCCAAATCCACCCCAATGAAGGGAATTGGGTTAGGGTTAGGATTAGTAGGTTAAGTAGGTGGGTTAGGTTTAGGGTTAGGGAGCAGTTCCCACCCCACAAATCCCTTCCCCCAGGGATGCGGGGAATGACCAGGACTGACCCACCAGAGCAGGCACCTCTTCCCCCTACAGGAACGGGCGTTTTTGGGGTCACTGAGCTGCCATGGACTGCTCTTCTTCCCCGTGGAAAAAATTTGGGTTTTCCAGTAATTCTGTAATTACCAGCCTGTCATGTCACACCGCAAACAGGTTGGCAAACCTCGGTACCCAACTAAATAATCTGTGGCATAATCTAAACATATCAGGGTAATTAAAGCTGACAGCTTAATGAGATACCGAGATTCGAACGTGCAGTAGTAATCTGCAATTAAGTAATCTTTTGTAATAGTACCCTGCCAGTTTGGAAAATTTCAGGTAGAAGGCTGTGTACTGTTCCAGTGCGAAAATATTGACACAAGGCAGAGGCATCGAGGCAATGATCAGAGACACAAACACGTCAGGGGAGGGACAAAAACTGCCCCAATTCACCCCAAAGTTCTAGCTGGCAGCAATGCCCCTGTGTCCTGGCCTGCAGCCTGGCCGGGCTCCCCAGAGCACCAGGGTGGATTCCAGGGGCCGCGAATCCAGAACACGAATCAGAATACGAGACAGAGAGGAGAATATCACAAGATCACAAAATCAGAGTCACAGAGAGTCACAGAATCACAGAACACTTAGCAGCCCAGAATCACAGAATATGTGGTCAGAAATCACAGGTACAAAATCACAGAGTCTTGGCTGTGGGGTGCCAGGAGTGTCCATCAGCACCCAGGGGTGTCCATCAGCATCCAGGGGTGTCCATCGCACGGTCCATCAGCACCCAGGGTTGTGTCCATCAGCATCCAGGTTGGTGTCCTTCAGCACCCAGGGTGTCCATAGCAGCAAGATGTCCACAGTTCGGTGTCCATCCAGCAATCCCAGGTGGTGTCCTCAGCATCCAGGGGTGTCCAATCAGCCCCTAGGGGTGTCATCCCAGCACCAGGGGGTGTCCATCAGCACCCAGGGGTGTCCATCAGCATCCAGGGGTGTCCATCAGCAATTCCAGGTGTCCATCAGCACCCGAGGACTGTCCATCAGCACCCATGGGGTGCTGGGGTGCCAGGAGTGTCCATCAGCATCCAGGACTGTCCATCAGCACCCAGGGGTGCAGATCAGGGTGTCCATCAGCATCCAGGGGTATCAGTCCGTCCATCAGCACTACCAGAGTGTCCATCAGCACCCAGGACTGTCCATCAGCACCCAGAGGTGTCCATCAGCATCCGTTCATGATCCAGGGTGTCCATCAGCACCCAGGAGGTGTCCATCAGCACCAGGGGTGTCCATCAGCATCCCAGGGGTGTACCATCAGCACCCAGGGGTGCTGCAGTGCAGGATCCATCAGCTCAGGGGTGTGGTCCAAGATCCCAAGACACCCAGGGTGTCCATCAGACACCCAGAGTGTCCATCAGCACCCAGGGGTGTCCATCAGCACCCAGGGTGTCCATCAGCATCCAGGAGTGTCCATCAGCACCCAGGGGTGCCATCAGCACCCAGGGTGTCCATCAGCATCCAGGGCTGCCCATCAGCACCCAGAGGTGTCCATCAGCACCCAAGAGTGTCCATCAGCACTCATGGGTGCTCTGGGGTTCCAGGACTGTCCATCAGCTGCTCCAAATACTCACCCACCCCCCGGAGCTCCCCCCTCTCCCAAATCCCCGCGGCGTAACTCAGCAGAGAAAGCCCAGAACGAGGGTGACATGCAAATCCCATTAATTCAGCCGAGTATGGAAATGCAATCCTTTTGATGTCAGAAAGTACAGCCGTGATCTGTTAAAGAGCTCAGCACGCTCCTGTTCAACGTGGAAAGCACGGATTTCACCGGGGGTTTGGGTTCTGAGGGATTGGGAACGGCTCTGAACGGCATGTTACAGAACCGGGCCCCACAATTGGGTGTTTGGTGTTGGAAGAGTTTGGGTCGCTCTGGGTTTGGTTTAGTCTTTCCCTGAGTTAGGCTGGGCTTATGGCTTCAGGGCGAACCCAGTTGTGAGATCCCAGAGCGGCTTGGGGGAAATGAACTTGGGGGAAGAGTTATGGGATCACTGCAGGCAGGGGAAACAAATTTAGGGTTAAAAAAATAAAAAAAAAAAAAGAAAAAAAGAGAAAAGTAAAAAAAAAAAATGAGAGTGGCAAATTTGGTTAAAAAAATATAAAAAGAGATAGTGAGAGAGAAAAGGTGAGAGTGGTGCTCCAGGCCTTTTTCTGCCTTCGAGCTGAATTGGAACCATAGTAGAGGTTTTTCCCAAAAAAACACCACCTGAGATAAGGGATAAGGGCACAGAGAGGTATTTTCAGAACAAAAATGTAAATGCAAGGAGAGATGGAAGAATTGGTGGGATTTTAGAGGTTCCAGGCAGAGGGAACTTTCTCCCCTCCCCTGCTCTCCCCACTGACCCTATATCAAGATTTCAGTGGTGGTGCCGCTCCAGATCTCCTAAAGAGACATTTCATCCCAATTTAAGGATTCTGAGCCATCAAAAAAAGCATTCCATCTTTCAGCAGCCATTCCAGAGACTAATTAATTCAATTTCAAAGATGAGCATCCCATTCCTGAGCAAAACGAAACCATTCCAGAGGATTCTGAGCATGCAGAAATCGCTGAAAACAAAACATTTCGGGTTCTGCGGCTTTTCCAGGCCTGGGGATGTTCTGCTGCTGAGATTTGGGAAATGGCCTGAAAATGAAAAATCGTGCAGGTCGTGGATAAATTGTGGGTTTGGGGTGGGCAGTAGGGATTTGGCGAATATTCACTACAGCAAACAGCATCGTTAGGATTGAACGGGAAACATTTTAGAGAGAAAACGGGAAAAAGGCGAAAAATTGAGTTTCTGCTGAGCTCTGCACAGAACAAACCCAACCGTGGTGGCTCCATTGGGCCTCAGTGTTCTCTGCAGAAATTCCCAGAGACTCCGGGAATTCGCGAGCTTTCACATTTGAAGGAAGGCACCGTTTTTGATAAAAATGGAAAAAAACCAAAAAAAAAAAAAAAAAAAAAAAAAAAACAAAAAAAAACAACCTGAAGTTTGTCCCATAAATCAGGCCCTGCCTATGCAGGAGAGCGCCGGTGTTCGGTGTTTTTTCTCTCTCCCTCTTTCCCCTAACACTAATTAGGTTTGAAAGGCTGCAGCTTGAGCCCAGATCCCACATGCCGAGAAGAAAGGAACCCAAACAGCTGACGCAGAGCTCAGACTAAACTGCCTGCGAGCTCCCCGGGGACATCACAAGGTAAACCTGATAGTCCCTGTCATTTACAATCATTATCAGGCGGCAGAGGAGCTGCAATTTTACTGGGGAGCCAATTAACAGATTCCCGAGTCCACAGGAGGCTCGGGCTTTTTTTTTTTTTTTTTTTTTTTGGGCAAGGAAAAGAGGGGAAGGAAGGATTTTTTTGGAGGGGATGGTCCAGGAGCTTTTCTGTCCAGGTCTGGGCTGGGGTGGTTTGGGGTTTGGGGTTGGATCCAGGTCTTGGGAAGGTGTTGGGGTTTAGACCCAGGTCTGGTCTGTCTTGGGAAGGTTTGGGGTTGGATTCAGGTCTGTGTTGGGGAGGTTTGGGGTTTGAACCCAGGTCTAGGCTGGGGAACGTTTGGGGTTTGGATTCAGATCTGGGAAGGTTTGAACCCAGGTCTGGGCTGGGCTGGGGAAGGTTTGGGATTTGGGGTTTGGATCCAGGTCTGGGGTGGGGAAGGTTTGGAGTTTGGATCCAGCTCTGTGCTGGGGAGCTCTGGGGTTTGGATACAGGTTTGGAGATGTTTTGGGTTTGGATCCAGGTCTAAACTGGGAAGGTTTGGGGTTTAAACCCAGGTCTGGGCTGGGCTGGGAAAGTTTCGGGTTTGGATGCAGGTTTGTGCTGTGCTGGGGAGTTTGGGTTTGGATCCAGGTCTGGGAAGGTTTTGGGTTTGGATCCAGATTTGGAGGAATTTTAGGCTTGGGATCCAGGTCTGGAGAGGCCTTTGGGTTTGGATCCAGGTTTGGGAAGGTTTGGGGTTTGGATCCAGGTTTGGAGAGATTTTGGGATTGAGAGGTTTTTGGGTTTGGACCCAGCTCTGTTTTGGGCAGCTTTGGGGTTGGATCCACCCATCCGTGCCCACAGCTCTGCCCTCTGACATCGACCAGATCCAGTACATTTTACATTTTACATTGAAAATCCCACAACAAACCCCAAAATCTGCTCACAGGTGACTCCTCTCCCTTTGTTCCCCGCTCTGCCTGAGCCAGCACTTCTTCGGGAAGGAGAGAAACAGCACAAAATCCTAAGAGAAAAAAAAAAAGGGTTAAAGAAGGCCATTAGGCCTCCTTTGCATAATTCCATTATCACCGGGGGGATGCTGCCATAATCATGTTAGGCGTGTGCTCCGGAGCATCAAAGTGCCTTGTCTTCCCGTCCTTTTTGATGTTCGACAGCTTTAAATGCTTTGTACAGCTGAGGCACCTCCGACAGCTGATCAAGAGAGCCCGTGCTGTTCCAGCAAAGCAAAGGCCTGTTTTGCTTTTTTTTTTTGCTCTTTTTTTATTATTTTTTAATTTTTTTTTTTAATGTCAACAATGGCACATTCTTCCAGCGAGGAATAATCTGTGCTGTCACAATTTCTGAGCAGTTCAGGTGAGGGAGAGAGGGTGGGGGGGACTGGGATGGGATTTGGGTGTCCTGTGTGTTGGGGCAGGAGGGCAGAGAGCAGCACAGAACGGGGTCTGAGCCCTTTGTTTTGGGGTCTAAGATCGAGCTTTGGGATCTGTGCCCTTTGTTTTGGGGTCTGTGCCCTGTGTTTTGGGGTCTGTGCCCTGTGTTTTGGGGTCTGTGCTCTGTGTTTTGGGGTCTGAGTTCTGTGTTTTGGGGTCTGAGCCCTGTGTTTTGGGGTCTGAGCTCCTCAGTCCCCAGGAGTTTTCCCAGCCACTCCATCCCCACATGGGGAGTTTTTGGGGTAAAATCAGAGTTGGGTGATGTTCCTGACCACTGCTAAAGCTTTAGTGGAGACCGAGGGGTTGATTTGGTTATTTGGTTTGGGGTTTTCTTTTCCCCTTTGGTGGCAGAGCAGGATTTTTGTTTGCAGCCAGAAGGAGGAGCCAGATCAGTCCGGAGTTCAGTTCTCTGTAAGGATTTCTGCTAAAACAACACAAACCAGAAAAAACAACGAGATTCATTCATTGCCCTTTGGGGCCAGGAGAAAGGAATATTCAATTTTTTTTTATGAAAGAGAAATGGATTTTTATTTTTTTTTCTTTTTACAAGTTTGAGGGTTGAGGTTAAAACTTTATTCCCGTTTTCCTCTCATTTTCATCCTTGACTCAGCGCACTCCTGAAGGAAAGCTTGACAGAGAAGAAGTCTTGCTATAACTTGATTTTGTGGCTCTGTAGGATCCAATCTGAGCAGGAGGCGTCTCTTTTTGCCGTTCTTTTCTCCAAACTCTGTGGAATTCAGCAGTGGAACCATCCAAGTACCTTCAGTCCCGTGGGACAGCCCAAACTGGAGCAACCCCGAGGTTTTGTTCCACCAAAGAGGAGCAGGAGCCCTCGATGCCAACCCGGAGCATCAATCATCATCGCTGAGCTGCCAGCAGTCATGAAACTGCTTAAAGACCTCAGCAGCCCTCTGGCACTTCAACAGAAAAAAAAAAATAAAATCATCTAATTAATCACAGGTGAAACAGCTTGGACCTGCTCCAAAAGCCCCTGAATTTACTGCCAAGCTTTGATGCTAATTTTCCTTCTAAGTAACCCCCTAAAGAAATTTACGATTAGGTAATTAAAGTGATGAATAAAGAGATACTTAGAAGAAAGGAGAAGAAAGAGGGGGGGGGGGAAAAAACCTGGAGTCAAAAGCTTTAAATCTCCTCCCCTCCTCAAAGAGAAATGTGCAGTCATTTCTGCACGTGCTTTGTCTCTGGAAATGGGGTTGGATTCCCACAGGAGGCTTGAGAAATATTCCTTAAATTAATGTTTGCACAACCACATGAAACACAGAAAGGGAGGAGCTCCCAAATTCACAGGTTGTGTTTGAGGTGGCTGAGAGGAAAAGGGACTCGTGGCTCCTGTCTGAGAATCCCACACGGAGAAGTTTCTGTCAGGAGCCCTTAGACCCATTGTTTTAGAGCTAATTAGATACCTAGCAATGCCACCTAATTAAAACATGCGGTGGTATCTAATTAAGAACTTTGGAGAGTGTGAATGTTCCAAAGTCTGAGTTCCTGATGGTTCATGAGTGACTCTGCAGGGCCCTTTTGGGGTTTGCTCCACAGAGGGTTCTCAGCAGATTTTGGTTCCTGGGGGGAAATGTTCCCCAAACTCAGCCCAAGCAGGGCTCAAACACGGGGCAGGAGCTGCAGAGATCTGGGGGAGCCCGGGGTGTTCCCCAAAATGCGGCCCCAAAACAGGGCAAGGTCAGGATTTGGGGTCAGTCCCAAACTCCACCCCAATCTTTCTCCATCCACAAATCCCTGCTGACCCCACAGAGCCCCCGGCACTCACAGAGGAGCTTCTGGGGCACCCCCGAGGGGGCTGAGAGGATAAAAAATGAGCGAGTGGCAGATTAGATCTGAGGTGACAGCGATGAGGAATAAAAGCCATTAGAGCCCATTTGCGATGTGCCCTCATTGAGTCAAATCTCAAGGTGTTTTTGCAGATTATTAATAGGCTGACAGCAGTTTCTGTACAGGAATCTGATAGGGGAAATCGCGCTGCTGTACCCACCCTGTGGTGTGCAGGGAGAGCCAGGGCCCTTCATTTATATCCTGCAGGAGATGGGAAATGCAGCAAAGCAGCAGACAGAGCAAATCTCTGCTCCAGTGGTGCCACCAGAGGTGCCACCAGCTCTGTGTCACCCCAGTGCCACCACAAACAGAGCTGGGCTGCTCCCAGCGCTCCCATCCTTCCAGTGCGGGGTGAACACACTTCACCTTGGCTTCTCAGGTGGTTTTGGATGCTTAAAATCTCCCCAATAATTGGGATCAAATTTATTCTTTTAAACTCCATGGAACCCCAATCCTGAACGGCTTTTTCCTGTCTCATCCTCCTTTATCTGAGTTCTCTCCCTCTGCTCAGCTGCATCAGGGAAATGAAAGTTGGGGTGGGAGGGAGAGAAGAGCAGGAATGTTCGGGAGTGTGGGAAAGGAAGGTTCTGACATTCCCAAAGTTACAGTTCCGACATTCCCAAAGTTCCACTTTGGAGCTGCACGCTTGTAAAAGAGAAAAACCGGGTGGGGAGCGCTTTGAACCTGCCAGGCTTTGTGGGAGCCCTGGCAAATGGAGAAATTGCAGCTTTCTGCCTGAGCAGGGGGTGGAGAGATGGATGGAGGAATGGATGGATGGATGGATGGATGGTGATGGATGGATGGATGGTGGATGTGGATGGATGGAGGATGGGATGGATGGATGGATGGATGGATGGATGGATGGAAGGTGATGGAGATGGATGGGTGATGGATGGAGTTGATGGATGGATGGATGGAGGGATGGATGGATGGATGGATGGATGGATGGATGGTGGATGGTGTGGATGTGATGGAGGGGTGGATGGTGGATGATGGATGGTGGTATGATGTGAATGGTAGGTGGAATGGATGATGATGGATGAGGGGATGGAGGGATGGATGGAGGATGGATGAAGATGGATGATGGATGGATGGATGATGGATGGGATGGATGGATGGATGGATGGAATGGAGGAGGGATGGATTGGAGGGATGGATGGTATGGATGGATGGATGAGATGGAGGATGTGATGGTATGGATGGATGGATGGGGGATGGATCGAGTGGATGGGAGGATGGATGGATGGATGGATGGATGGATAGGATGGTGGATGGATGGTATGGATGGATGGATGGGATGGATGGATTGGAGGTATGAGATGGATGGATGGTGGATGGATGGATGGTGATGGATGAGGGATGGGATGGATGGAGGGATGGATGGTGGATGGATGGTGGATGGATGGATTGGGGATGGAGTGGATGGATGGATGGAGGATGGGGGGATGGATGGAGGGATGGTATGGGATGGTGGATGGATAGGATGGATGGGATGGATGGATGGATGGATGGTATGGATGGATATGGGATGATGATGGATGGATGGATGGATGGATGGATGGATGGATGGTGATGGATTGGATGGAGGGATGGGATGGATGATGGACAGGATGATGGATGGATGGATGGAGGATGGATGGAGATGGAGATGGATTGGATGGATGAGGATGGAGGATGGATGGAAGTGGATGGATGGATGGATGGATGGTATGGATGGATGGACAGGATGGATGGATGGATTGGATGGATGGATGGATGGATGGATGGATGGCGATGGATGGTATTGGTGGACAGGGAGGGGTGGATGGATGGAGTGGAATGGATGGATGGATGGATGGATGGATGGATGGAGGGATGGATGGATGGAGCCGCCGGACCATGTGGGGTGGGCAGAGCAGAGCAGCTCCCCAGTCATTGTCACACAGGAGTAGCCGCTTCTTTGTTCAAACACAAACTTTTCGTGCACTTTTTCAGGAATATTTTTCTTTGCTGCTGCTCTCCAAGCTGTAATTTCTCAACCAGCTTAAGGCCAAAATGATATTTCAGCCCTGCAAGACCAAGCACAAGCCCAGGCCCAGCACTGAGCCCTCCAGTTTGCAGATTGCCATCCCTCTGGATGAAAGAACAACGAGGAGTGATTGCCCTTCCTTTATTGCCTTCCACACCCCGAATTTACTGGGTGCTGACCCCTCCTGTGGTTTTTGGGGCAGCTCTGCTGCTCTGCCCTCCCCAGTGCTGCCCGTGGCACTTCCAGCGGCTGAATTCCTTCCTCCAGTAAAACCTTAACGAGTGGAGCTGAATCTTCAAACAAACCCTCAATAAATATCAAAAGGGAAACGCAGCTGAAGGTAAACAGAGCGGGGCAGTGGTGCTGTTTATGTGTTCCATTTGCCTGCAGTGAAAGCACTGGGAGGGCTCGTAATTACCACTCTGATGGAGCCAGGAGGGCTGAAAGTGCCACCAGCACAGGCCCAGGGCCCAGATCTGGGTGTTATGCTCTGTTCAAACTTTTGCTCAGAAAAAAATCCCCATTTTCAGGGGATTTGGGTCTTTTCCTGTGCCTGGCTTTCCTCAGGCAGCTGCAGAGCCAGGTTCCCCTTTCCTGGGCAGGATTTACTCAAACCCCACCAGATTTACAAACCCCACCAGATTTACTCAAACCCCACCAATCCAGGGCTGGCTGGAGATTTCAGCTTGTCTGGGGCCGTTGCAGAGCCCCAGAACTGCTCAGGGTGTGAGCACAGAGCACATTTGAGTGGATGATTAACACCGAGCGTTCAGGCTGGAGCTGCAGCCGCACCTGAGTTTTATTTTGAGGTTTTTCTCAGCAATCTCGGCACTTTTAGCCCAGCCCTTGCCTGTGCCTCTCCCCAGCACAGCCAGGAGCAGCCCATTAGCGTGAGGGATGCGTGTCACTGCCTGCTGATCTAGGCCAGGGCTGCCGCTCCGAGCAAGAGCCCAGAAGCACAATTAAACACCAGCCAAGACTCTCAGCAGTGATTTAAAACGTATTTGGGCTTTAAAGGTACCTCCTAAAAGCACCTGGTTTGATAAAAAATGCCAAAGCGGCTCGGTTCTCCCTACCTGCAAATCAGCAGCTCTCAAATGAGGTTCATAAACGTGGCAGCGTCCCACGGTGTGAGTGTGCTCGGGAAATATTGCCAGGGCTGCTGGAGCAGAGGTGCTCACACCCGCAGGGCTCCTGGAGCTCGGTGCACAGCAGTTGGTAACTCCTCACCGCCCCAAAATTGGAAATATTAAACCAATTTTGGCCCAGGAATTCGGATATTTAAAGCCGTCTCTCTAAGGGTTGTGATGGTTGTTATGGGGGGAAGGAGATTTATTTATCTGGGATAAAACCCGAGCAAAGTCACAGCTGCTCAGAGTCTTTCAGCATTCGCCCCTTTTCCTTGTTTTGTTTTTTTTTAAACGAAATTCAACAAGTTCAGGCTGAGCCACTGCGTCTGACCCCATGGCTGCAGCAACATCTGTGACTGTCCTGTGCCATTTGCGAGCTGCAAGGGCTCTAATCTCTGGAGCACACCGCTCTGCAGTGACATTTCCAGGACATCCGCACTCCGAAAGGCGGGCAGTGGCCTCGGATCGGGGTTTAAAATAGAAACGCGTTCGCCTTTGTGCTCAGCACGGGCTCGCTGCGGAGGGAGCGCTCGGGGTCCGCGCCCCACAGCCCCCGGAACGCCGCAGAACCGCTAATTAACAGCGCCTAAATTAGAGCAGAACCGAGCCCGGCGCTGTCAGGGAGCGGAGGAGCCGAAGCGCTTCCAAGGCGACACAAAATCGGGAGGATGCTGCGCGCTGCCCGCGGAGCGAGGGGACGGCGTGGGGAGGGGGCTCCGGTTCCCTTCACTGCGGACGGTGTGAGGGGGTTGGGGACAGCCAGGCGGGTTTGGGGACACCGTGAGGAGCTGCTGGTGCTGTGCCCGAGCCCCGGAGCTGCTGTGCCAAAGCCCCTCCCGCTCGTTCCCCGCAGGCTCTGCCCCTTCTCCCCTCCTCCGTAATGCAAAGTAAAAAATCATCTCATCGCGCTGCTAAAGGTGCTTTTCATAACTGTGAGCCTGTTAACGCTGGTTTCCTAACAAATACCAGCTGAAAGCCTTTTGTTTGTTTGTTTGTTTTGGGCGCGGTGTTGATAAACACTCGCAGCGCGCTGCTGTCGAGCCGTGTGTTGGTGAGCGGGAGCCGCCGGCTCTCACCTGCGGGGAGGCGCAATCGGAGCGGCCCGGGTGGAA
The DNA here is from genome assembly GCA_009741485.1 of Malurus cyaneus samueli. Classification (NCBI taxonomy): domain Eukaryota; kingdom Metazoa; phylum Chordata; class Aves; order Passeriformes; family Maluridae; genus Malurus; species Malurus cyaneus. The sequence goes on from VKON01002373.1 coordinate 30,198, forward strand.
CCGGGACAGGCACGGGTCAGGCTCTGGCCTGGAGCTGATTCTCCCGGGAATTGCCTCTGGAAGCTCCTCTGATTGCGTTTGGAGCTCCGATCTCCAGGCCGGGCTGGACGGGGCTCGGAGCAGCCGCGCTCTGTGGAAGGGGTCGCTGCCCATGGCTGGGTGGGATTTAAGGTTCCTTCCAACCCAAACCTTCCTGGGATTTGAGGCAGGGATCTGGGAAGTGGGAACCAGTGAGAGATGTGTGCTCAGAGAGCTTCATCCTCTTCCTCCTCTTCCTCCTCCTCCTCCTCCTCCTCCTGAGCTCACTGGTGCCCAGCCTGGCTCAGTCTCCTCTGCAGCTTTCCGGGGGTTTGCAGGGAGCATCCGGCTGATTTATGGCTCCCAGCGTCTCTCAGTTTGTAATAAAGTTTTCAGCAGCTCTGTCGCGCCCGTCGCCGCCCCCGCGCACGCACAGCCCGCCGCTCGCTTTGTTCTCCTCGCGCTGAATGTCAACTCATAAACCTTTCATCAACTCAACCAGGTGGAAAAAACCCATTACTGAAAGAAGTGTTCGTTCAGGTTCGGAGGGGGATGGAGGGGAAAGTTCCCGAGTGGAAGGAGCCCGGAGGGAAAGGGGTGAGGAGGGGATGGGATCGCGCCGTTCCTGTTCCGCTGTGACATGATTAAACCGGAGCGTTAGGCTGGAGCTGAGCCGCACACCTGAGTCTAGGTCTCTTTATCGGTTTTCTCAGCAATCTGTCAAGAAGTCCAGCAAACCATTTTAGCCCAGCCCTTGCTGTGCTCTCCCCCAGCACAGCAGGAGCATCAGCCCATTGCGTGGAATGGCTTTCTCTCGGTCTAATCTGCCCTGCTGATCAATCTAACATTCAGTGAGGCCCGCTGGCGTCCTCATGCGCCTATCCGCATGCCAGATAGTGGTCCCGACCTGCAAAGCACAGTTTAAACGACGTTGGATTTATCATTACTCTCTCATTGGGGGCTCTCTGGTTTAAACCTCTCCGGGTACCCTCCCCCACTCTTGTTGAAAAAAGCAGTCCTCGGGAAGCGGGTTTTATTATCTAAATTAAATGGCTCAAAGCCGGCTCGGTTTCCCTACCTGCAAATTCAGCAGGCTCTAAATGAGGTTCATAAAGTGGCAGCGTCCCACGGTGTGAGTAGTGCTCGGGAAATATTGCCAGGGGCTGCTGGAGCAGAGGTGCTCACACCCGCAGGGCTCCTGGAGCTCGGTGCACAGCAGTCGGTAACTCCTCACCGCCCCAAAATTGAAATATTAAACCAATTTTGGCCAGGAATTCGGATATTTTTAACCGTCGTCTCTAAGGGTTTTCGATGGTTGTTATGGGGGGAGGAGATTTATTTATTGGGATAAAACCCGAGCAAAGTCACAGCTGCTCGAGTCTTCAGCATTCGCCCCTTTCCTGTTTTGTTTTTTTTAAACGAAATTCAACAAGTTCAGGCTGAGCCACTGCGTTGACCCCATGCTGCAGCACATCTTGTGACTGTCCTGTTGCCATTTGCGGCTGCAAGGGCTCTCATTCTGGAGACAGCACCGCTCGCTGCAGTGCACAGTTGCCAAGGACATCCGCACTCGAAAGGCGGGCAGTGGCCTCGGATCGGGGTTTAAAATAGAAAGCGTTCGCCTTTGGCTCAGCACGGGCTCGCTGCGGAGGGAGCGCTTCGGGGCCGCGCCCACAGCCCCGGAACGCAAACGAACACAGCAATAGCGCAGACGTGAAGCCCGTGTCGGGGGAACCCGAGCGCAAGGCGACACATGGGACAAAGGATGCTCCGTGCCCCTAGAGGAGGACGGTCTGAGAGTATACCACGATGCCAAGAACTGCCCAGCGTACTCGTTTAGCCATGGAGGACAGTGCAGACCTGAGCGGGCAGCGAAGCCGGCATAAAATGCCATGCTTGATCTATTCATATAAGTGTGCGTTAAACCAGCGTATACAAAAATCATTCAGGGAGTGATGCTGCCGCTCATCCGCGGTCGAGCCGCAGAGGACGGCTGGAGGAGGGCTCCGGTTCCCTTCACTGCGGACGGTGTGAGGGGGTTGGGGACAGCCAGGCGGGTTTGGGGACACCGTGAGGAGCTGCTGGTGCTGTGCCCGAGCCCCGGAGCTGTCTGTGCCAAAGCCCCTCCCGCTCGTTCCCCGCAGGCTCTGCCCCTTCTCCCCTCCTCCGTAATGCAAAGTAAAAAATCATCTCATCGCGCTGCTAAAGGTGCTTTTCATAACTGTGAGCCTGTTAACGCTGGTTTTCCTAACAAATACCAGCTGAAAGCCTTTTGTTTGTTTGTTTGTTTTGGGCGCGGTGTTGATAACACTCGCAAGCGCGCTGCTTGTCGAGCCGTGTGTTGGTGAGCGGGAGCCGCCGGCTCTCACCTGCGGGGAGGCGCAATCGGAGCGGCCCGGGTGGAACCGGGACAGGCACGGTGTCAGGCTCTGGCCTGGAGCTGATTCTCCGGGAATTGCCTCTGGAAGCTCCTCTGATTGCGTTTGGAGCTCCGATCTCCAGGCCGGGCTGGACGGGGCTCGGAGCAGCCGCGCTCTTGAAGGGGTCGCTGCCCATGGCTGGGTGGGATTTAAGGTTCCTTCCAACCCAAACCTTCCTGGGATTTGAGGGCAGGGATCTGGGAAGTGGGAAACCAGTGAGAGATGTGTGCTCAGAGAGCTTCATCTCTTCCTCCTCTTCCTCTCCTCCTCCTTCCTCCTCTGAGCTCACTGGTGCCCAGCCTGGCTCAGTCTCCTCTGCAGCTTTCCGGGGGTTTGCGGAGCATCCGGCTGATTTATGGCTCCCAGCGTCTCTCAGTTTGTAATAAAGTTTTCAGCAGCTCTGTCGCGCCCGTCGCCGCCCCCGCGCACGCACAGCCCGCCGCTCGCTTTGTTCTCCTCGCGCTGAATGTCAACTCATAACCTTTCATCAACTCAACCAGGTGGAAAAAACCATTACTGAAAGAAGTGGTTCGTTCAGGTTCGGAGGGGGATGGAGGGGAAAGTTCCCGAGTGGAAGGGCCCGGAGGGAAAGGGGTGAGGAGGGATGGGATCGCGCCGTTCCTGTTCCGCTGTGACCCCGGAGCGGTTGCCCGCAGAGCTCCGGTAGGCTAACAGCCCCGGCAGAGATGGAACAGCCCCGGCAGGCAGCTGGGAACAGCCCCGGTAGAGTGGGAACGCCCGCGGGAGCTGGGAACAGCCCCGGAGAGCTGGGACAGCCCCGGTTAGAGCTGGAACAGCCCCGGCAGAGCAAGGACAGCGCCCGGCAGAGCTGGAACAGCCCCGGCAGAGCAGGAACAGCCCCGGCAGAGCTGGAACAGCCCCGGTAGAGCTGGGAACGCCCCGGTTAGAGCTGGAACAGCCCCGGCAGAGCAGGAACAGCCCCGGCAGAGCGGAAACAGCCCCGGGAGCTGGAACAGCCCCGGAGTGTAGAGTGCTGGAACAGCCCCGGCAGAGCTAGGAACAGCCCCGGTAGAGCTGGGAACAGCCCGGTAGAGCTGGAACAGCCCCGGTTAGAGCTGGAACAGCCCCGGCAGCAGCTGGAACAGCCCCGGCAGAGCTGGAACGCCCCGGTAGAGCTGGAACAGCCCGTAGAGACGCCCGCAGAGTGGAACAGCCCCGGTAGAGCGGAACAGCCCGGCAGATGAACAGGCCCCGGCAGAGCTGGGAACAGCCCCGCAGAGCGGAACGCCCCGGCAGAGCTGGAACAGCCCGGTAGAGCAGGGAACAGCCCCGGCAGAGCGGGAACAGCCCCGGCAGAGCTGGAACAGCCCCGGCAGAGCTGTGAAACCCCCGGCGAGAGCCGGGAACAGCCCCGCAGAGCTGGGAACAGCCGAGAGCAGAACAGCCCGGCAGAGCGGGGAACAGCCCCGGTCAGACTGGGAACAGCCCCGAGCAGAGTGAACCAGCCCCGGCAGAGCTGGAACAGCCCCGGCAGAGCTGGGAACAGCCCGGCAGACGGGAACAGCCCGAGGTTGACGGCCGCGAGGGGAACAGCCCCGGCAGAGCTGGAACAGCCCCGGCAGAGCAGGAACAGCCCCGGCAGAGCTGGAGCCGGTAAGCAGGAACAGCCCGGTTAGAGCAGGAACAGCCCCGTAGAGCAGGGAACAGCCCCGGCAGAGCTGGAACAGCCCCGGCAGAGGCTGGAACAGCCCCGGTAGAGCTGGAACAGCCCCGGCCAGAGCTGGAACAGCCCCGCAGAGCATTGGAACAGCCCCGGCAGAGCTGGAACAGCCCCGGGAAGCTGGAACAGCCCCGGCGAGTGGAACAGCCCCGGTAGAACGGGAACAGCCCCGGACATCCTCAAGGGCAGCGATCGCGGTCTGCCCCCGCTGCTGACAGGGAACACCAACCCGCGGTGCCTCCGTGCGCCCGGAGCGTTCCCCAGAGCCGCTCCGGCCCTTTGGCCCGGGCTCCGCTGCTGAAAGGCGCTGGGGCCGCACGGAGGAGAGGCTGATAGCTCCGGGATAGAGGGGGAGAGGAGGTGGAGCCGGCAGGACAGGGGACAGGGACAGGGACAGGGGACGCGGGCTGTGTCCCACTCTCTCAGCCATGGAGAGCTCAGACCCGCGGTAGCTCGGTGCCCACCACGCCATCCCTGCACGGCAGAGCCCCTGGCAGCACCTCGGGAACATTTCTGAGTAAATTCCTGCCTCTCCCACCGCCTCTCAGCCCCTCAGGATGCAAATGCCTGCAGGGTTCATCGATCCCCTGGAAAACCTTATCGATCTGGGATGGGATTTCAAAAGGGCTGTAGGTGGAGATCGATGGAAATGGAATCTGCTTCACCCCAGCGTGGTTGTGTTCAGGCGAACACTTCTGGCGTGGGATGGATCTTTCTTTACACAATGTGTAAAGTTTTGTATAAAAGTGTGTTTAAATAACTTTTTAAGCCCTGCAGTGCAGAGGCAAAGCTGTGGAGAGCAAGGGCAGAAGGCACGAGGGGGATGGAGGAAGGATGAGAAACAACAAAAGGAGCACAGGCAGTGACATCTCCACTGGTATTTCATAAGTGAAGATTCAGCATAATCTCCTGCCACCCTGTCCGCTATGCCGAGTTTCCAACAGCAAACAGAAATTGTCAATGATTCCCCATGAATTAATTCAGATCTATCTTTGCATGAATATGCGTTAAGAAACGGGGCCATCTGGTTTGTGTTCAGGGTTTGTCAGAGCCGCCTACCAGCGCACTTTGCATAGTGCGAGATGGGAGCGACTGACACGCGATTTATTGTCCTTCACCTCTGTGTCACCGGCCCGGGTGGCTGTCCCCTCACGATGGCTGTTCTCTCACGGGGCTGCCCCGGTCTCCCATGTGCTTGTCCACAATATCTGTCCCACGGATGTCCCACATGCAATGTCTCCCATGGCTGCCCGTGAGGCTGTCCCCTCTCAATGATGGCTGTTCCCCTCACTGTGGCTTGTCCATCCCTGTACGAATGGTTCGACCTCACAATGGGCTGTTCCTGAGGCTGTCCAACTCACGGGGTCTCGGTGACTTGATCCCCTCACTGTAGGTGTCCCCTATCACTGTGGCTGTCCCATCCAAGGGCCTCACCGTGGTTGTCACTTATGAAGTGGGCTGTTCCCCTCACGGATGGCGTCCCCACTGTGGCTGTCCCCGGCCTCACGTGTTGTCCTCGGCTGTCCCTTCATGTGGCTGTCCCTTCATTGACGTTGGCTGGTCCCCTCATGGCCACGTGGCTGATCCCCTCAGGTGGTTGTCCCTTCATGGTGGCTGTCCCCTCACGGATGCCTGTGCTTCCCCTCACTGTGGTGTCCCTCACAGGGCTGTCCCTCATGGTGAGCTGTCCCCTCACTGGCTGCACCTGCTTGTCCCTCATG
>VKON01002373.1:36062-46208 GCA_009741485.1 Malurus cyaneus samueli
CCCGGAGCGGTGCCCGCAGAGCCCGGTAGAGCTGGGAACAGCCCCGGCAGAGCTGGAACAGCCCCGGTAGAGCTGGAACAGCCCCGGCAGAGCAGGAACAGCCCCGGCAGAGCGGAACAGCCCCGGTAGAGCTGGAACAGCCCCGGTAGAGCTGGGAACAGCCCCGGAGAGCTGGAACAGCCCCGGTAGAGCGGAACAGCCCCGGCAGAGCTTGGAACAGCCCCGGCAGAGCTGGGAACAGCCCCGGCAGAGCAGGAACAGCCCCGGCAGAGCTGGGAACAGCCCCGGCAGAGCAGGAACAGCCCCGGCAGAGCGGGAACAGCCCCGGTGAGAGCTGGGAACGCCCCGGTAGAGCTGGAACAGCCCCGGCAGAGCGGAACAGCCCCGGCAGAGCAGAGCCCATGGAACAGCCCCGGTAGAGCTGGAACAGCCCCGGTAGAGCTGGGAACAGCCCGGCAGAGTGGAACAGCCCCGGTAGAGCTGGAACAGCCCCGGCTAGAGCTGGAACAGCCCCGGTAGAGCTGGAACAGCCCCGGCTAGAGCTGGAACAGCCCCGGTAGAGCTGGAACAGCCCCGGTGAGGACCGCTGGAACAGCCCCGGTAGAGTGGAACAGCCCCGGTAGAGCTGGAACAGCCCCGGTAGAGCTGGAACGCCCACGGTAGAGCTGGAACAGCCCCGGTAGAGCTGGAACAGCCCCGGCAGAGCGTTGGAACAGCCCCGGCAGAGCTGGAACAGCCCCGGTAGAGCAGGGAACAGCCCCGGCAGAGCGGGAACAGCCCCGGCAGAGCTGGAACAGCCCCGGCAGAGCTGGAACAGCCCCGGCAGAGCTGGGAACAGCCCCGCGGCAGAGCGGACAGGCGGACACAGCCGCAGAGCTGGGTAACAGCCGAGCACCGGGAACAGCCCCGGGAGAGCTGGAACGGCCCCGGTAGAGCTGGGAACAGACCCGGCAGAGCTGGAACAGCCCCGGCAGAGCAGGAACAGCCCCGGCAGAGCTGGGAACAGCCCCGGCAGAGCTGGAACAGCCCCGGTAGAGCAGGGAACAGCCCCGGTAGAGCTGGGAACAGCCCCGGTAGAGCTGGAACAGCCCCGGTAGAGCTGGAACAGCCCCGGTAGAGCTGGAACAGCCCCGGTAGAGCTGAACAGCCCCGGCAGAGCGGAACAGCCCCGGCAGAGCTGGAACAGCCCCGGCAAGCAGGAACAGCCCCGGCAGAGCTGGAACAGCCCCGGCAGAGTGGAACAGCCCCGGTAGAACCGGGAACAGCCCCGGACATCCTCAAAGGGCAGCGATCGCGGTCTGCCCCCGCTGCTGACAGGGAACACCAACCCGCGGTGCCTCCGTGCGCCCGGAGCGTTCCCCAGAGCCGCTCCGGCCCTTTGGCCCGGGCTCCGCTGCTGAAAGGCGCTGGGGCCGCACGGAGGAGAGGCTGATAGCTCCGGGATAGAGGGGGAGAGGAGGAGAGAGCGGCAGGGACAGGGACAGGGACAGGGACAGGGACAGCGGGGTGTCCCCACTCTCTCAGCCATGGAGAGCTCAGAGCCCGCGGTGCTCGGTGCCCACCAACGCATCCCTGGCACGGCAGAGCCCCTGGCAGCACCTCGGGCAAATTCTAGGTAAAAATTCCTGCCTCTCCCACCGCCTCTCAGCCCCTCAGGATGCAAATGCCTGCAGGGTTCATCGATCCCCTGGAAAACCTTATCGATCTGGGATGGGATTTCAAAAGGGCTGTAGGTGGAGATCGCTGGGAAATGGAATCTGCTTCACCCCAGCGTGGTTGTGGTTCAGGCGAACACTTCTGGCGTGGATGGATCTTTCTTTACACAATGTGTAAAGTTTTGTATAAAAGTGTGTTTAAATAACTTTTTAAGCCCTGCAGTGCAGAGGCAAAGCTGTGGAGAAGGGCAGAAGGGCACGAGGGGATGGAGGAAGGATGAGAAACAACAAAAGGAGCACAGGCAGTGACATCTGTCACTGGTATTTCATAAGTGAAAGATTCAGCATAATCTCCTGCCACCCTGTCCGCTATGCCGAGTTCCAACAGCAACAGAATTGTCATGATTTCCCCATGAATTAATTCAGATCTCTCTTTGCATGATATGGCGTAAGAAAGGGGCCATCTGGTTTGTGTTCAGGGTGTCAGAGCCGCTCATACCAGCGCACTTGCAGAGTGCGAGATGGGAGCTGACTGCACGGATTAATTGTCCTTACCCTCTGTGTCACCGGCCCGGGTGGCTGTCCCCTCACGATGGCTGTTCTCTCACGGTGGCTGTCCCCTCCCGATGGCTGTTCTCTCACAGTGGCCGTCCCTTCATGGTGGCTGTCCCCTCACTGTGGCTTCCCCTAACTGTATGTCCCTCACAATGGCTGTCCCTCAGGGTGACTGTCCCCTCACAGAGGCTGTCCCCTCACTGTGGCTGTCCCTCACGTGGTTGGTCCCTTCAGGGTGGCTGTTTCCCTCTGGGTGGTGTCCCTCACGGGTGCCCTTCGGTGGCTGTCCCTCACTGTGGCTTGTCCCCTCACGGGCGTTCCATCAAGTCGGCTGTCCCTCACCGTGGTTGTCTTCATGGGCTTCCTCAGGTGGTGTCCTCACGTGGCATGTCCCTCACGGGCTGTCCCTCACTGTGGCTTGTTCCCCTCACGGGCTGTTCCCTCATGGTGGTCTGTCCCTTCATGGTGGCTGGTCCCCTCATGGTGGCTGTCCCCTCATGGTGGCTGTCCCTTCATGGTGGCTGTCCCCTCACTGTAGATGTCCCCTCACTGTGACTGTCCCCTCACTGTGGTTGTCCCCTCACAATGGCTGTCCCCTCATGGTGACTGTCCCTCACAGTGGCTGTCCCTCCCTGCTAGTGTCCCTCACCGTGTCCCCTCACGTGTGCCTGTCCCCTCACAGTGACTGATCTCCTCTCTTCTGTGGCTGTCCCTTCATGGTGGCTGTCCCCTCACTGTGACTGTCCCCTCACTGTGGTTGTCCCCTCACAATGGCTGTCCCCTCATGGTCGCTGTCCCCTCACAGTGGCTGTCCCCTCACAGTGACTGTCCCTTCAGGGTGGCTGTCCTCTCATGGTGGCTGTCCCCTCACGGTGCCACTGCCGATGGCAATAACGTCCCCAGGGGTTATTAACGCTCCCCAGCACCCACACCCTGCTGGTTTGTCACTCGGGAGGGACGCGGGGACATCGGGATGGTGCTCAGGGAGTGCCCGGCTCCCTCCACGCCACCGGTGAGTGACCAGTGCCCTGTCCATGCCCTGTCCGTGCCCACCCAGAGCCCGCCTTGCCCGGCACTCCGGGCTCAGCTGGAGGGTGGGGACAGCCCCTGAGTGCCTGGAGAGCTGCCCATCCCACCGGGAATGGAGCTGGGAATCCTCTCACCGCGGGGATCATTGAAATTCTGGCTCTGGGATCAGGAGCCTGTGATAAAAACTGAGATAACAGCAAATAACAGCGAAGCTTTCATTGGGGTGGCTGCAGGTGATGACATAGCACAGGTTTACAGGGATTTTCCTGGGTGTATTAATCCTTAAAACACCCTTGCAATTCCCTGGGATTTCAGGAAAACAGATCTGCCGGGGCTGTGAACCAGCGCACCAGATTTCAGTTCATTCCAGCAATTTCTGTGTTCCACCCTGGTGACAAACTGGTTTACTGGGACTCTTCCAGCAGTTTCTTGAATATGCAAAATCCAGGCAGGATTGGTTTGCTGAGGCGAGGCACCAAAACCCCAAATTCTGTTCCCTTTTCTGGCTGAAAAGGGCTCGGGAGAGTGGGAAAGAAGCCCCAAAGCAGAAAAGCCTCATCTAGAGCAGATTAGCTCTGTTTATATTGCAAAGGCTCTGGCTCAAGTGAGGGCTTTTTTGCTTAGAAATATTGTTTTAGCATGAATTCATCTCCAAATGAACCTCGTGGTAAATAGAATTCAAACACGAGCTTAAATTTAAGGTCTTATTTAAGTGCTTTTCTACTCCCCTTGCCAGCTGAGGATCTGGCCTGAGCTTTGAACATCTTTCGGGAGAAGAAGCAGATTAATGAGATTAGAAGGTTTGAAATCACTTTTGTACTTCCCTGGGCTGCATGATCTCTGTAATCCCTTGTCTCCGAGGGCCTGGGAAGTGTTGGCTGGGTGCTGATGGACAGGGCTGATGAAATCAGGTCTTGTTGGGATCCTTGGGAACTAATTCCGTGCCCAATTCCGTGCCCTCGGGGATTTCTCTGCGTGTTTTTCATCTCTCTGTGAGATCCAGCCCTGCAGAGCTTCACTCTCCTCCCCCAGGGAATTCATCCCCCGGCTGAGTTTCACCACCAGGAAATGAAATCCGTGCTCGAGGAGGGTGGGAAGGGGTGAACTGGAACGGGCAGGGCTTCACCCAGAGCTCCGAAACCCCAGCGAGATCTGGACCTGTCCCTGCTGCCAATTCCCGCTGGAATTTCCTCCCTGAAGTTATCTGACTTCATAAACACAATCTGTGATATTCCGATTTGTGATTTTTTTTCTCCTGATTGAGGAGTAACCCATCTCTGCAGCAGCGCAGGAGGGATCAGCAGCAGAACAGAGGGAGCTGACACGGGCTGGTTTCCAGAAAGAAACCCCAAACCCACCAGAATACCAAAAGTTATCGGATTTTTCCATCCAGAGCTCTCTCCCTGGTTTCCCTGGCAGTTTATTGCATGTTCCTCTCTTGCACCCCTGGGAAAAGCCACGTGGGAGGAGGTTGGAGAAAAGTTTGGGGTGTTTTAAATTTTAAATCTGCTGGATACTCCTGGCTGGTGTCAGGGAGGGCAAAGGCACCAAAACAAATTCTCAATTGTGTTTATTCCATCACAAACACAACCTGGAGCTCCTTCAATGCAGGATTGCCCAGAAATGCAGCTCCTTGTAGGGCCAGGACAAGCAGGGCAGCAAATGCAAACCCTTTCCTGCACTGCAAGAAATTAATTAATTCTAATTAAAAATAAATCACCACCGCTTTTAGTCTGATGAAATCGCCACTCGTGTGAAGAGCAGCTGGAGCTGTCTGTAAATCATTTTCTGCAGGGTGTTGTTTTGGGGTTTGGGGTGCGGGATGGGTTCAGGGATGTGGGGTTGTGCTGCAGCACGGGAATCACAGGGGTGAGAGCGGCACCTTCCTGCACTCAGGGGTGCCTGGAGCCTGGAAAAAAAATGAAATTAGCACTTCTGAAAAAGAATTGATTAACGCAGAGATGCTCCCAACTGCTCAATCCATCCGCATTAATGGGGTGTGGGAGGCAGTTGTGATTTGCTGCCCAGAGCAGGGTCTCCCAAAGGCGTGAGCAGTTCACAGCCGTCACTTTTGTGCTTTTTTTTGTTTCTCTGAATGTGTCAAAACTCCCCAGAATTATTGGAAGCTCAGAGCTGAAACTTTTCTGGTTTTTGAGAGCATTTCCTGCATTCTGGGGGGAACAGGAACACTGCTGGGTTGGGAGAGCCTGGGCTTTACGAGGCAGGAGGAAGCTCTGGGCTCAATCTGGAAATGCATTTCAGACACTCAGCACTCCCAGCACATAAATAGCCGCACAGAAGTCGATGGGACAGCAATTGATGAATTTTCCTAAGTGCTTTGCTGGATCTGTGCCCGAGGAACCACTCACCAGGAGCTCCAGGAACGGAATCAGAGCTCTGGTAACGAGCAAAACCCCGAGCAGAACATCGGGAGGGTGTGAAACCCATCCCCACATCGTCCTGCTGGTGACACTGCTGTCCCCTGCTGTCCCCAGGCTCCATTTCAGATTTGGGAACCAGGGCAGGGAAGGGGGAGCAGCTCAAAGCCGAGCTCAGAACCACAGGGCAGTTTTTCTTCTGGAAAAAGGCTGCTGCAGGTCCTCATCGGTGAATTGTGGCTTTCACTTTCTTCCCTTTAAAGTCTCCTCTTGGCAGCCAGAGGAGGCTGATGAGGAAAGGGAAACACGAATGACTGAGATCAGTCAATATTGTCGGATCCCTGCACGCTCCATTAGCGCTGGCAGGCACCAGAAATGCAGATTTCGCCATGCAAGGGCTCCTAAATCATGCTGGGAGCAGAACTGGGGATGCTGGGAGGGAGGAGAGGGGGGTTCAGAGCCACGGGCCGGGTCAGACCCCCACAGGGACAGGATGGAATGGGGGAAATGAGAGGAGCACGAAAAAGGGACGGGATGGAATGGGGGAAATGAGAGGAGCACGAAGGGAGGTGGAATGGGAAATAAGGAGCACAAAAGGGACGGGATGGAATGGGGGAAATGAGAGGAGCACAAAAAAGGACGGGATGGAACGGGGGAAATGAGAGAAGCACGAAAAAGGGACGGGATGGAATGGGGGAAATGAGAGGAGCACGAAAAGGGGACGGGATGGAATGGGGGAAATGAGAGGAGCACAAAAAAGGGACGGGATGGAATGGGAAATGGAAGCACGAAAAAGGACGGGATGGAATGGGGAAATGAGAGGAGCATGAAAAAGGGACGGGTGGAATGGGGGAAATGAGAGGAGCACAAAAAGGGACGGGATGGAATGGGGGAAATGAGAGGAGCACGAAAAAGGGACGGGATGGAATGGGGGAAATGAGAGGAGCACGAAAAATGACGGGGTTTGGGTCCTCAGGGATTCATTTTGGGGTTTCACCTGGGGATGGTGGCACTCGAGGGACATGAGGCTGAACCGGGATTTGCTGAGTGTCACCGTGAGCCGTCCAACGCCTGGGGAATGTTCAATAAATGCTGTCAGAATCCTCGCACTCAGGAGGAGAGGGAGGTGACAAATGGGTTTTGTCTGTTGTTGTGCACAGACATTGCTTTCAATCAAGGGAGAAATGCTCCCTCAACACGGTGGGACTGTGCCCAAAATCGGTGAGTGTGACCCGTGTGTGACCCCTGGCATGTGGACACGTGGAAACATGGAAACGTGGACAGCTGGACATCTGGACACATGGAAATATGGAAGTATGGACACATGGATACATGGACACATGGACACATGAACACATGGACATATGGACACACGGACACATGGACACATGGACACCTGGACACATGGAAATATGGACACATGGATGTGTGGACATATGGACACATGGACACCTGGACATCTGGACACAGGGACATAGGGCACATGGACACATGGACATACAGAAACATGGAAATATGGACACATGGACACATGGAAACATGGGAATATGGGCACATGGACAGCTGGACACCTGGACACATGGACACATGGACAGCTGGACACATGGAAACATGGAAATATGGACACATGGACACCTGGACAACTGGACAGATGGACACCTGGATATGGACACACATGGATACACGGACAGGGACACGTGGACATCTGGACACACGGACACATGGAAACATGGACACACGGACACATGGACACACGGGCACACGGACAGATGGACACACGGACACATGGACACCTGGTTACATGGACACCTGGACACCCCGAATCCACAAAAACTTGGCACTGGCAGGAAAGGCACACGGGGAGGGTTTGATTTGTGGAGAGCAGCCGGTCCGATCCCCGCTGAGCTGCACCCACCATGGAAGGTTTTCTCCAGCCTAAACATTCCCCTGATCCTATGAACTGTGAGCAAACCTCGGGATTGTTTTCCAGCAGCAAATCACACAAGTTTTGCAGAATTCCCAGAGAGTTTTCAGGCGAGGGGACCTCCAGTGCTCCCCATTCTCACATCATCCTCCACCGTGGTTCACACAGAGCCGCGCTAACACGAGTCTGGAATATCTCAGCACATAATTATTTATCCTTCAATAAAACAAAGAAAACCATGTCTAAATGTGACTAATATCCCCTCCCCGGCCTGCCAAGTGGGGCCTTGTGTTTTCAGCGCTGCAAAGCGAGCCTGACTCGCCGCATATTTTGTGTTGCCATGGTTTATGTCCAAATGCAAGGATTTAATTTTGTCCGTCATCGCGCCGTGGTTTCCATATGACACCAGTACATTCCTCCCCTCCGCCTGCTGTTCTGACAGACGACAGAATCGAATTAAACATTCCAACCGCCCCGCTGCAAGCGCGGGAGCTTCTGTTCCTTTGGCTTTGGGGAGCGAAAGGGGCAGATCTTTACCAGGTACGAGCGCTCTGCCTGGAACCAGCGTTCCCACCGAGCTGGGGATGGCTGCATTTCCCAGGACAGACAGCTGGACAGACAGCTGGACAAATAAGTCAGGCTGTGCTCTCTGTGCCTCCCATTCTGGGGGATGATGATTGTTGTGTTTTCTCCTGGAGCAGCCGCTGACCAACCCCGCTCTGGAATCAGCCAGGAGAGACCCCTGCACCATTTCTGCACCATTTCTGCACCATTTCTGCACCATTTCTGCACCTCCCTCCATCTCAGCCCTTCGCAATTTCACGGCAACATGAAATTTTTCATTCAACATTTCCAAAAAAAAAAAGAAAAAAAAAAAAAAAAAAAAAAAAAGCCAGAGCCCAGGCTGTGCCTCACTGAGGCCGGCAGGAGAGAAAAATGACCGAGAAAAATGACTGGTTCCTTCTGCAAACACCGGCTGGGCTTTCAAAGCAGCCCGGGGGGGATTACGCACACATCTCACTTTGAAATTTAAGCTCTGGAGCTTGAAAGAATAAGGTTTGTTCCACGGCTTCGCACCCTGAAGGGACAGCTCATTGCTGTGATGTCATCCCAGCAGGGAACTGCTCCGGATGGAGTCAGAGCACAGTCCCGGGGCTGTTCTGCACAGGGACTGGGGTTTTGGGGTTTGAGTGCTCTGCTGCCAGCATTTCTGGCTGTCTGTGGGTCAGAACACACTGGCTGGAGGATCACGGGGGTCTCAGGAAGGGCAGGAGGCTGCTGGTGACACCCCAGATGTGCCAGGAGCTCGCTCTGCCTGGACTGACAAACTCCAGAGCTGCTCTCGGGATTTGGGGCTGTGCTGAGCTCTGCCAACAGCCCAGGAGAGGGGACCTGCGACCTGCTGGGGCCGCGGAAGGAAACAAATCTGGATTAATTAGGAACAAATGCTCGTTGCTGGCTGAGGGGCTCCGAAGCAGATGTTGGTCCCGATAGCCAAGAGCGGGTCATCTCCAGCAAAAGTGATAAATAACAGGAACCAGGCTCCTGGTTGGTTTGTGTTTTCTCAGGTCAAAACCGTGCGCTGTTCAGGGCTGGAAATCCCATTAATTAATGCTGACACCTGAATTTGAGATGCCTTATTCACATAATGCCCTTTACTAAATTAGCCATGGTCTCCAGGCGAGGGAAATCTTCCCTGTTCGCTCCGAGCGTGGAACATTAACTCACAGACTCAGCAGTTTTCAGAGGGATTCACCTGTTTGTTCCTGAAGGGAGCGTGAGCTGCAGATCCCCTGTGACACCCCCAAAATCCCTGTGTTCACACCTGGGGCTCAGAACCAGCACAGGGATGTGATTCCTGGTGATTCGGGGTTCAGGGATGGGTCAGGATGAGGCAGCTTCCCCAAATATTGTCCTTGACTGACAAATAGTGTGAGTGAGCATTCCTGGAGGGGCAGAGATGGGAAATGAGGATGTGCTTTTCACCTGGATGTCCCCACGTGTGTGTGTGGATCCTTCAGGAGGGGTTTTGGATCCTGAAGATGGGATTGCTGGGACAGAATTCCATTTAAAATTCCATTTAAAACGGATCGGTGTAAATCCACATGTGCCCCTGCTGTCAGTCCCACACACGGGCGCGTCTGATCGTGTTTGTGTACACAACACGCGGATTAGGGACGGGAAATTAAACATATGCCCGTCTCACCCCCCAGCGAGGATCCCTCCAAGGAAAATCAAACCTGTCGGTGTCAGCACAGACCCCTGGGCCCAGGAGAGCCCGATCCCCTGGGAATCAGAGCTCTGAGGAGATGGGAGAGCATCCCTCGTGTCTGCCCCGTCCCCTCCTTGCAATCCCTGCCCCTCCCGGGCACAACGCCCCAGCCACCATCCTCTGATCTTTGCCCTCTTTTCCTTCAAATTAAATTTCAACTTTTTTTTTCAAATCTCTGGTGAGTGACAAGCCAGTGCCAGAACTGTCTTTTAATACACAAAAGCATAAATAATGCCATCCATCAGAGCTGTCAGTCAGCAAGATGGATTGCTACTTGTCCAGACACTGGAATGACACAGAAGTGAAAGTTAGGAACTGTCTCTTTTCTTTGCT
>VKON01002373.1:47991-86640 GCA_009741485.1 Malurus cyaneus samueli
AAGGTCTAATTTATGTAGACAAAATGCAGGCGAGGGGCTGTGGCAGCAGAGAGGCTGCGGGGAAGTCTGGAGTACAATGCAGGAGGGAGGTAATGAAGGAGCGCTGGGACTCCGCAGCACTGCATCAAACGGCCTTAACAAGAATGGCCCAGGACCGCTTGGACTCCATTAAAGTGCACTTTAGATCATTATGGAGAGAAATCAAACAGGGCACGGGGCTCTGCTGCTCTTAATGGCTCCATTAGGGGAGTCACTCATCGGCCATCGCAGCTGTCAGCGGCGGGCAGAGCCTGCCAGGGCAGGAGGGGACGGGGACAGGGCAGGGCATGGGACATGGGGAAGGACAGGAGGGGATGGGGACAGGGACACAGGGAAGGGCAGGGACAGGGATGGGGACAGGACGGGACAGGGCAGGGAGGGACAGGGGCTGGACAGGGAGGGAGGGAGTACGAGGGAGCAGGACAATGGGCAGGGACAGGAAATGGAGGAGGGGAGGAAGGGACAATGGCGGGACAGGGACGGGCAGGGACAGGGACAGGGACAGGACAGGGCAGGGGATGGACAGGGAGGAGGAGGGCACGGGGACAGGGACAGGGACAGGGACGGGAATGGGGACAGGGGACAGGGACAGGACAGGGATGGGACAGGGCAGGGACAGGGACGGGATGGGGCAGGGGACAGGGCAGGGACAGGGACCGGGGCAGAGACAAGGATGGGGCACAGGGCACAGGGCAGGACATGAACAGGGCACAGGGCACAAACTGAACCCATTAAAAGCTCCGTGCTGGCTGTTCCCCTGAAATCCTGAAATCCTGGAACGTGTCACCGTGCCACCAGCACCCACCAGCACCCACCTCGAGGGTGACAGCTCTGGGAAACAATGTCCCTGTCCCTGTCCCTCCCCTGTCCCTGTCTGTTCCCTGCTCTGGGGAACAATGTCCCTGCTCGGGGGTCTGGACCGGCAGCCTCAGCTTTGCCAGACCCCTCTACACTGATGAGGTTGTGCCTTTTTTCCCCTCCCCCGAAGCTCAACGTGGTTTTTATTTGAAACGGCTTTATTCCCCCTCAGAATGTCCCTAATCAGAACCAGCACCTAACGGCCTGAAAAGAAAGGAAATAAAATTAAAGGCTGCGATTGCTTGGGTTTTACAAGCTGTGCTCCGGGGGAGGGGGCTCGGGGTTGTTGGTTTTGCTGGAATTACCCTGATCAAAGCAGCTCATTGTTGAGCGAGCACAAAAGTGGATTTAGAAAGTTAACACATTAAAATAGGTGTGATTGACATCAGAGGCAGCGCTGGAGGGGTGCAGGGGGCAGGGATGGGATGAGGCCGGGCTGGGGGGTGCCAGGGCTGGGGCAGGGCACGGAGGCTGAGCGGGGGGGATGCTGCAGGGCAGGAAGGCAGGAAAATACCCAGCAAAAAGCAAATCTGCCTCCTGCCATGGTGCTGCCCTCCCTGGAGCGGGTCAGAGGCTGCTCAGAGCCCGGACAGTCCTGGAGCGGGTCAGAACTCAGTGCCCGGACAGTCCTGGAGCGGGTCAGACCCTGCTCAGTGCCCGGACAGTCCCTGGAGCGGGTCAGAACTCATGCGCAGTCCACGTGATCAGTGCCCGGACAGTCCTGGAGCGGGTCAGACTGCTCAGTGCCGGACAGTCCTGGAGCGGGTCAGACCCTGCTCAGTGCCCGGACAGTCCTGGAGCGGGTCAGAGGCTGCTCAGTGCCCGGACAGTCCCTGGAGCGGGTCAGAACTCAGTGCCCGGACAGTCCTGGAGCGGGTCAGACCTGCTCAGTGCCCGGACAGTCCTGGAGCGGGTCAGACCTGCTCAGTGCCCGGCAGTCCTGGAGCGGGTCAGAGCTGCTCAGTGCTCATGCCGGACAGTCCCTGAGGGTCAGACCCTGCTCAGTGCCGGAAAGTCCCTGGAAGGGTCAGACTCAGTGCCCGGACAGTCCTTGGAGCGGGTCAAGACCCTCTCAGTGCCCGGACAGTCCTGGAGCGGGTCAGACCCTGCTCAGTGTCCGGACAGTCCCTGGAGCGGGTCAGACCCTGCTCAGTGCCCGGACAGTGCTGGAGCGGGTCAGAACTCAGTGCCCGGACAGTCCCTGGAGCGGGTCAGACACTGCTCAGTGCCCGGACAGTCCCTGGAGCGGGTCAGAGGCTGCTCAGTGCCCGGGCAGTCCTGGAGCGGGTCAGACACCTGCTCAGTGCCCGGGCAATCCCGGCTCCGTCCCCGCAGCCCCACGAGAGGGGATTGGATTTCAAATGCCCTCCGAGGGTCGTCCTCGGGAGACAAAACACAAACAAGCGACACCCCATGAGCAGCGCCTGCAGCGGGGCACGGGCAGGGCACGGAGCTGCCCCGATCAAAGGGAGCGGAGGATCAGCCCTCGGAAAGAGCCATTTTCACAGATCTCAGCAGCAGGAAATCGGCATTTCATCATGGGCTGAGTGGTGGAAGGAGGACGCGGACAGGCTGCTGCTGCTGCTGCTGCTGCTCGACAAATGGAATTTATTACCCCGGGCCTGGGGAGGCTCGGGCAGCTCGGCAGGAACGCGGAGCCTGAAGGAGCCCCGCGCCCCGAGGAGGTTTTTTGGGAGTGACTGATTGAAATTGGGCATTCTGTGTGTCTGAGCAATCCACAGCCCGGGAGGGAAGACAGGGACAGGACAGGGATGGGAACGGGAGCCTGTCTGGCTCTCCGAGTGCTGCCCCCAAATTTAAGCACCCGGGCTGGCTCCCAGCCCCTGCGGGCGGCTGGCAAAGCTCAGCCAAGGCTTCGGCCTGCCTGTGGCAGCTGTGATGTCCCCAGCAGGTGGCCCGTGCTCTCTGTCCCGGGTGGCAGCAGGGGGTGGCAGAGGGTGACAGGGGGTGGCAGAGGGTGACAGGGGGTGGCAGAGGGTGGCAGGGACTGTCATGGGAGATTGCACGATGAACTGTCAGGGGGTGGCAGGGACTGTCATGGGATGGCACGGACTGTCCTGTCCGGAGAGGAGGCTCAGGCCATGCCCTGTCGGTGAGGATGGTGCCCGGCCGAGGGGGCTGCGCTGGTTCCCCCTGGGCACCATCGGGGTGGGCTCCCCGACCCAAGGCCGCACCCCAAATCCTGTCTGGGGACATTTTCCTGCCCTTCTCACCCATCCTGCTGACGCCCGGTGTGTTTTGAAGGCTGTGACCCTGCAGGACGCATTTCCCACATCCAGCCCAGCGCTGTGGCTGTGTCCCGTGCCCGGGCTGGGAGCGCTGAGCTCTCGCTCACATTTCCGAGGTGAGTTCGGAGTTTTCAGGTGAAGCGGGGCCTTTCACAGCCGCTCAGGGAGGTACCGGGTGTTTTTCACGCTCCTGGTGATTAACTGTTGGTATTCAACGCTGGGACCACCCTTCCCATATGTGCGGGCGTGCGCGCGTGTAGCGAGGCCAGGCAAATGACTAATGCAGACCTGAGCAGAGACAGCGCAGCATATTGTAAAGATCAACCCTATTTCAGCTTCTGTTGGGATGGGAAATGCCAGAGATTGTTTCATAGTCTTCTGCAATGTTCATTATAAAAGTCCCCAGATGGCAGATGGCTATTAGCTCACCGTGACCTATATAAATGTCAAACGTAAAGCTATTGCCCCAGCGAAAAATCTCAAAATAAATAACAACAGGAGGGATGCTGTTCCGCTGCCACCGGGATTTATGGATTATGAATTCATGCTAATTCATCTCAAAGCCGGCGAAAGAATGAATCGGGTCCTTTTGGAGGAATTCACTGCGCACCTGCTGGGGATGGATTGGAGTCCCCGGTGCCCGATCCATCCGCCGGGATCGGCTCCTCCCTGGGATCGATCAGCGCCTGACAATGCCCGTGTCACTCACCGGCCTTTGTTTGCCAAAATTGTGCAATGGCGACTTCAACTGGGATTTCAAACTGTTTTCTTTGCCCTGATGGATCACCGTGGCACCTGTCAGTCAAGGAAAATGTGATTTATCTGCAGGTTTTTCGGGAGTGGTTGTGGTGCGTGTCTGGGAAAGCTGCAGGGCCAGTCCCAGCTCACAACGGGTTTGTTTGCAGGAGGGAGAGGGCGCAGGGGGAGGGACGGGGGCTCTGTTTGCTCACTGTTCCATTTTTGTGTTCTCACAAAAATAAATATCTCACACGGATAACTGCAGTTCGTGTGGCACAACTTCCTCTCCTGCAGCTGCTCCTGGTGGAAAGGGAGAGAATTCCCTGTCCCCATCCCTCCAGCCCCATCCAGCTGTGGCTAGGGAACATTCCTGTCCCCATTCCCTCCTCACATTCCAGCCTTCATGCCTTGCTTCCTAACGGAAGATTCTCTCCCATCCCCTCCAGCCCCATCCAGCTGTGGCTCTGGGGACAATTCCCTCTCCACTCCCCACTCAGAGGGCTCAGCCATTTTCAGTTTTGTATTTGTTTCTGCGCTCTCAAGGATGCAGAATTCAGTGTTCAAACACAGAACAACTTTTTAAATCTTTTAAAAAATAGATAATATTAAATGGTGGTGTCAGAAAGTCGCTTTTTTTCCCCCTCAAAAGCGATTTTCACAATACAAGCTGTTGCTGCTGCTGCTGTCAAAATTCTCCAAGTTTCACCAACACAAATTGTATTTTGTTTTTTTTTAATATATTGCTTGGTGAAAAACATAAATGAGCAGATTTTAGAAATATTTCATCTTCATAAAAGGCATTTTTGGTAAACAAATACAAGTGAATATTTTATTAACGTTTTTGATAAAGGTATGAACATGTAGTGATGCCATGCAGGGAATGAATCAGCTTATTAAAAAATTAAGAGAGAAGTAGGAATGTGGGTCATTTCTACCCACACAGGAACAACTTCAACCATATTTTTTTCTCACAAATACGAGATTTCATTTTTGAACTGTTGCAACAATAAACATTCCCAAGGAGCATAAACTTCCTTCCCTTTCTCAGCACAGCAGTTTGAATTGGCTGAAAGCTCTCAGGCCTCGGAATTGGGGAATCTGTCTTTGGAAACAAATCCTGGGTCACACCTGGGGGTGCTGAGCTGTTCCCTGCGGCTCCAGAATTGGGGAATGGGGTGGGTGTTGTGGAATGGGGTGGGTGTTGTGGAATGGGGTGGGTGTTGTGGAATGGGGTGGGTGTTGTGTGTTCAGAGCGTTTTTGTGTCCCAGGAAGAGCTTGGAGCACCCTGGGACAGCGGGAAGTGTCCCTGCCCATGCCAGGGGTGGCACTGGATGGTTTTAAGCTCCTTCCATTCCATTTTTGGTGCTCCTGGGATGCAGTGAAGCAGCACCTCTGGCAGGATCATCCAAACACTTCAGAGAACAGTGCTCCTGGTGAGGAGAGGGTTAATTTAGAGGGGTTTTTTCTATCAAGCCCTGAAGATTTTCTCTTCAGGGCAGGTGTTAAACAGCCTGAGGGGTTGTGAGCTCCGTCCTGGAACCGAATCCTTCCCTGATGAAGAATAGAAGGAAAAAACCGCTGGAAATGCAGCACAGTTCAGATCCTGTCCTTTCCCTGGGGCAGCTGGGTGAACATTTCTGAGACAACGAGCAGCAGGGTGAGAAATCCTCCTGCTGGAGTGGGCCCTTTTCATCGCAGCTCCCTGTGATTGAAATTTGAAAGCATGTAGCTGTTAATCTGGGAGTGATTAAAGAGCCTCATTTCTTGGAAGAGTCAGTACTCATCATCTGCCGTGCTGAATGAGCCTCTAACATCCCCTGATCCCATTATATTGTGATTAATTGTGCCAGTTTAAGTCAATAATTCATTTGTTAAAAATAGGCCTGCAAAGTATCATTTGTCTCAGGGGAGATATCAGAATAAAAAAAAAAATTCATTTGATATTTCTCATTAAATTAGTGTTGGGAGTTCTATTGAAGGGTTCTGTTCATGAAACATTTATTGCAGGCTTATTTGATAAGAAGTTGTATTTGTCTAGAATTATGCCTGCTAACAGATGTAAGGGCCTGCATTTTCCCATTGTTAATGAAAGGATCAGAGTCTAAATGAGTGTGTGACGGGGAGAGGGGGCTGGGGTGGCAGGAACGGGGATTTGGGTTGGGGTTTGGGTTTGGGTTTGGGTTTGGGTTGGGGTTTTGGGTTTGGGTTTTGGGTTTGTGGGTTTGGGGTCTGGGTTAGGTTTGGAGGTCTGGGTTTGGGTCGGGTTGGGTTTAGGGTTGGTCTGGGTTTTGGGTTGGTTAGGGTGGGGTTAGGGTTCGGGTTTGGGGTTAGGTTGGTTGGGATTAGGGTTCGGTCTGGGTTTGGTTTGGGTTAGGTTGGATTTGGGTCTGGGTTTGGTGTGGTTTGGGTTTGGGTTTGGGTCTGGTTTGGGTCTGGCTTAGGGTTTAGGGTTAGGTCTGGGTTTGGGTCTGGGTTAGGGTTTAGGGTTGGGTTGGGTTAGGGTTTAGGGTTAGGTCTGGGTTTGGGTTTGGGTTGCTTTAGGGTTAGGTTTAGGTTTAGGGTTAGGGTAGGGTTAGGGTCTGGGTTTGGGTTTGGGTTAGGTTAGGGGTTTGGGTTTAGGGTTATGGTTTAGGGTGTGTTCCACAAACAGGACAGGGAGGGATGGATGGATGGATGGATGGATGGATGGATGATGGATGGATGATGGATGGATGGATGGATGGATGGAGGGATGGATGGATGGACGGGATGGATGGATGGAGGGAGGATGGATGGAGTGGTGGAGGGATGGATGGATGGATGGAGGATGGATGGATGGATGAGGATGGATGGATGGATGGATGGATGGATGGATGGATGGATGGAGGGATGGATGGATGGATGGATGGATGGATGGATGGATGGATGGATGATGGATGATGGATGGAGGATGGATGGATGATGGATGGATGGATGGAGATGGATGGATGATGGATGGATGGAGGGTGGATGGATGGATGGATGGATGGATGGATGGATGGACAGGGATGGATGGATGGACAGGATGGATGGAGGATGGATGGATGGATGGATGGATGGAGTGATGGATGGATATGGATGGATGGATGGATGGATGGATGGATGGATGGAGGAGAGGATGGATGGATGATGGAGATGAATGGATGGGATGGATGGATGAGGATGGATGATGGAGGATGGAGGGATGGATGGAGTTCACCAAAGCTGCACAAACCATCCCTTCAGGGCTGGCCTGGTGGCTCTGGGGTGTCCCTGCTGTCACTCCAGGCCGGGTCACTCAGGCTGATCCTCACTGGTGGACGGGCAGTGACCCTGGGGCTGAAGCCAGAGCATCCCCAGGATCCCTTCTGGAGTTGAACCATGACCTGAGCCGTGCAGGCAAAGCAGAGCACGGCTGGTTTGGGGTGAGGAGCAGCTCTGTACCTGCACAGGTAACGGGGCAGAGGGGGGACCTCAAACCCTTTCCCTGATGCCACGAGAACACCTGGACTGTGCCATCGTTTGCTCCAAATAATGAAATGAAGGATGGGGAGAATGTTCCGGGAAGGAGGGAATGGAGAACATGAGGAAAGGCCGCCCGCTGCAGGAAATGTGCACGTCAAACCTTTGGAAACCCCACCGAGCTCAACACCGGGGTCTGTTCCAAATTTCAAACCAAAAGAAAATCTCCCCAAACCGCAGGGCTCTCTCCAAGCCAGGCTCTGTGCTTGCCGCTGGTGTCTGTGAGATATTTCACAGCTCTCACATGGCGTTACCTGGTGATCTGCCCATCGGGGCCGGACAATCCCCGCATTGTCTGACAGAGAGATCCATTAATGGCTGTGCCGGGCCAAAAATGTGTCAGCGCTGCTCGGGGTGAGCGCCCAGCGCCTCTGAAATGTGAGGGACAGGGCTCGAGTGGCGCTGGGTGGGACAACAGGGCTGGGAGGGCCAGGGGAGAGGCAAAGGGTGAGGGGAGAGGGGTGAGGGTGAGGGGAGAGGGTGAGGGGGAGAGGGGTGAGGGGCAAAGGGCGAGTGGTGAGGGGAGAGGGTGAGAGTGTGGGGAGAGGGGCAAGGAGCAAGGGGCAAAGGGGTGAGGGGCGAGGACGAGGGGCAAGGGAGAACGGAGAGGGAGAGGAGAGGGGCAAGTAGAGGGGTGAGGGGCGGGGGGAGAAGGCAAGGTGAGGGGGGGGCAAGGGGTGAGGGAAAAGGGCGAGGAAAGGGTGGAGGGCGAGGGCAAAGGGTGAGGGGCAAGTGAGAGGGGAGAGGAGAGGGCAGAGGCAGGTGAGAGGGGCAAGGGGAAAGGGCGAGGGGCAAGGACAGCCCAGGCCACCAGCACTGCCCCACTGCCCCCTGGCCACGGGCACCAGGATCTCCTCTGCCCCATTTTTAACAGAATTGTGGTTTTTCCACCCCGTCCTCCCAAAGCTGTCACTCTCCTCCTGCCAGCAGTGGGGCCGGTTGTGTTTCTGCTGAGCAAGGCTCGACTCAACGAAGCCGATGGAGCCAAATCCAGGGCGGTTTCTGTTCGATGGAGCTGCGAGTTGGCCTCTCTGTAAAACCAGTGCAGGTTGTTTCTCTCTCTCTGACAGATGGCTCCAGGAAGGTAGGGGGTGCCTTGTCATCTTCTCACACTTTGGCAACATTTTGTGCAGCTTCCCCTGTCAATAAAATCTCATTTGGATTGACCTGAATTGACAGATAACTATTGACTCGAGCAAGAGATGGATCCAGTCAATAAGCTCTCATGCCTCAGGGCATAAGCCAGTCACTAACTCAGGGAGGGTGAGAAGGAAATATCCCTGATGTGTTGATTATTCCATAAAATTGTCCACTAGGAGGATTTATGGACGTTTGGTTGCTCACAAATACAACATACAGGGCTGTAGGGACCATTAACCTGTTCTAGCCCAGCAGGTCTGAGGTTCTGCAACTCTGAGTTCTGCATTTACAACAACTGCAGAAGGAAAATTGAGTATTGGCAACGTTTAAAACCTTGGAAAGAAGAATTTTCTCATTGAATCTTAATCTAAATACCAGAACCTGAGACGTCCTTTCCCTATTTCCCCTTTAGCTGTCCCACTCGGAGCTTTTGGTGCCTGAATATAAAATAAGAGCTGAGTTTTGTGTTCCTTCCTCATGTTCTGGAGCAGCTGAGGTTCAGAGGAGCAAACTCCTTGGTTCCAACAGGTGGTGGGTCCCGGAGCTGTGGTCCCACCCGTGTCCTGTTCACTCTCCTGAGGGTTTTTGGTGCTCTCTGGCTCCTGCCCTGGCCCTTCAGGAATTCCACTGCACGGGAAGGGAGTTCCAGCAGGGAGAGTAGGGCTCAGCTGAGCTGTTTTTTTATGAAATGATGCCCAAAACACCCCGGGATGTGAGCTTGGGAGTGAAGGGAACGCCTTGGGCTGCCCACAGAGTAAAACGGGGTGAACCCATGGCAGGAACGGGCTCCCAGCGATGCCCTCGAAGGGCAGAGCTCCGGGTGACCCCTGGAACTGCCCCTCAGAGGGAGGTGGCACCCGCCAACCCCAGGACACGCTGGCTCTGGTGGCATCCTGTGACTCTGGTGGCACTCTGTGACTCTGGTGGCACTCTGTGGCTCTGGTGGCATTCTGTGACTCTGGTGGCACTCTGTGGCTCTGGTGGCACTCTGTGGCTCTGGTGGCACTCTGTGGCTCTTTTGGCATCCTGTGGCTCTGGTGGCATTTGTGGCTCTGGTGGCACTCTGTGGCTCTGGTGGCACTCTATGACTCTGGTGGCTCTCTGTGACTCTGGTGTCATTCTGTGACTCTGGTGGCACTCTGTGACTCTGGTGGCACTCTGTGGCTCTTTTGGCATCCTGTGGCTCTGGTGGCATTCTGTGCTCTGGTGGCACTCTGATGCTCTGGTGGCTCTCTGTGACTCTGGTGGCACTCTGTGGCCCTGGTGGCATTCAGCAGCTCTGGTGGCTCTCTGTGACTCTGGTGTCATTCTGTTACTCTGGTGGCATTCTGTAACTGGTGGCACTCTGTGACTCTGGTGTCATTCTGTGACTCTAGTGGCACTCAGTGGCTCTGGTGGCACTCTGTGACTGGTGTCATTCTGTGACTCTGGTGGCATTCTGTAACTGGTGGCACTCTGTGACTCGTTGTGAGGGGTGGGACCGGCCCCTGGCTCCCACAGCCACCCACGGGGACAGCTCCTGCTGGCGTGTGGCGGGTCACAAGCTGTCCCCTGTCCCTTTAAGCCATGGCTGTCCCCGTGTTCCCAGCACGGGAGGCTGCCTGTCAGCAGGGAGCAGAAAACAGATTGTGCAAAACAAAAAAACAAAGAATAGAAAAAAAAAAATACGGGCAATGAATTTTTTTAAACAACTATTATGAAGACAACACAATAAGAAGTTCGGCCGTGGGGTGTGGGTTGGGGGGTGGTTGTGGTTGCGGGTGGTGGGGTGGCGTGTTGTGGGGGTTTTGGTGGTCGGGTGGGGTGGGGGGGGTGGGTGGGGTGTTTGGCGTTGTGTTATGGGGTTGTTGGTTGGAGATGGGGGGTTTGGGGGTGGTGGGGGGTCTGGGAGAGGTGGGGTGGTGCGGGTTGTGTGGTCGTGGTTTGGGTGTTTTGAGTTTTTTTTTTTTTTTGTTTTTGGGGTATTGCTGCTGATTCCTGGCTCATTTCGCCGAACACCAAGGCCGGAACTCATTGCGCTTCTATAATATAGCTTATAACGGATTATATATTCCCCTGTTGTATAATCTCCTGCCCTGAAATTAAAATTTCAGACTTAGAAGAAGAAAACGATTGCTAACCGTTAAAGGGAGGAGGAATTTTAGTAACTACGAAAACTTAAGTAACCTAAGCAAACATAAAATTAAATCCCTTCTTTTCTCTTCCTTTCATCTTTCCTCCTTGCCTCTCTTCTCTTTCCTTCTTTTCTTTTCTCTAACTCTAGAAACCTAAGCAAAATACCGCGGTAAGATAAGGTGAAATCCGTGGGAGGTGGGGGAGGACTCAGCGCTACTTATTTATTTAATTTTATTATATAACATAAAGATCATTAAAATGCTTACTGTTACTCAACATAACCAAAAGAGACTATAAATGTCTATCAGAGCAGAGATCCAACAGTATCCCTATTAAATTATATAGAGCGAGTCCAGTCCTTGGCTGTCAGCGGGACCCATCAGTCCTAATTTATCGCCCCAGGAAACACAGTACAATTATGGTAATAAATAATAATAGGATTCAGTACATGACAACATGAATGATGGAGCCTCTCAGAACTCATTTACATTGCTTTGTGTTGCAATCACCCTGCTTCTAATGTAATGCCAAGCAAATGAGCCTTTTTGAATATTGTGCAATCTATTGCGAGTCAACTGGCACAAAACTCACTCAATAAATCATGTTCAAACACATGCCTCTAATGACAGGTAAATCAACAATGAAGTAATTGCGTTTAATGTATTGAAATACTGGACAAAAACAGTGACCTCGAAGTGACTTTTTTGGGGAAGCTTTAATAGAGTTGCAATGGCGAAGGGGCGGTTTCCACCGTGGGGATTGATGATCCCGGCTCAGGGATGGATCTAGGGATGGATTTTGTGCCCGAGCAGGGTCGGGGGCTCTCTGTGGCTGCAGCAGCACCAGCTCAGAGCTGGCGGTTCTGTCCTGTTGCTTCCAATTCACTCGGTTGAGTTTCCCCAATTTCCACGTTCCATTGGTTCCAATCGAAAAGGGAAAAGTCGCTGCTGTGGCACCTCCCTCACGTGTGGCAGGGTGAGTTTTGGGATTGTTTTTTTTCCTAGGAGAGACTGGAAAGAAGTGGCCTTAGCCAAGCAGTCCCTCAGCTGTTGCTGCCCCGCAAAAACATGAAATCAGCAGGGGAAAACTTTTAAGATTCTGTTTGAAGAAACAACTGTGCAGATTTTGGCTCCGAGTTTATATTCCCTTACCCTTCCCTTGCGAGGGAATTTGGCAAGTGTCAAAGGTCTCCTTGGATTCTTCAGGCAATGGAAAGGTTTTACATATCCCCAGGCTTGAGTGTCTCTGCTGATAGCTCCCATATGATAGAAACTGATTAGCGAAACGTCTCGAGTCAGGACACAAGAACTATTTAATGACAAAAAAAAAAAAAAAAAAAAAAAAAAAACAAAAAAACCAACAACGAGAAATGTCTGTAATTTCACAAAATTGTTACCAGTTGTACCTGCCATGCTGTTTTCTCCTCGGCAGCGGGAGTGTCGGGATTCAACCCCTCGGTTTTCCCAGGGATTTTGGGAGCTCAGCCATCATTCCTGCGGTGTCGACGTGCAGGGTTTGTTTTGTTTGCTCCTGGCTGCTTTTGGGATGGATTCCTGACAGCCCTGAGCATGGCAGGTGCTTGGCAAAGCTGCTCCGAGCTCCACAGCTCATGGCCCGCGGGTGGAACCCTTCCCACCCCGCAGGATGAGCGCAGAACCCGCTGCTGGAGGATGTTTGGGTGGGGATTTTCTGGGAATCTCACGTGAAGTTGTGCGCTAAACTTTTGTGAGTTTTTTCGGTGGTGGTGTTTTTGAGGGCTACCAGTGAAGAAAACCTGAGCTTTTGAGATGTGGTGAAATCAGCCAATGGGTATAGATGGAGCTGGGAGGGTCCTCGGTCTGCTCTGGGGATGACCGTCCATGTGACCACCCCTTGTGTCCACCCTGCTGACACTCTTTGGATGTCCATCCCTTGTGACCACCCCTTGTGTCCATCCCTTTGCCCCTTGTGCCACCCGTTCCCTGAATCCACCGAACATCCCTTTCGACCACCTTCCTCCTTGACGACACCGCCATGTACTGTCCAGCGTGGCATGAATTGTTGTCGGGTCACCCACACTCCACCTGTCCATGGCACAGGAACAGTTGGGGTCCCGTGAGAAAGGGTAGAAGCGACAAAGGACAAAGGACAAAGTTCAGCGGAGCTGCAGAGTGGGTCGCCGCGGCGACAAATCCGAGCGAAGAGCGACGCTCTTGATGTCGAGGTTTGTCCCTTGATCGCCCCAATCCTGCATTGTCGCTTGCTCTGGTGGAGATGGGGCGATTGGAGCAGTGAGGATTTTGGGGAGTTGGGGGTCGAGGAAGTGTCTTGTTGGTGAGCTGTAACTGTTGCGATGCCTCACTTGCTTGGAGCTGTGGCTGCTTGTCCTGGCTGTCCTCTGCCATCCGTCCGTCCACTGCCCCGACGACACTGCGGACAGCGGGAAGATCAGGATTTATGGGAACAGGGAATAAAAGGGATGTCCTTGGGGTCCCTGGAGTGACCACCCTGCAGCAGGGCCCGGACCCACAGCTCCTCACTCTCTGGTTCACCTCCAGCACCTCATCTGCACCCACAAGTTTTCCCTTTCCAAAAAGTCCTGAAGGCTCTCTCTCAGCGCAATAAATCACGGTGAGAGCCGAGGTTCGGCTTCGGGCCGCTTTAAGGCGAATTAAGAGATTAAAAGCGCCGCCACAGCCTTTGTAGCGGGTTCCTGCCAGCCGTGGATTATCCTCTGACATGTCAGCAGCACCATCATCACCTCGCCGGGATCCAGCAGTTGTTCCTTACATCCACACACACAGGGCTGGAGCGTTCCTGGTCGAGTTTTGGTGCAGTTTCACCTTTGTTTGCTCTGACGGCGGCTCCGGTGACTCACGGGGAGGGTGGCACTGCCTCGGCGCCTCCGCCAGAAATGTGAAATGTTGTCGTTGCCCTACTTTGCAGAATTGAGGAGATTCAGTGAAAGTGGGGAAATCGGTCCAATAGCACTCAAGAAACTGGCAATAAGGAAGGCATGTCAGTCACTCGTAGGAACAGAGGGAGGTTTTGGATTTAATTCACCTCAAATTTCAGTTGATTCTGCACAAGTGAGTAGTGATTTTTGATTCACTGCAGACAAGGAAAAAAAATGCTGATTTTGCTGGCTGAGTCAGCTCTGAGAATCTGATTTGGCTAAGGCAAGGTTTATTCTTTTGTCATGATAACAAAATAAATAACAAAAAGATGTTCATCAGAAGGAAAGGTGAGGTCCTGCCCTGAACCGAGCTGCCCTTTCCCTTCTGGGAGTGTGTGATTTCACACGGTGAGAGGCGAAACCAGCCAGGCTGGAGATGGCACCAGGGAGGAGAGCAGAATGAGCTGATGCAGTGGAAGTTTCCAGCACCTTCTGGAGCAGCGATAGCAAACCTGCTCCTGTGCATGGCTGGCTCTGTTCCCGTCAGTGGCTGGTTCTGTTCATGTGCATGGCTGTTGCTCCTGGTCTGTCTCCTGTTCTGTTCCTGTCAGTTCCTGGTTCTGCTCCTGTCTCGGTTCCTGGTCCTCGTGTGCTTCCTGGTCTCTCTGGTTCTTCCTAGCTTCGCTGGTTCTGCTCCTTGTTCTGCTCCTGTCAGTTCCTGGTTCTGCTGCCGGTTCTGTTCCTGGTTCTGCCCCTATCAGTGGCTGGTTCTGTTCCTGGTACTTTTCCTCTTTCTTTTCCTGGTTCTTTTCCTGGTTCTGCTCCTTGTTCTGCTCCTGTCAGTTCCTGGTTCTGTTCCTCATTCTGTTCCTGGTTCTTTTCCTGTTTCTGTTCCTGGTTCTATCCCTGGTTCTGTTCTTGGTTCTTTTCCTTGTTCTGCTCCTCTCAGTGCCTGATTCTGATCCTGGTTCTGTCCCTGTTTCTTCTCCTCGTTCTGTTCCTGGTCCTGCTCCTCGTTCTGGTGTCTGCCCTTGCCTCTTCTGTCTCTGTCTGCTCCCCTCGTTCTGTTCCCTGGGGTCTGGCTGGTAGCGGCCGATAGTCCTCTTGATTTATTTTCCTGCGTCTGCTATCCTGGTTCTATTCCTCGTTCTGAATTTGTCCGTGGCTGGTTCTGCCCCTGCTTCTGCCCCTGATTCTTTTCCTCATTCTGTTTCTGATTCTTTTCCTGCTTCTGTTCCTGGTTCTTTTCCTCGTTCTGTTCCTGTTTCTGTTCCAGATTCTTTTCCTCATTCTGTTCTTGGTTCTGTTTCTGTTCCTGTTTCTGCCCCTGGTTCTGCTCCTGAGGTTGTTCCCACCCAGCCTCCCCCAGGCCCTCTCCATCTCTCTGTGGCTGCGACCACCACAGCCCTCCATGGCTCTGCTCTGCTCTGCTCTGCTCCCTCCAGGGAAGGATCTGCAGCCCAGCAGAGCTCACCATGAGAAAGGTTTTCTGGCCATCAGTCTGAATTTTCCTTTCATCACGCTGCTAATGAGCTCGTCCTCAGTGAAATGGCCCTACAAACCCCATTCCAGCCTGTGCCAGGGTCTCATTTCCTCACCAGTTACCCATCCCTGCCTCTCATCACTCCCCTTTCCTCTGGAAAAGCCGTTTCTGAGGGGTTTTGGTGTAACCCAGCCCCGCTTCCCAAAGCCAGCGCCCTCGGAGCGGGGAGGTCACTCGAGGAATTTGATCATGGGTCAAGATCCAGCAAACTCCGTACCCGGGGAAATTGGGTTGCTAGGATCCCAAGATTGTTTATTATGCTCTCAACTTTAATTAGCTGTAAGTAACATCATGTCAGTGTTCTGCCACAAATGCTAAAGCTGTCAAGGCAATTTTACCGAGTCTGGCAGCTTAAATCAGAAACAAGAAAGTCAACATGTCAATAATGGATCTAGACATGATGGATATATTAAAGGGGAAACCTAAAAGTTCTGGACTTCATTATGCTGCCTTCAGCTCTGACAACGTGTGCCAGAGAAATCTGCACCTCGTTGGAAAAGCCCCTTGGAGATGCTGTTCCCAATTAGGGGGCACTTCTGCTCCCCTCCAGGCGGTCACTCGGGGCTGGAAAAATGGAATTAGGGAAAGGGCAGAGGTGGCAATAACCCGCTCAATGTCTACAAATCGATCCGTGGAGGGAGGCAGGGTCTGGACAGGCGATGATTTTATTTTTTTTTTTTTTTTCCCATGGATGTTGTGCCTTTTGAAAGCTTTGAAAGGGGTGGACGCTGCGCCCGTTGGAGGTGTCTGCGTTTTCCTGTAGAAGTTTTTTGGGTGTGAGCCTGAGCAGGGAGTCGGGAGGAGATGATGGCTGCAGGGGATGTGTGTGGGAGACAGAAAGTGCAGGAACCAACTTCCTTTCTGTTTCATTAGCTAACAGTTGTTTATTTTCTGACATGTCCCATTTTCAGTGCGTTTTGGCTTGTGTGTTACACACGTCTGTGAAAATTAAGCAGATTCGCCACGGTCTGACAACGTTAATGCCGCTCTGAAAATGTAAACAGATGTTTTAGGGGCTCTCAGGTTATGGGATGGCCACGGCGTGTCGGGGGCTGGGAAAGGGCCGCTGTGTCCTGGGGTGGGGCTGCCAGCAGGGAATGGCTTATTTTGCGTTAAATAATGCCTGGTTTTGTATTTGTTTGAAAATCTGGAGGTGGGGTAGTGCTACAGAGCAAAAGGACTGAAGGAATGCAGAGGTTTCAGTGAAGCTGAGCCGCCCCACCTTTTGGGGGATGTTTGACCCTCTGTGCCCGCACAGCCCCAGTGTTTCAGTTCTGGGGTGCCCCTGACCCCCCTGTACCCCGAGTCCCTCAGGGCTGCTGCTGTTCTGTGCCCCCTGGAGCCCCTTTGGCCACTGCCCCACCGGACCCTTCCTTGTGCTGTCCCTTGAGCCTGCCCAGAGCCTTTCCAAGAGCTCTCCTCGGCTTCAGCAGCGCTCTCAGCCCAGCACGCAATCAAATATTTGGCCCCCTCTGCTCAATCTTTCTTTCTCTTCCACATTCGGCTCTCCCAGATGTTTTTGGTCATTTCCAGGTTGTAATTAATAACAATAAATCAGCAGAGTCCGTCAGGGCTGGCCGTTTCCTGCCACCGCTTGGATTAGAGGGCTCCGTGTTTTTCCAGATTTTCCGACTGTTGGTCAAGGGAAGCTGTCATGTGGGGACTGTTGGTTAATAATAAACCCCAGCGCATTCCTCCCTGGGAAAGTAACATCTTCACATCTGCTTTTGGGTGGAAACATCTGTCCCGTCCAAGCCCTGTCTGTCTTGAGAAGAGACAGGCATGCTGGGAGAGCGTTCCAGCTGGGTGGGGGCTGCCTTCCCTCTCCCCTCCCGAAATCTCTGTGACATTGATGTGCACCACGCAGCCAGCGCTGTCCCAGCCTCTGCCAGGCATTTGTCTCTTGCACAGAACTGTGTCAGCAACCCGGGGGAAATCGTGAAAGATGCAATTTAAAAAAATAAAAAAAAAAAAAATGAAAAACACCGAGAAAAAAAGGCTGCTGCTGCTTCTTAAGGATGCAAATATTTAAACGAGGTGTTAGCGACAGTGTGAGCATGCAGGAGTGAGGCAGTCGGAGCTGGGGGAGGCTCAGCCCCTAACGAGAGTCACAGGGAGCCTGTGGTGTAGCTGAGCTGTTCCCAGAGCTGTGGGAAGGGAGAGCAGCGGTGCCACTGCCAGCCCTGCCCTCTGTCCTGCTGTGGGCACTGGGGTCCTGCTGACCCAGCCCAGCCGGGCACGAGAGGTGGCCCAGCTGCCTCTTCCTTCCCAGGAAACCCCAGGGGATTTGGGGCTGCAGCAGCACTTCCCTCACTGCCAGGCCCTGGATGGATGGATGGATGGATGGATGGATGGATGGATGGATGGATGGATGGATGGATATGGATGATGGACAGGTGGATGGACAGGGATGGATGGATGGATGGACTGGATGAGGATGGATGGATGGATTCATGGATGGACAGGGATGGACAGGGATGGATGGACAGGGATGGACGGACAGATGGACAGACAGACAGATCAATTCACTCATCCCAGTAGGATTTCTCTCTGTGCAGCCGCCATCCTGGATCAGGGCAGCGCTCTCTGCCCCAGCTCTCCCCAGCCGAGCCCGCACCCCGTGAGCTGCTGTGGCGTTTATTGCAGCAGCACAAAGTGCTCTCCTCATCACGGGAGCAGCCGGAGACAGAGCAGCTTTCAAAGGCGTGTGACCGACCTCTCCCTCGGCTGCCGGCCGGGATTGCCGACTCAGTGGAATTTTTTTTCTTCTTCTCTCCGTCTCTCTCCGCCCGCCGTTCCTTTCCGCAGTGTCCTGACCTTGCGAGGCCTTGGTCTCCCCCCGATCCATCTCCCACCGTTCAGTCTCTCCTGTGAACTCATGCTGGGAGATTAATTGCCACTATCGCCCCTAATCCATCACACTTCCCAAAGATTGTTTTGACATCTAGTTAATTTTTGGCTGATGATTTATCAAATTCTTATTACCGTGCTCTGAAGGGGCTCATTTATTGTGTTGATTCATGGTAATGATAAAGGGGAACCTTTTTGAATTTTAACTACATTCCCTCATGTTCTTCCCAGCACAGCTAAAGAGAAAAAAGGGAAAAATATAGCTGGGGACTCTTAATTCAGAAAGTAAAAATGGAGGGGGGGAAAAAAACCCCTCTATCCTCCATTATTTGTTTGAGAGCCAAAAGTCCTAAAAGAGGTTAATATATATTAAGACATATTTTTAGAGTTCTGGTCTGGACTGTGTTTCAAGAGCATCCCCCCAAGGCTCTTTAAAACATTTATTGCCCTGTAATATTACCTAAATGTCTACTACCATTTTATTCAAATAGAAGTTAATGCTAAATGATGTCAGTCATGTACCAGTGGAAATGTAAAACATGTCTCTCTGCCAGTCCATATGGCAATTCCAGCTTTTAAAAGTACACAGAGAATTTTCTGCAACCCTTTATGTCATTCCCCCATCTTTGTTCCCACCTATTTTTAATTTGCTGCGCAGTTTTTAATAAGCCCAGATGGCAAAAGAAACGCAGTAAATGGCCATTCTCTCCTTCCCTTCCCAGGCAGCTCGGGGAGCTGGAGCCTTACAGGGGGAGGGAATGGAGTGAGGGGGGCACTGGGATTTGTCGTGGTTTGGAGAAGATTCTGGGTGGATTTGTGGCTGGTTTGGAGAAGGAGCAGGGGCTCTGTTTGGATTTGTACCTGGTTTGGGGAAGGAGCAGGGGGTCCCTGTGGATTTGTACCCGGTTTGGGGAAAGAGCAGGGTGTTCCTGTGGATTTGTACCCGGTTTGGGGAAAGAGCAGGGTGTTCCTGTGGATTTGTGCCTGGTTTGGGGAAGGAGGGAGGATCCCCATGGATTTGTGCCTGGTTTGGGAAGGAGCAGGGGTCTGTGGATTTGTACCTGGTTTGGGGAAGGAGGGAGGGTCTGTGTGGATTTGTACCTGGTTTGGGGAAAGAGCAGGTGTCCCTATGGATTTATCCCTGGTTTGGGGAAGGAGCAGGGGGTCCCCATGGATTTGAACCTGGTTTGGGGAAGGAGCAGGGTGTCCCTGTGGATTTGTGCCTGGTTTGGGGAAGGGGATGCCCAGCTGTTGCAGTGGGTGCTGAGAAGCTTTCCAGGAGCTGCAGAGATCCTGGCAGGACCTGGTGTGCTGCTGTGGGGTTCCTGCAGTTTAGGGCTGACACAGACTCAGGTAGAGCCTGTGAGAGACTCTCCAAAACCCCAAAGTCACCGTTCCCATCAGCCATCCCCTCCCATGTGGGGTTATCCTGTGAAAAAGGACCAGGCCTGCCACTGGTGGGATGTGGGGCTCATTTGGGGCCGGTCCCAGGGGATATAGTGATCATTTGGGGCCAGTCCCATGGGACGTGGTGCTCATTTGGGGCCAGTCTCCCACAGAATATGGTGCTCATTTAGGGCCAGTCCTGTGGGATGTGGTGCTCATCTGAGTCCAGTCCCATAGGATGTGGTGCCCATTTAGGGCCAGTCCCATGGGATATGGTGCTCATTTAGGACCAGTCCCATGGGATATGGTTAGGGTGCCCATTTAGGGCCAGTCCCATGGGATATGGTGCTCATTTAGGACCAGTCCCATGGGATATGGTTAGGGTGCCCATTTAGGGCCAGTCCCACGATCTCCAATAGCCCAAGCAAGGCTGCCTTGCACCCCATGAGCCTCACGGTGCTCTCAGCAGCCCCTGTGTAAACCAGGAGTAACCCTGCACACCCCGGAGCACAATCAGCCCCGCAGCCGCCGGCGCAGCGAGCCCGAGCAGCGGCTCACGGGAAATCATTCATTTACATCACGCCCTCTCCTTATCTTCTATTTTTCTTCCCCTGTCTCCTTCTCCTCCCTCTCCCCCGTCCCTCCCCGTGGCCCCTGCGCCTCTGGCCGTCCCCGGCTCCCCGTGAGGTCACCGCCAGCGAGTGAAGGACGGGGAGGTGGCGCATTAGCGGGGCCGGACCCGCGCGGCTCCGCGCACCCGCGGCTCATCCATCACGGCCTCCACCACTCCATTAGGGCCCCGCATGAAATATGCCCCGCTCTGGCTGCCGTGGCCATACATCTCCCGTCTAGACACCTTCCTGTTGTGTGAAGATCAATGCCACGCGGTCATGCATCATGTGTCAGCCAGTAGCCCTCACTCTAATAATCGTGTCTATTCTCTAGTCTGCGCTATAAATTACGGGCACTGGCAAAGTACTATATTATTCAGCAACCTTGGGCACTAATGGATTATTGGTTTAATGGCTGATAATGTGAGCTCCTTTTTTGGCTGGATCCTACCTTTATTTATTTTTTTTTTTTTTTTTTTTTTTTTTTTTTTTTTTTTTTGGATTATTATTCTGAGTGATGGCTGATTTGGATTCTTATCCAGAGGCTTTCACCCTTGCAAAGCAATTACAATAATAAAGCCCTTTGACTGTGGGCATGGCTCTGGCTTAATAGAGAGGCTTCTTCTCCAGAAGAAGATCCATCCCTCCCTCCCAGCTCGCCCCTCCCCGGTTTGTTTCAACCCCTGAGCCCCCGGGATGGGACCTCAAGCAGACTCAAAGTGAGGATCCCAGGATGAAATCCCAACCCGCTCGCTCACAGCCACCATTTGGGGCCAGTCCTATGGGACATGGTGCTCATTTGGGGGCAGTCCCAAGGGATATGGTGCTCATTTGGGGCCAGTCCCAAGGGATATGGTGCTCATTTAGGGCCAGTCTCCCACAGAATATGGTGATCACTCACCCGCTCGCTCACAGCCACCATCTCAGTGGCTTTCCCAGTTCTCCCAGCAGCACCTTGAGCTGCTCCTGACCTTGCCCTGAATCCTGGGACGGCGGAGGGGGCCGAACCCCGGAGGAGAAGGCAGATGGAGGGCGGTGATGGAGCCGCAGGGCGGGCGCGGGGCACGAAGCGCGTTAATTGCCTGTAACGAGTGGAACGATGCCGCGTCGCCGAGCCGCGGCTCCCGCACGTGTCAGCTGCTAATTTGTTGCTGTTTGTTTGTACATGACAGTAATGTGTTTACCTCATTAGGGGATGTCAAAGTTCCCCAAATCCGCGGCTGGGAGATGGCGGATTTCCTGCGCTGACACGCGGGGGAGCGGGAGGTGGGAGCGGGGCTCGGCAGCGGGGCCGGGGGATGCGGGAGAGGCGGGGATGGGGGATGAGGGAGTGCGGGGATGGGGAGAGGAGGGGGAGGGGGATGGCAGGCGGGGATGGGGGATGGGGAGCTGCGGGAGCTGTGGGCCGGAGGATGAGGAGATGCGGGGAGGGATGAGGAGCTGCAGGAGGCGGGGTGGGGGATGCGGGAGGGGGGGGGGAGCGGATGGGGGAGCGGGAGATGTGGGGATGGGGATGAGGGCTGCGGGATGCGGGGAGGTGGGGATGAGGATGGAGCTGCGGAGCTGGGGGGAGAGGGGAGGAGGGCGAGGGAGGATGTGGAGAGGCGGGACTGGAGACGGGACTGAGGATGCGGGAGCGCGGGGGATGGGAGGATAAGGAGCTGCGGGGGATGCAGGAGCTGCGGGGATGCGGGATAGGGAGTGCGGGGATGGGAGATGCGGGAGCTGTGGGGACGGGAGATATGGGAGCTTCGGGGCCGGGGGATGCGGGAGCAGCGGGGAGGGGGATGAGGGAGCTGCGGGGCCAGGAGCGGGGCTGCGGGAGCGGGAGGGCGGCCGGAGTGCGGGAGCTGCGGAAGATGCGGGGAGGGGATGAGGGAGCTGCGGGCCAGGGAATGCAGGACCGAGGCTACGTTACCCCCGGGAGCAGCACGCAGAGCACACCCCGCCCCCAGAGAGCCTCGCTGCTCTCGCTCCCCAATCCAGAGCCCATGGATCACAAGCGGCAGTTAAACACCCTCGGATACCACGGCGAGGAGCGTGATGTAAAACCTGTAAAAGCTCTTAAAGCAAGGACATGAGGAAGAATGGGCATATAAAGAGAGGGGATTCGGGAGCAGCCGCGATCCATCACCGTCGGCTGCTCCCGCCGCAGCCAGGTCCTGGTGCACCTCCTCATCGAGCAATGTCTTCCCATTAATTATGATTAAACTACCCTACAGTTAGTTGTTCCTTCATTTGTAAAATGCTCCAGTTTCCCAACCGGTTCTAATCTCGGCTGTGATTATCCTGATGGAGGAGGAGTCGCTCCAGGAGCCTTTTGCTCTCTCCCGATGTGTTTGAATCCATTTGCAGCTCTGTCCTCCGCCCGGGAAGGAGGATCTGGGGGGCTCGGCCACGTCCAGCACCCCTCGCTGGGGTGGGGGTGGTGTGGTGTTCCTTGGCATTCATACCTGCCTAATTTACGGGATCGCTCCGAAAATTAACTCGTTAAATTTGTGCAGATTATTCCACAATTTATTATCACACCGGAGGCTGCTGCTGCCCTGTGTTTTCTGCCAACGCATCACATTTCCCACCTTCCATGTGAATGAATTTTTAGGATACTGCCCAAACTGACGAGAGGAGCAGGAAACGGCTCCTGCGAGGGCCGGAGGAAGGTGTTCGGAGCTCAAAGGAGCAACTGGAGAGCGGAGCTCTTCTTGCACTGCGAGAGGAGCAGCAATACCTGTGCCCCACTGTCACATCCTCTGCTCTCCAGGGTAAGCCAGGCAGTGTTTGCTCAGCCCGTGACACGCTGGGAGGGTGGCAGTGCCAGTGGCTGTCCCCCTCCCCGCAGCGTGGCTATCTCTGTCCCCATCCCCGTGCCACTGGCTGTCCCTGTTCCCATGCCAGTGGCTGTCCCCATTCCCGTGCCACGGGCTGTCCCCGTCCCTGTGCCGGTGGCTGTCCCATCCCCGCAGTGTGGCTGTCCCTGTCCCCGTGCCAGTGGCTGTCCCCATTCCCGTGGCTGTCCCTGTCCCCATTCCCGTGGCTGTCCCTGTCCCCTCCCCACAGCCTGGCTGTCCCCTGCAGGGCTGTGGGGACGCACAGGATCGGGGTCTGCCCCAGCCGGGTCGGGGTCACTCTCAGCACACTCTGGGAATCCCTCACCGCTGGAATCTCCACCGACAGAAGGAGCATCTCCGGGAAGATCTCAGCAATCAGCGCGACGGGGACAGCCGGTTCCTCTTCCTCCGAGACACAACTCCGGCCCCGTTCGGACTCCGTGATCAGATCGGAGCTGCGTTGCAAGGCGATATTGTGGTTTCCCTTAATGCCCTGCCAAACTGCATTTATCTTCTCATCCCTTCCCCACCCTCCCCGAGAACCCGCTCAGGGCAGAGCACAGAAAGCCTTCCCTGGGATGGAGCCTAACACAGAACCTGGGCTGATAAACCTGGTTTATATTAGTCAGGAACTTAATTAGATGTGCTCTGATTGCTGCAGCGTGCAGAGGTCTCGACCTACAAGAAAAAACTCTCAGAAGGCTGAAGCAGTGGCTGTAAAATCCTGGAAGGTTTGTGGCTGCTGCTTCCAAAATCATCCAAATTGTGGCTAAAAGGGGTATTGTGAGTGTGTAAATCCAAGGAGTAGGACAATGTGGTGGAGGTGGCTGTGTTTGAGGGCTGGAACAGAGCTTGAATCCCAGCTCTGCTGACAGAGGGTCCTGCAGGAGCTCAGGAATGGGGAGGGGGAGTCGCTGGGTGAGGTAACACGGCAGGAGGGCTTCCATTGATGCCTCAGGATTTTTAGTTTCTATATTTTCATGCATCTGTATTCTTGTATTTCTCCAGTACAGCACTAAAAACTCCCGTTCTCCCATCTTCAGACAAAACAATCCCTCTCTGAGCTGAACCCAAGGACACCTCCGAGCCCAAAATATGGAAACAACAGAGAATTGGGGGGAGCAGTTTGGGGTGGGTGACATCATCACCTGAAAAGATCATTGGAGAATTAACACCCAAAATGTTAATGAGGCAGAATTTATAAAAGGTGAAGATCTTGTGACCCGGTGTCCATTTTGGGTTTTGTCTGCCCTGATGTACCAGGGGCCTGTTAGGCCTGGATTAAAGAAATGTGCCTGGCACGTTTTGGGGGCACACAGCGTTCCAGCTGAGGTGTGTGTGGAGAGAGAAGGGAAAAAAAGATGGAAAAGGAAATGTTTTGACATCTCCCAGCTCACTTTTCTCTGCTGCTCCAGAGAGCTCCTGAAATTTCTTCTTG
Organism: Malurus cyaneus samueli; assembly: GCA_009741485.1. Taxonomy (NCBI): domain Eukaryota; kingdom Metazoa; phylum Chordata; class Aves; order Passeriformes; family Maluridae; genus Malurus; species Malurus cyaneus. Next base: position 72,182 of record VKON01002373.1, read on the forward strand.
CCACGGTGACGAAGGGCTCAAAAGGATCCTCCCTCCATCTTCACAAGGCCACAGCCAGAAAAAAGAAAAAAAGACAGAAAGACCCCCCAAAATTCCCCAATTTTTCCATTCCTCAATCCCAAGCCGAGGCCCTGCACCTGCAGAAACCCTCAACCATCACATGTCTCCCGCTGCGGATGATAACGAAGATAATTGTTTCATCCACTTTGTCAAGCTGAAATGAAAAGAGGGCAAAGCAAAATGATGCCATCATAAATCATCAGGCTGAGACAGCGAAAAAAAAAAAAAAAGGGACAAGATAGTGACTTCATTAAGGGTTATGTATTGTGTCATTAAGTTGGCAGGGGTCACCTTTGGTGTCACGCTGCAGCCCCATGATGCATCGCCGGCTCCTCTTCCCAATAAAATTAAACCGAGATGTAAAACTGATTAGGCCGTGTTTGCCTGAGCCCAAGGCAAGGATCTGCGCCGGGAATAATTGATAGGAGGTGGTGGCTGATGTGTGATGGCAGCCGTTCCTCTCGCTGGTCATTTCCCCGCTGACCTTGCCCGTTGGAATCGGCTCAGCCGCCTCCAGACGGGAGATGCTCCTTCAGCCCCTCCCTCCCTTCCCAGCCTGGGGTTCATTTCCTCGCTGCTTTCGTTGGGATTTCTCATTCCCATCCCTGTTCCTGCTGGCCACACGCTGTCCCAGCCCCCGGTGTTCCCTGGTGTCCCCTGGTGTCCCCAGTGTCACCCTCCTGTGTGTCGGTGCCATCCCTGTTCCTGCTGGCCACATGCTGTCCCAGCCCTGGTGTCCCCTGGTGTCCCCTGGTGTCCCCTGGTGTCCCCTGGTGTCCCCGATGTCACCTCCTGTGTGTCGGTGCCATCCCTGTTCCTGCTGGACACATGCTGTGTGGCTCATTCCCAGCCCCTGGTGTCCCCTGGTGTCCCCTGGTGTCCCCTGGTGTCCCCTGGTGTCCCCGATGTCACTCTCCCGTGTGTCAGTGCCACCCCTGCCGCTGCCGTGCCCTCCTGCCTGCAGGACCCCGCTTTTCCCAAAGGATTTCCCAGCCCTGCCCCGTTCTGGCTCCGTCCCAAAGGCTCTGCTCCCCTCCTGTGCCCGTGCGGGGCAGGGAAGGCTCTCCTGGCTCACTCAGAGGGCACACTTGGGGTTTTTGGGGCAATCAGAACCTCGGGAGGTGCTCGGCGTGGGTGGCTTTGGGAGGGATTATTTATCCACGGTCTGATGGAGTGGAACTCTCACTGTGCCTCGCTCTCGGTGCCTTTTGGCCAAGATTTCCTCAAGTGGCCACTGGGTTTGGGACACTCTGCTCAAGAGAGGCCCTGAAAGGACCCGAATTTCGAGCTCTGAGCTGCTGAGTGACTGCTGAGGCGTTTTAGGGTGAATGTGCAGGGAGTGGATTCCTCTCTGTGGTCACACAGAGCTCCTGGACACTGCTCCAGGGTGAATCCTCAGCTCTGGGGTGCTCTGGGTGCTCCCCAAATCACCCCAGGGAGGGACCCGAATGAGCTGAGCCCCCCAAAACAGCCCTGAGCTGAGCCCAGGCTGGATCTGAGCTCCTCCTGTTTATTACCCTCACCCCGGGACGGGGCAGGACCTGGGAGCTGCTGGGATTGATGGAACCAGGCACGGCCCCAATGACCCTACAGGGGCCCTAATGACCCTACAAGGGACCCCGGTAAATAAATAACCACCACAGCACCCGTGCGAGGAAAAACCACCCGAGACACAGAACCCGTGAAAAAAACCCACAATTCCAGGTGTCAACCCCAGATCTAAAAACACGCTCAGGGACAGAGCGAGGCTGTGCTGGAGAGAGAATGCAAAACCTTTATAAAAATGGGGCAGCAAAACCCGCTCATTTCAACCCCAAAAACAAACCTGGAGGGGACAAAGGAGCTGGGACCTCGTGCCATAAACACCCAGGGGGACACAAACCTTCCCGGGGCGCAGATGGCTGCAGCTGCGCTGGCTTGGGGTTTATTTTTCTTTTCTATCCACTTTGACAGCTAAATTCAGTCATTTGTGAGCAACGTGGCCATAAAAATGAGTGATAATGATTGGAGGGATCTCACTTTGGGTTTAATGGGCTCCGGGGCGGTGCTGAGGAGCCGCTCCCACCCTCGGGGGGCACGGGGGGTTCGATTTCGGGCTGGGGTTTTTTGGGAGGTTCACAGGGGACAGTGACACCAGTTGGGGATGGGGATGTGAACTTGTGGCTCCAAAATCTGGGGGGATTCTGTCCTTGGCTCGAGTGGGATTGCAAAACGCCGCTGCTGACCCGGCTCCAAAGTGTCCCCACAGGGAGTCAGGATGCCCCCAAGAGCCCCAAGGTGTCCCACAGGGATCCAGGATGTCCCCAAGAGCTCCAGGACGTCCTCACAGAGCTCCAGAGTGTCCCCACAGGGCTCCAGGATGTCCCCAAGAGCTCCAGGATGTCCCCAAGAGCTCCAGGATGTTCCCCAAAGGCTCCAGGATGACTCCAAAGGCTCCAGGGTGTCCCCACAGGGCCCCAGGATGTCCCCAAGAGCCCCAGAATGTCCCCAAAGGCTTCAGGATGTCCCCAAAGGCTTCAGGATGCCCCCAAGAGCCCCAGGATGTCCCCAAGAGCTCCAGGATGTCCCCAAAGGCTCTAGGATGTCCCCAAGAGCCCCAGGATGTCCCCAAGAACTCCAGGATGTCCCCAAAGGCTCTAGGATGTCCCCAAGAGCCCCAGGATGTCCCCAAGAGCCCCAGGATGTCCCCAAAGGCTCCAAAATGTCCCCAAAGGCTCCAGGGTGTCCCCACAGGGCCCCAGGATGTCCCCAAGAGCTCCAGAATGTCCCCATGAGCCCCAGAATGCCCCCAAGAGCCCCAAGGTGTCCCCACAGGGATCCAGGATGTCCCCAAGAGCCCCAGGATGTCCCAAAGAGCTCTGAGATGTCCCCAAGAGCCCCAGGATGTCCCCAAGGGCCCCTCTGGGTGCCACAGCCCCCGTGTTTGCTGTCCCCAGCCGTGCCACGGGCAGCAGGGTGAGCTCCGATCCCCGGGAGCGATTTTTCTTAATGTCTTCATACAGACGAGTTAACTCCAAACCTTTCCAACACAAGCGTGTTTTTTCCGTTCCTTCATCCTGACCTTGGCATTTTCTTTCTCCACTCCGAGTTCTGCGCTGTCCTCTGGCCAGCTTCGCCTCCCATTTTGTCAATGTTATTATTGAATTTTCAAATGCCAGCAGCGCACATAAATCAATGGCTGCCTTCTCCCCAGTGGCATATCCCTGCCACGTGTGGTCATTCATTTTTTTTAATAAGTCCTCCTCTCCTTTCGCCCATTTATAAAAATGCATCTCGTTCCTGCGCCGCCGTCCATCACCCGGGGAGTCCAGCTATTTGTTGCCCCTGAGTGCTTATTCATCAACGTTTTCAAAAGCAAAAATCACTCTTCGCCTCCCGCTCTTATTGTGCCATCAATCTCGGCCCGGGGATCAATAAAAACCGGGCTTTGGCAATTCCTTCCCCCAGCGCTGCCTTTCCCCAGCCTGGCCTTTGCGTTTTACATTTTTAACCGTTTTTTTTTTTTTTTTTCAGCAGGGATGGAGGGGTGGCAATCGCTGTCCCGGTGTCACATTGTCACATTGTCACACCCCCAGAGTGTCACAGCCACCTCTGTCCCTTGGTTTTGGCTGGGACAGAGATGGGGATGGCAAAGAGGAGCCGTGGCCACAAACCCGAGCCCTGCGTGAACATTTTTCTTCCAAACATCATTTGAATGAGAAATGGATTTTACCCGAGAACTGAAATTTCTGCTGAAAAGTCGTCGTTGTTTTTCCAAGAACAACAAACAAAACCCAAAAAAAAACTCCTTCTAAAAAACTTTCCTCTTTCAAATACGCGCTTAAAAGGCTGACATTTATTTTTGAAACTGTCTCCAAGAAAGCAGACTATTTTATTTTTTGACCAGAAATTTTCCAAAGCTGAATATTTTTACGACTTTTTGAAAAAAAAGCAAGCTAGATGCTGCAGTTATCGGTTTTATCTTTTTTATTGAAATTCTAAAAAAATAAAAACCCCCTCTGAAGCTGTAAAGACTTTCAGCAAAACTGATCATCTTTTAAATTTTTCCAAGCAAATAGCAGGATTTTGTGGCTCGTGGAGTTGTGAGAAGCCAAGGGGAGGGTGCAGAGCACTTGGGCACCTCAGGGTGGTTTGGGGTCACCATTCCCATGGTCATTCCTGGGGGAATTCTCCATCCTGGACACAGAATGAGAGCCCAGAGCGGGGCAGGGCACTGAAGGAAAGATCCCCCATGCCCTGCCTGGCACAGCTCGGGTGCCACTCACCCCCTTTGTACCCAAATTTAACCCCAAACCCTGCCTGGCACAGCTCAGGCACCATTCACCCCCTTTTGTGCCCAAATTTGACCAAATTTAACCCCAAACCCTGCCTGGCACAGCTCGGGTGCCACTCACCCCCTTCGTGCCCAAATTTGACCCCAAAGCCCTGCCCAAATTTGACCCCAAACCCTGCCTGGCACAGCCCGGGTGCCACTCACCCCCTTCGTGCCCAAATTTGACCCCAAACCCTGCCTGGCACAGCCCGGGTGCCACTCACCCCCTTCGTGCCCAAATTTGACCCCAAACCCTGCCTGGCACAGCTCCGGGTGCCACTCACCCCCTTGCTGTGCCAAATTTGACCCCAAAACCGTGCCTGGCACAGCTCAGGTGCCACTCACCCCCTTCGTGCCCAAATTTGACCCCAAACCCTGCCCAGCTGCCCCCAGGATATCCCAGTTCAGGGTTTTTCCCCCCTGGGAATGGGATTTTGCATTCCCAGCCCAGAGCTGCCATTCCCCCGCCCCAAAATTCTGCAGCCCCAGAGCCTGAGCCAGGTTTGGGATTTTGTGCGCGATAAATTCCGGCCACAATCAGTAACATTTTGCGGTTTGACACTTAATTGATTAACTAATTTGAGGCAACAAGATTTAGTGTAGCCGCAGATTAGCGTCGAAGGGATAATTAGGGCCGAGCTGCCGATTTGCAGAGGGTTGGGAGCAGCAGGAGCAGAGTTTGGGATGAATTTCCTGGGAGAGGCCCCGGTTGGGCACCCGGGGATTGCAGCAGAAAGGTCAAGCACTGACTTATCAGCATAGACAAAATCCCTTCCTATAATGTATGTGTTGATTCTCAAATTAAATATATTAATGTATTATTTGTTCTCCAAATGTCATTCGATAGGTAGTGGGCTTAGGTTTCCTGGCAGACCTTTGGAGCTTAAAGAGTAATGTAATAATAGAACATTAATCCGTGAGCCACAGAGCCGCTCCCGCAGCCCCCGAGCTGCCTCCGCAGCGCTCAGATCCCTGCAGCTGCTTCCAGGAATTTCTGTTTCATTTCTGTTTAATTTCTTTTAATTTCTGTTTAATTTCTGTTAAAATTCTGTTCAATTTCTGTCCGATTTCTGTCCAATTGCAGTTAAATTTCTGTTAAATTCATGTTCAATTTCTGCCCGATTTCTGTCCGATTTCTGTTTAATTTCTGTTCAATTTATGTTCAATTTCTGTTCAATTTTTGTCCAATTTCTGTCCAATTTCTGTCCCATTTCTATTAAATTTCGGTTAAATTTCTGTCCGATTTCTGTTCAATTTCTGTCCGATTTCTGTCCATTTCTGTTCAATTTTTGCTCAATTTCTGTCCGATTTCTGTCCAGCGGAGTGGGCCTGGTGCAGCCTGCCCTGCCCCCTCCAGCCCCAAATTCAGCCTTTTTCACCCCAATCTGTTCGGCAGCACCCGCAGTGTCCGTGCCATCCGCATGTCCTGCCTCGCCCAGCAGTGCAATTCTGTGCCACTCCAGCCGCCCTGCCCATCCATCCCTGTCCCATCCCTGTTCCCTGTCCTGTCCCTACCTGTCCCTGTCCCTGTCCTGTCCTGGTTCCCGTCCCATCCCTGTCCCATCCCTGTTCCCATCCCTGTCCCATCCCTGTCCCTGTCCCTGTCCCTGTCCTGTCCCTGTCCCTCTGTCCCTGTCCCTCCTGTCCCTGTCCCATCCCTGTGTCCATCCCTGTCCCTGCCTCCCTGTCCACCTGTCCCATCCCTGTCCCTGCCCCTCCTGTCCCATCCCCTGTCCCTGTCCCTGTGTCCCACCCTTCCCTGTCCCTGCCATCCTGTCCATCCCTGTCCCTGTCCCTCCCTGTCCCTGATCCCTGTCCCATCCCTGTCCCACCTGTCCCTGTCCCTGTCCCTGTCCCATCCCTGTCCCATCCCTGTCCCTGTCCCATCCCTGTCCCATTCCTTGTCCTGTCCTCTCTTGAGAGCACTCTGGGCCAAGCCCCAGCTCCAGCGAGAGGAAATTCTACATTTGGACTTTTCCCCAGGCTGAATTCTTTGGCACAAGCAAATCATCTCTTGGGAAAAAAAACAAAAAAAATTTCTCTTGAAAGAATGTCTCCATCTCTTCTCCAAATCAGCCATCCATCTCTCTGTTTGTGTGTCTAGAGTTGATAGCTTGAGAGCTATCGAAATGCCAAACCTGATGTTTTGGAGAGCTTGGAACCCATCTCTGAACTGCTCTGATTTTAATTCTGCAAGTCTTAATACTTGATTGACAAATACAGCTAAACAATCCATCATCCATCTTATCTGAAAAATGTAACCTTTTTTTTTTTTCTGTTTATGGAACACGCACATGTGGAACATGTTTTTCCTTCACTGCCTATTTATTCCGTTTACTGAGGGCACTCAGAGTTTTTCTTTTCACCGAGGTTTGGCTGCCTCTTCCCACCTTTCCGTGGCACAAATTCCTCCTCGGGGTTCTCAGAACAAAGTGGTTTGGAGGAGAAAGAAATTTGAGGGCAGAGGGTTTGGGAGAGTCCCAGGGAAGGGAAGGGAGGGTGGATTTGTGCCCTCATTCCTGGGTGGGTGAGACCCTCACAGCCCCGGCTGAAATCGCCATTCCAAACCCTCATCCAAGGTGGAGGAGCTGAGAATTCCCTGCAGAGCCCTGGTTTGACTCAGAGCGGGTTTGGACACCCGGGGTGCTGCCAAAGCCACAGGAAATCATCTTTGGATTTTGGTTTTTGGTTTTTTTTTTTTTTTTTTTTTGTTTTTTGTTAATTTTCTCACCTCCTGAGATCAATGTGAATCTTCTGTTGTTTCAGGCAGAAGCACGCAAGAATATCCAACAGGAATTGATGTTGTGGATGTTGTCACTGCCAGTGCTGGAAATTATCAAATTGGGGTTATTGCTGGAATTATGGCAAAAGGGGCAGCTGTGAACTGCTGAGGTAAATTAACAAATTCAGCAATTTCACACTTGGGATGGGTTGAACACCCTGAAAGGGCCAAGGACGGAGCTGAGCTGGGGGAAATCTGGGCATTCCCAACCCCCTGCAGCCCCATTTCCATCCCATCCCACCCCAAATATCCCCGGGGTCTGGGGTGTCCCTGTCCCCTCCTGGGGTGGCCCTGTCCCCTCCTGGGGTGGCCCTGTCCCCTCCTGGCATGGCCCTGTCCCCTCCTGGGGTGGCCCTGTCCCCTCCTGGCATGGCCCTGTCCCCTCCTGGAGTGACCCTGTCCCCTCCTGGCATAGCCCTGTCCCCCTGTCATGGCCCTGTCCCCTCCGGGGTGGCTCTCTGTCCCCTCCTGGAGTGGCCCTGTATTCTTCCTGGTCCTTCCCCTCTTGGGTGTTCCCTGTCCCCTCCTGGGGGCCTGTGCCCTGTCCCCCTGTCATGGCCCTGTCCCCCTGTCATGGCCCTGTCCCCTCCTGGAGTGACTCTGTCCCCTCCTGGGGTGGCCCTGTCCCCTCCTGGGGTGGCCCCTTTTGTCCCTTCCTCGCGTGTCCCTGTCCCTTCCTGGAGTGGCCCTGTCCCCTCCTGGTGGTGGCTCCTGTTCCCTCCTCCGCGTTGTCCCTTGTTCCCTTCCTTGGAGTGGGCCCCTGTCCCCCTCCTTGCGCATGGCTCTGTCCCCTCCTGAGGTGTCCCTGTCCCCTCCTGGGGTGACCCCAGAGCTCAGAGCCACCGAGGTCACCGGGGGAACATTCTGGGCTCCTTCTCCTCAGCCTGTAATGGCATTAGCAATGACTGTTCCTTACTCAATCACACTCCCAAAGGATTTTCAATAAACTTTTTATGTGCCATAACTGTTACATTAAATAAAGCTGAAAGTATTGAGTAAACTGACTGTAAATCACTTTAGATGCCTTGGAATTACATTAAGTGTGAGAATTATGGATCTTTTGCTGCTTGCAGAAACTGAGAGACGACAGAGCCAGAAATTTTTATGCTCCCAACCCTTGTGAGGGTTTTTTTAATTATCTCCTTGCGCCATCCAAGGGGCTCCTCCTCCTGCCAGTGCCCTCTTTAGGGACACACTGGGGACAGGTAGAGCCCTGTGCTGCAGGATCCTGGCGAAATTCTCCCTTTCCATCAGCCCAGTTTGGTTTTTTAGCCTGAACCTGCTTTAGCAGAGCTGCGAGCTTTGATTGCATCAGGAGTGATTTTCTGTTCAGAGCCCGGCAGCCAATGCTGCCCCGACTCAAATCTGTGTTTTGGTATCAATAAATGCCGAGAAAACCTCTCCCATCTCTCCCCTTCGGGAGCCCCAGCTCGGTTTGAACGTTCCCCATCTGACGGGATTTAATAAAACACCACAAATGCCCCAGCCCGGGGCTGAGGGTGGGCGAGGAAAGAGGAGCCAGGGGTTCAACCTGGACCAGCAAAATGAGCTTTTCCTCCCCGGAGCTCCTGGGGAGCGAAGCAGGAGCAGATTTGTGTTTGAGATCCCAATCGCTCTGGTGCTCCGTCAGCCTGACCCTGCCTTCGATTGTTGGGACATCACTTGCTGTCTCCTGACCCCCTGCAGCTCTTCCAGGAGCAGATTTGTGTTTGAGATCCCAATCCCGCTCCGTGTGCTCCTTGGGCTCAGTGGACCTGCAGCCTACAGGAGCAGATTTGTGTTTGAGACCATCCTCCGTGTGCTCCTTTAGGGCTCAGTCCTGACCCCCCTGCAGCCCTTCCAGGAGCAGATTTGTGTTTGAGATCCCCAATCCCGCTCTGTGTGCTCCTTTAGGGCTCAGTCCTGACCCCCTGCAGCCCTTCCAGGAGCATTGGTTTGAGACCCCAATCCGCTCTCGCTCTTAGGGCTCAGTCCTGACCCCCCTGCAGCTCTTCCTGCCCCAAAACACCCCGGGAGTGGCTCCATGGGGTGAGGGGGCCCCTCTGAGATCAGGAGATGTTTGGGGGCTGTTGGGCTCTCCCTGACATGGGTCCAGTGCCCCTTCAGCTCCAAATTTGGGGAGCAATGGCCAAGGAACCAGCAGAGAATCCCTTTCCCTGCTGAGGGGTTTTTCCTGCAGTAAAACCATAAAAAAGGCACTGAATTCGGATCCCAGAGCAGTGCCAGGCTCTGGTGGCTCTCGGTGGCACTGGGGACAAGGGGACACAGCCGAGGGCATTTCCACACTCGTTTTTTTGTGTTATTAAACCTCAGAAGGATCACTCATTTCAAATCCACATCATTTGTCAGCCCTCGAGTTCTGGCTGCTCTGGTAACTCCGACACCCTCCCCATGCCAAATTCCCATGCTCTTTGTTTGGAATATTTGTGATTTTGTGTGCTTGGACTCAAATAACTTCTGCTGTCTCTCCCAGGTTCCTCTGGTGCTGGAACCTGCCAGGGCCCTCCTGGGGAGGAGCAAAGGCTTCCAAATGGGATGAGAGGGAAAGGGGAGAGCTGTGTTTTGGACAAACAGATTGTTCTTTTTTTTTTTTTTTGGGGTTGCCTTGCTGGGTTTTGTTTGCTTTTTTTTTTTTTTTTTAAGGAACTGGAAAACTGTGCAGAAATTGAATCAGCTTTGCTGTTAACTCTGGTCATGGATCTTGAAAATTCCTCTTTCCTGTGAAACCCCAGTGGCTTTCTGGAGTTCAGCACCTATGGGCCCTGCTTACAAATTGATCCGAGTTGTCCAAAACCCCCAAAACACATCATGATCAGATTTCCATTTCAAGCCCGTTCACTCTGGGTGCCTCCATCACCTGCAGCTCCTTTTTCAGTCCCTCTCCCGTTCTCCAAGGCTCTCTGAGTTTCGAATGTCAGAGTCTCTCCAGAGCAGCTTTGCGTTTTGGCATCGCCACTGGGAGATGTTCATTGTTGAAGCAGATGCACAAAATGCTCCTGGAGGCCTCTCCCACCCTCTCTGTGCCCAGGGAAGGCTCTCTCAGGATGCTGAGAAATCAGGGTGGCTCTGCTGGATGTCACCGGGGGCACCCAGGGATGTCCCTGTGCCCGGTGCAGGGGCTGGGAGGGTTCCTGGGAGGGTTTCTGGGTTCCTGGCTGGGTGAGAAGCGATTTCCCTGGCACTCTTTGAGGCTGCCGCGTTCCCTCTCACACATGGAATGGCTTTGGCACGGCTGAACTCTCCTCCATCAGCTCCTGAACACTCGACAGAAAGGTCACGGCCGCGTGGAGATAACGAGGGACCCTGTGAGTTCGGAGCGAGAAATAACAGCGTTTAGGGCTGGCTGGAGACTTCAGCGTTCAGGCTCGGGGAAAAGTACAAGTGATATTTCCTTTTGACCTTTCAGAAAGAGCCTGAGAGGCTCCAGGCGGCAGCGAGCGGAGCTGAGAGCCCCGGGGCTCCCGTGCCCGAAGGAGCCGCTCCGGGTCTGTCCCTGCGCCCAAAGGAACCGCTCTGGGTTCTGTCCCTGCGCACAGAGAAGCAGCTTCGGGTCTCTCCCGGCACCCAAAGGAACCGCTCCGAGCTCTATCCCCGCTCCGAGCTCTGTCCCCATTCCAAGCTCTGTCCCCTCGCCGAGAGCCCTCGGGGCCGTCCGAGAGCTGCCCGGTGCCAGCCCCGCGTTCTCCTGTCCCGGTTCCAGCCCCGCGTTCTCCTGTCCCGGTCCTGCCCGGTGCCAGCCCCGCGTTCTCCTGTCCCGGTCCTGCCCGGTGTCAGCCCCGCGTTCTCCTGTCCCGGTCCTGCCCGGTGTCAGCCCCGCGTTCTCCTGTCCCGGTCCTCGCCCGGTGCAGCCCCGCGTTCTCCTGTCCCGGTCCTGCCCGGTGTCAGCCCCGCGTTCTCCTGTCCCGGTCCTGCCCGGTGTCTAGCCCCCGCGTTCTCCTGTCCCGGTCCTGCCCGGTGTCAGCCCCGCGTTCTCCTGTCCCGGTCCTGCCCGGTGTCAGCCCCGCGTTCTCCTGTCCCGGTCCTGCCCGGTGTCAGCCCCGCGTTCTCCTGTCCCGGTCCTGCCCGGTGCCAACCCCGCGTTCTCCTGTCCCGGTCCTGCCCGGTGCCAGCCCCGCGTTCTCCTGTCCGGAGCAGCCGGGGAACATTTCGGGCAGGTTCTGCTGCAGATCTGCCCCGGGAAGGGTGGGCAGAGCAGCAGGACAGGGCTGGGGCTCCGGAGCAAAGCTCTCTGAGGTGATCCGGGCTGGAGGGATTGGGTCTTGGGAGGGCTGGAGAACGCGTCCCTTGCTGAGAACCCGCTGGCAGCGTGTGCCGGGCAATCCGGGCAGTCACCGCTACACATTTTCATTCCCTTCCTGCCCTCTGGGGTTCCCAGCAGGAACTGGGGGCTGATGTGGGATGGATCTGCCCCTGCAGGACCCGAGCGCAGAGCGAGGGGTCACGGGCAGGCAGAGCGGGTGCTCGGGGACTCGGGAAATATCTCCGGAGATCCCTGAGAGCGGAGATTGTGCGAGCCGGGCTGGCAGATGCTGTGCTCTGCAGCAGAGGTCACTGTGCGGCCGGGAGAGCGGGGAGAGGGATGGGAGAGGGAGGGATGGGGAGAGGGAGGGGAGAGGGATGGGGAGAAGGATGGGGAAAGGGTGAGATGGGGAGAGGGAGGGAAGGGGAGAGCCGAGGGATGGGGCTGCCGGTGATGCTCCCCACAACCCGCGTGTCCCGGGCAGGGGGAGGGTCCGTCCCACATTCCCTTCACCGCCGCATCCTCTTCATCCCTTCACCCCCGCATCCTCTTCATCCTCTTCATCCCCGCATCCTCTTCATCCTCTTCATCCCTTCACCCCCTTATCCACTTCCCCCGCTTCATGCCCTTCATCCCCTTCATCCCCCGCACCCCCTCATCCCCTTCATCCTCTTCATCCTCTTCATCCCCTATCCCCTTTATCCCCGCATCCCTCTCAGCTCTCCGGGGCCGCATCCCGCCCGGAGCTGATGGGGCAAAGGGAAGCCGCCTCCATCCGCCCCGGGGGAAATTGGAGCAGAATTCCAGCGGGGAATTGGGGCGGTCACCAGGAGCGGCCGGGGCTGCGCTGCAGGCTCGGGGCAAAGCTGGAGCTGCGGCGTTATCCGAGTGAATCCAAACTTCCCCAAAGTCCCGGTGGGTTTTCCTCTCCCCGCCCCAAGGATGGCTGTGGAAAACCTCTCTGGTTTTAGGTTTTAGGGTGAAGGGAAGATTTTTGGGGCCTAAAATCGGAGCTGTGACCTGGACACGGTGCTGGAGGTTGAACTGTGCAGGTGCCGGGGTGATGTGCAGGGCTGGAGGGGCTCAGGGTGACCTGTTCGGGGCAAACAGCATCTACAGGCACCCAAAACTCCGTGATTTGTTGTTTTTGGTTATTTACCTGTTTACTGGAGAACGCTGGAGAGAGAGAGGTGGATAATGGAAAGGTTAAGCAGCAAATTGCTGTGCTTCTGCCTGGCCAGAGACCACGGGGCACAGCCTTCCTAACCCGTCCTAATGGGCAAGGAAAATTATTTTGGCTTCCACTAAAGGGCAATTTTCTGATCAGCTCTCATTTTCTCAGTAGAGAAGAGAGAACAAAAGGAGAGAAATATATATTTATATATCTAAAAAAAAAAAATAAAAGAAAAAAAAAAAAGAAAAAGGAGGAAGAAAGAAAAGAAAGAAACACTTATGCTTTAATGGAAGCTCATTTTTGTAAAGTACCCTCATGGCCCCTGTGGGCCCGTGGAATTAAGCGCTGTCATTCAGAGCTGAAAGCGGAGCCATCCAGTTTGCAGACACCTGTCATAATTAAACTAATGGCTCTGAAAATGTGCCTTGATATTAAATCTATCTTCCACCGAGGAGCAGGGCTGATTAAAACCGCTGTTTGACAGTTAATGATGAACCTCTCGCTTGCTGAGCTCCGTAACTGGAACAGACCGGCTCAGCCCCCGCTCCCCTCAGAGAGCCCTTCCCTCATCGCCCCCTCCCACCCCAGACAGGGCCTTTTCCCCATCCAGGACTGGGATTTGGGGGTGCTGGGGCTCTGGGGGAGCTCCTGGAGGGTCAGGAGTGCCCAGGCTCCAGTGGGTGATTCCAGCAGTGAGAGGGGAGGGATCACCCGGACCGTGCCAGGGCTTGGCTCACTCTGTGCCCCTGGTACTGGGAAAACGCTGACTCACGTTTCTGCCCAGAAAATGTGCCCAGTGCTGGCACAGCTCAGAGAGCTTTGCCAGGGCCCGTCCCGGGTAGTTTTGTCGGGATAGGATCAATCTCCAGGATCACGACTCGCTGCTCCTTTCCCCGAGGGATGTTCGAGCCAATTCCTCTGGACATCACAGCTGGTTGCCAGGGCAATGGGATTATTATCGAACAGAGAGAGAGGAGAGTTCCCAGGGAGCAAAATCAGCGTTCACTTGGAAATGTGTCCAGTGCCCGCTTTGTATTTCCCATTTTCCACCCCCGGTCCAGCCCCAAAATCCCCCAAAGTGTCCCTTTTTCCAATGGCCGCTGACTGCTGCCCTCAAAGCACAAAATTCAGGCGCCAACCACGAGGGTCGCAATCCCCACGGGCCCCACAGGTAATTGGGTTTTGACACTCATGTGATCGGGGCACAAAAAAAAACCCCCATGAAACCCAGGGCTAAATACCCCCAATAAACTGCGTGGAACTCAACTCTGCAAAGGGCAGGACAGGATCAGCAGTTGGCAAGGAAGCATTTATTATTTATTTATTATTATTTACTATTATTAATTTATTCTTATTATTATTGTGTTTGTTGTTGTTGTTTTGTTCTTGTGTTCTTGTGTTATTATTTTATTATTATTATTCTTATTGTTATTTGTTATGGCTTGATTGTTTGTTCTTGTCATTATTATATTTATTATTATTTTTATTATTATTATTATATTATTACTGAGGTTTTTTGTTGTTTTTTGCTGGCTCTCCTGCTCTCTGGGTGCTTTAATTCCCCAGTTTTACCATGGAGATATTCAAACCTTCCTTGTCTGCACTTTTTGTAGGGGATTTGAAGGGTTTTAGGGCGGTGATGAGCTCTTTGGGGCCATGGGCATTGTCCCTGCCCAGGTGCCCTGGAGGAGACCGAGGAGGTTCTGAATCCTGGGGGCCTTTGGCAGTTTTTAACCCAAATTCAGGGTTTTTAACCCAAATTCAGGTGCCGAGCCCCATTTTGGGTCTGCCTGGTGCCCCTCCCTCGCTTTCATATCTCCTATCCCCAGGCCCCAGCGCCCCACGAGCCAGCCCCAACTTTACCCGCAAGCCAGATTAGGCCAGCCATTAA
>VKON01002374.1:0-19006 GCA_009741485.1 Malurus cyaneus samueli
TTCTGGCAGGGGTTGAGGGACTGAACCCGTCCCAAGTGTGAGTTCGGGGCCGTGTTCTGCGTTTGTGAAAGGGGTTCTGACCCCTGGACTGTCCCTAAAGGGTTTCTCCGGACCCTTAAGGAAGCCCTTAAAGGGTTTCTGCTGGAGCCCTTAAAGGGTTTCTGCCTGGAGCCCTTAAAGGTTTCTGCCGGAGCCCTTAAAGGATTTCTTCCGGAGCCCTAAAGGGTTTCTCCGGAGCCCTCCGGAGCCCTTAAAGGATTTCTCCGGAGCCCTTAAAGGGTTTCTGCTGTAGCCCTTAAAGGGTTTTTGTCGGGAGCAGCGAATCCCCCGAGGTTTTCCCTGCAAGGGGGACCCCACAGAACCTCGGGAACTGCAGCAATGAGGGGCTTAAAAAGGGGACACGGGGACAAGGGGGCTGTGGAGAGGATTTTTGTTGTGCCAGGGGGTCTTTGAGACTTTAAATCAGAAAAATGGTGGGTGTCTTCAGGCACAGCAGTGCACATCTTGGGGTTTTAGTGGGATTTTTTAGGGGTTGGGGTTTTTTTGTTTGTTTGGGGTGGGGTTTTTTTGTTTGATTTGGGTTTTTTGTGGGGTTTTCCTTGGATTAGGGCCACAGGAGCTCCCATTAGAGGGTCCTGCAGGTCTGTCCCTCCCTGCCCCCACCCAGAGCGGAATTTTGCGGCTTTTCCATCAATTCTCCACCGCGTGCGATGCATCCAGAAAGGTTTGTCTTTCACCAGCCACCCAGGAGATGAATCAGAACGAAATTAATGCCGTTTTTAATTTGATTACCTGCAGTCTGACTTCTCCGCGGCTCCGTGTTTGTTTTCCAATGACGGAGCAGCTGCCGGGTGCGGGGGAAATGTAAACTTTGTTATTTGAACAGCGTCAGGTAAACTCAGGTTCGAGCAAAATTCATTTAACCGGGGGGAACTCGAGCAGGGACACGGGAGGGGCTTTCCCTGCTGGCACAGGGAGGTAAAAAAAAAAGGAAAAATTTCGGGATTTGGAGCTCAAAATCCGATGGTCCTGCCCAGTTTTGGGGAGCTGGGGGTTTTGGGGGAAACTGAAATTCCCCACACATCCCATTATTCCCATGATGACCCCAGAAAGGGCCAAATTTCCCCTAAAAAAACCCTCAAACAACCCCATCTCTGCCTGAGATTGGCCAATAAACCCAGAAATTGTCCCTGCTCCTGCTGCTCCTCTCCTTGTGGTCAGAACAAGGGTCAAATTTGGAGTGTGAGCAGTAAAAATCTCAGTTTGTGGTAAAATCCTGTGAGTTTGTGATGGGTTTGGTGCAAATCTCAGAGTTTGTGGTAAAATCTCAGACTTTGTGATGGTTTGGTGAAAATCTCGAGTTTGTGGTAAATCCTGTGAACTTATGGTGATTTTGGTGCAAATCTCGAGTTTTGTGATGGTTTTGGTGCAAATCTCGAGTTTTGGGATGGGTTTTGGTGCAAATCTCGGGGTTTGTGATGGTTTTGGTGCAAATCTCGGGTTTGTGATGGTTTTGGTGCAAATCTCGAGCTTTGGGATGGCTGTTTGCTGTTCCCCTGTCCCTGGTGCTGATCAGGGGATCTCAATCTCCTCAGGACCCTCAGGAACCGCCTCTCCCCAGGTCCTTCTGAGCCCTCCTGAGCAGATTTGTCCCCTGTAACCCAAACCTGGGCCTGATGGGCTCATCCAGCCGGGAAAATTCACATTTCCAAGGAATTCTGCAGGGCTGGGATCCCCTCCCCGCTCCGTTTTGGCTGAGTTTGGTGACACTGAGATGGTTTTTGGTGCCTTTGTTCCTCCTGTGCTGTCCCCTCAGTTCTCTGCAGGGCACAGAGCGACTCTGACACTCCACGGGTTCTGCCAAACCCCGTTTTTGTCAGGTCAGGCCTGAATTTCTGCCAAATCCAGGTGTTTGTGAGCAAGTTTTTTTTTGTTGTTGTTTGGGGTTTTTTTTTTTTTTTGTTGTTTGTTTTTTTTTTTTGGTTTTTTTTTTTTGATTTATTTTGTGAGAAGGTTTTGGAAGCACTGTGGCATTGGGAATTCCAGGGGAGGCAGCTCCCAGGGCTGGACCTGGTGAAAAAAATGGAAAAAAATGTGAAATACGAGGAAAATTCTATTAAAATTCTTTTTAATGGGGAGGGAGCCCTGACCTCGGTGCTGGCTCCTCTAAAAGGACCCGAGGCACAATTTGTCACCTCTGTCCCCTTTTTGTGACACCCCTGGCCCCAAACTCTCCAGGAGGGTTCGGATCTCGTTCTCTGAGGCTCCCTGAGTGCTGCAAAGCCTCTGCTCAGACATTTCAGCAGCAGGATTTGGGAGGATATTATTGTGAGATTTCTTTAAGACATGATTATTCTGCAAATTCCTTTTCTCCTCTGCGAAATTACACAGTAGCTGCTCGGTATTAATAGTTCAGGGTTTTTTTTTATTTTTTTTTTTTTTTTTTTTTTTTTAGTAAACAGACCCAACGTGTTCTTTTGTTCTAGTCTGACTTATCTCAGCCCCGGAGAGTCAGACACAAACAATATTTTGCCAGGATTAAATTCAGCACCTGAAGCAGCGGAATCGATGCCCGGAGCAGATGCCTTTCACCTACAGCACCGCTATCAGACACTTCGGGTGTCAGCCTGGCCCTGGCAGATAAAACCCCCCGCGCTGCTGCTCCCAACTCGCAGCACTTCCCAGGAACTCATAAATTCCTCCTTATCGGGAATACAAATACCCTGTCTCGGTGTCTGCGCCCTGAGAGCAAACTTCAAAGCGCGTCGTTGTCTCACGGCTGCTCCAAGGCTTTGAAAAAGGGATGAAAATCGGTTTTTTTTGGAGCCCCGAGTGGCCGCCTGCCCTCCGGGCTGCTTTGACAAGTGTTTCATGGCATTTTCAGCGCCCCTCGGGCTGGAAATGCCGCGGCGGCTCGGGGAGTTCATCCTGCCCGGCCAGGAGGGGATTCAGGGCGGAGCTGCTGGGTCAAACATCCCCCGGAGCCAGAGCTGAGATGGGGACGGGTAAACGGGGATGGAGAGGTGGCGGATGGGGGCGGCTGCCTCGGGCAGGGCATCAATCCCCCATCCTGGAGCTCCAGAGTGGTTCCTGCCCCTCATTCCCATCCTGGAGCTCCAGGGCCATTCCTGCCCCTCATTCCACATCCAGAACCCCCAGGGTGATTCTTCCTGCCCTTCATTCCCCATCCAGGAGCCCCAGGGCAGTTCCTCCCCCTCATTCTCCATCCTGGAATCCCAGGGCCATTCCTGCCCCTCATTCTGATCCTGGAGCCCCAGGGCAGTTTTTCCTGTCCCTCATTCCCCATCCAGGAGCCCCAGGGAAGATTTTCCTACCCCTCATTCCCATCCCGGAGCTCCAGGGTGGTTCCTGCCTCTCATTTCCCATCCCAGAGCCCCAGAGTTTTTCCTGCCCCTCATTTCTCTTCAATTCTGCACCCGAAGCCTCCTCTCTGCTCAGCCCCAGCTCCTGGGGAAGGATTTTGGTGTTTGAGAGATGGGAAAACAAAAAGAACAGCTCAGAACTCACTGAAATGTGATTTTTTGGAATCATTCCCTCTCCTGGACGGCTTTAGGCCTGGCTTGGTGTGTTGGGAATAAACCCAATGATGGTTTTTGGGGGAATTCAGAGAGGGAGTCGGCAATCCCAGGTTGCTGGGATGGGTTTTTCTCTCCCAGGGGTGACAGCGACATTTCCAACCCCAAAATAAAACAATCTGCCGTCCTGCATACAATTTTCATTAATTTTCTAATAACTTAATCCTTGCCAAGGAAGGCAAAATGGATCAAACCCTAAATGAGAAGGATTTTTTTAAATAATAAAAGGTTGGGAGGCGAAGCTGGGATGGAGCAGCGCCTCTCAAAGGGACTGTTTGTAGTTTAATATCTTAAATTTCATTAAAATTAAAGCACAGAAATAGCCTCTCCTAAATCACAGCTGCAGCATGTGACTCCTCAGGCCTATTCCTCATGGCTTTTCCTCCTCTTTTCAGCAGCATTTTCAGCCAATTAAAATTAATTTTTAGCTAATTAAAATTAACCAGTGAAAAAGGGCCACTCTGCAGGGTGGGTTTGGCTTATGGACACAAAGGGAACAGGGGGTCGGAGCTTTGGGGTGAAATGCAGCAAATTTGGGTCAGATTTTACAAACAGTGACCTCAGGATTAACCCGAGCAGGTTAATCTGGCGTGGGGCACAGCCCAGCCCTGCCAGGCTGCGTTTCTGACCTGCCAAGGCCTGGCTTAAATGAGTGCCCAGTTAAAATGTTTTATGGGCGGTCACGGTTGCGTTTCTGCAGGTTTTGCAAACGCAGCGTTGGCTCTGCCTTTTGTTGAGGAACCCACGGGGAGCTGCTCTGGCAGGAAAACCCACAGAAAAACCCACAGGAAATGGGAAATTTGGCCATTTATGGCCATTTTTTCACACAGAGTTTGTCAGGTTCACACCGTGCGAGTTTGAGTTACCAACAGAAGCTGTGCTGGGGTTGGGGTTTTTTTGGGGGGGATTAATGGGGTGTAAAAATCTCCCTTCAATCCTTTTTTGGGGTCAGGGTTGGTCCCAACCCTCTCAGTCTGAGCTCTTCCAGAGCTCTGCCCTTGAACTTTTGGGTTTGTTGTTATTTTTTCCCCTCTCTGTGGGTTTGGGGGTTTGTAGGGTTTGTAGGGTTGTGAGTTTGAGGGTTTGTGGGGTTGTAGGGTTGTGGGTTTGTAAATTTGTGGGGTTGTAAATTTGTGCATTTGTGGGTTTGTGGGTTTGTAAATTTGTGGGTTTGTGAGTTTGTGGGTTTATGAGTTTCTGTTTCCCCACATTCTCCTCCAGCTGTTGGGTTTTTTGTTTTTCTGGACCCTTTCTGGAAACACCTCGCTCATTTGCATTTCTGCCGTTATCACCTCCTGCCTTTTCCCTTTCTCTGCCTCAGCTGTGGCTCCACTGGAGCTTTTCCTGCCCTTTTTTCCCGCTGGAAGGGAATTATCGGGTCAGCGGCGCCGCCCGTTAGGGGACATTTCTGAGGAGTGGGGGGCTCTTCCCCCAACCCCATCGGGCTCTCTGTAAACCCCTTAACGACAAAAATTCCCGAAATCAAAGCAATCTGCGCTTCCCCGTTCACAATTTCATTTCCAAAGCGCTGAAGTCTCATAAAAGGGTTTTATTTATTATTTATTTATTATATTTATTTATTTATTTATATATTACAGCCCAGAATTTCTGATTCAGCCCAGAATTACAGCCCTGTTTGATCCTTTTCTGGCTGCTGTGAATCCATCCAGCAGCGGTGCCGTGGCATTATCTTCAGTGGAGTATTTCATCTTAAAAACCATGAGGATTTTTCTGCTCCTTTTTTTTTTTTTTTTTTTTTTTTTTTTTTTTTTTTATGCAGAAAATAGAATGCTAACAGATGCAAAGTTTATTAAACTTTTTTTTTTTGCCAGGGGGCTGAAAAAGCACATTTAGTGGAGGTGTCGTTTGGTGCTCTGAATAGATTTTAGGCTTTAATAGTGAAATGTTTCCAAAAAAAATTTGACAGAGCTCGTCCTTTCTGCTGTGGGAGGTGACGCTGAGGGTGGACACAGAAAGTTCCTCATTTCAGGGGATGCTGCTGGAGGAGGAGGTGATCATTAATTAGCGCTGTGTTAATGAACAGGAGAGCTGTGAGGGAATTTTTGGTGGAACTTTCAGCTGGGGAGCTGAAATAATGAAGGTGTTCCCCCAGACTGAAGGGTCGGAAGGGATTTCTGAGGTTTTCTGGATGGTTTGGGGTTTTTTTGGAATGGGAGGGTTTGGAGTTTTGAAGTTTGGGGCACATTTAGTGTCTGGTTTTATTCCTGTAACATTTTTGGTGCCTTCCAGCCCGGGAAATGTCACATTCCGAGGTGAAATAATGACTGAAAATGGCTCAGGGAGTGACAAAGTCACCGAGAGGGGCTCTGAAATTTCCCAATTCCAGCAGATTTCGGGAGTCTGTGACGGTGCTGGGACTGTTTGAGATGATCCAGCCGGGGCTGTGACAAGATAAACCCTCGTGAGGGATTAGGGAGGGAGGCAGATGTGCTTTGCTGTCCTTATCAATCCTTCATTTCCAGCCTTTAACACTCCGGGGATTGAAGTTCATCCTCAAGGAGAAAAATGCTGGGATCAGTTTGGGCTAAGCCCGTCTTTGTCTCCTCTAAGAGCTCCCGAGTGGGATTTTAATTAGAAAATGAGCAAAACGGGGAGTTTGTCAAACCCCCGGGCTGATTTTTAAAGTTTTTTTTCAATGTTATTTTTTTTAAATCCAGGCTGTGCGCGGCTCTGGGTTTGGAATCGGAGCTGAGGTGGGAGCTGGCGTTCCTTTGGGATCTGCCTGTGCCCAAACCCTGCAATCTGTCTGATTTTGGCGCAGAGTCTGCTCCTTCCAGCCCAGACATTTCCCCGTCTGTTCCTCTCCAGCTGCACCAGGTGGGTGCCGTTCCCACCCTTCCAAAAGGGAATTTTCATTCATGGCAGCTCAATTTCTTGGGAAAAACCCCGCGTGAGCTGCTGGAGCCCCACCAAAGGCGGGGAGCTGAGCCCGGCTTTGCTGGAGACGCCACAGAAATTTCACAGAGACTCCAGCTGAGCTTTAACCCCGTGGATTGATGGAAATTTTTTATTAAAAAAAACCAAAACAGTGACCCCGTCAAACCGAGGATTGCTAGGGAATGGGTCCATCCCGATTTTTCTGGCTCGGAGTCACTCCAGGCTCCCGTCCCAGCCCTTCCCAAAACTCGGCGTGTCCGTGATTGTGATAAAAACCCCGAGTTACAGAGACTCCAGCTGAGCTTTAACCCCCGACGATTGATGGAATTTTATAAAAAAAAAAAAAAAAAAAAAAAGAAAAAAAAAAAAAAAAAAAAAAAAAAGTGACCTTCAAACCGAGGCACTGCAAGGAATGGGTCCATCCCATTTTTATGGCTCAGAGTCACCCCAGGCTCCCGTCCCAGCCCTTCCCAAAGCTCGGGTGTCCGTGATGTGATAAAACCCCGATTCAGAGACTCCAGCTGAGCTTTAACCCCGACGATTGATGGAAATTTTATAAAAAACAACAGTGACCCGGAAACGAGGAGTTCAGGAATGGCGCATCCCGATTTTCCTGGCTCGGAGTCACCCCAAGCTCCTGTCCCAGCCCTTCCCAAAGCTCGGCGTGTCCGTGATTGTGATAAAAACCCCGAGTTCAGTGGAAATCAGGAGAGCAGAGCCCTCAGCTGCCAACTCCCATCCCCTGGCATATGGTTCCACGGAGATAAAGGAACAAAAGGTAATTTATAGCAACAGACGGGCTTGAACTCTTTCCGGAGCCGTTGAATACTTTTTCATTTTTAATTTCCAGCGGTTCTTTCGTGCAGCATTTCAGCAGCTCTGCTGTGGTGTTCTGTTGGAATTCGTGGCTGGGGAAGATGTGAAGGAGGGACCCAAAGGGGCAGCACCTCAGAGTCCCCCTGGAGCAAGAGGGGAAAGGAAAATCCTGCTGGAAAAACCCCAAATGCCCCACTCCCTGCAGGGATGGGGCAGGGACAGCTCAGACCTGGCCCTGTGTCCCAAATCTCCTCTGGCTGGGATCCCCAAATCCCGGGAAGCTCTGTCAGGGCAGTGTCCCAGTGTCAGACACCGAGGGCTGGGCTGGGCTTAGCTGGGCTGGGCTGGGCTGGACTGGGCTGGGCTAGGACAGAGTTTCCCTCTCCCTTCTGGCGGCTGAACAGCCATCCCGGCAGGCTCGGTGGGGCTGGGGAAACCAAACCTGGAGCTGTGTGAAAAACCCAAAACTGGAGCTGTGTGAGGAAACCAGAACTGGAACTGTGCGAGGAAACTGAAACTGGAGCTGTGCTGGGAAACCCAAAACTGGAGATGTGTGAGGAAACTGAAACTGGAGCACTGCTGGGAAAACTAAACCTGGAACTTGTGCAAGGAACCCAAAACTTGAGCTGTGTGAGGAACTAAAACTGCAGCTGTGCTGGGGAACCCAAAACTGGAGCTGTGCTGGGAAAACCAAACCTGGAACTGTGTGAGGAAACCAGAACTGGAGCTGTGCTGGAACCCAAAACTGGAGCTGTGCTGGGATCCCAGAACTGGAGCTGTGCTGGGGAATCAAACCTGGAACTGTGTGACGAAACCAAAACTGGAGCTGTGCTGGGAAAACCAAACCTGGAACTGTGTGAGGAACCAGAGCTGGAGCTGTGCTGGAACCCAAACCTGGAGCTGTGTGAGGAATCAGAACTGGAGCTGTCTGAGGAAACTGAAACTGGAGCAGTGCTGGGAAAACCAAACCTGGAACTGTGTGAGGAACCCAAAACTTGAGCTGTGTGAGGAACCAGAACTGGAGCTGTGCCTCGTGCCCTGAGCCAGGCAGGCGGGTCCTTGGCTGATCTTTGGGCCGGTTCTTGTCTGATCCTTGTCTGATCCTCGGGCCGATCCTTGGCTAATCCTCGTGCTGGGAGAAGGTTTTTGTGCGAGCTCTGCAGCCCTGACAGCTCATTAATCCCGGGGAAATGGCCCCGGGGCCGCTGAGGTGCGGCTGCCGCCCCTCGTTAGGAGCTGTCCGGGTGAAACGCTGCCGGCTCCCCGCTGGAATTGCCGCTCTCGGGCTGTGGAATTGCTGCAGAAATCGGGCAATTCTCTCTGGGTCCGAGCGGGAGGAAGGGATCGTTTCCAGCGGGACAGTTGTGATTTTTGATCGCTCTCTGGAGTACAGGATCAAAAGCTGCTCCTTGGAGAGGAACCAGCTGAAATTTCCAGCTGGCAGCGGCTCCGAGCTGCTCGCTGACACTTCAGCAAAATCCCGGGGTTGTTTCAGCACAGAAACAGCCCCGAATCCCGGGAATGAGTGGATATTGTTCGGGTTATTGTGTTCTTCCGTGGCCTGGAAGGTGTGGGATCCCTGTGAGAGAATACGGGATAAATCCTCCCACTGCAGAGCTGGAGCAATAAATACAAAAATAAAGAAATAGAGAAATGGTTTAATGGACAAAGTCCCAAAATGCCTTTTTGGGGCCTCCATCCCTCAGGCTGATCCAGTTTGGCCGACCCCACACTCCACCAGAACCCAGGAATGGGATTTTTCCCGGGATAGAAACCACTGCTGCCTTTGGAAGACCAAAAAAAAACAACCCCAAAACCAGGACTGGTGCGCATAATTTGGGAAAGAACAGGAACTTTCCCAGGTGTTGTCGAGTTTATTGTGCTTTAGTTGGGCCCAGGAGAGCACCCAGCATCTCCCGCAGTTAATTATGCAAATGTGGACAAATTTGTGAATTCCGGCCCCTTCTCCTTATCCCGCGCGATCGAACGTCTCCCCTGACACAATGCTCTCAAATTATCTTCCGTGAGTAATGACTCGCGTTTAGCATTTTATACCAAACTGTCATATAGATCATTTTCTGTAATACTTTACATAAATTAGGAATCCTCCCCCATGGAGTGTGTGTGGCTGACAGAGAGGATTTTTTTTTTTTTTTAATTTTTTTTTTTTTTTTTAAACGAGATTAAAAGTGCAAACAACACAATTCCGGCGTAATTTGGAAAGCTGCGAACGGAGCGAAATGGGAAAGGCGGAGGTGACGGTGAATTACGGTGTCATTAGCCCAAACCCCAAAATGGGATTATCGCCTCGGGTGGGGCGAACTGCGGGCTCCGAGGCGTTATCCCGCTAATTGTGAACCCCTAATTGTGATCCCCTAATTGTGATCCCCCAATTGTGATCCCCTAATGTGATCCCGCTAATTGTGACCCGCTAATTGTGATCCCTAATTGTGATCCCTAATTGTGATCCCGCTAATTGTGAACCCCTAATTGTGACCCCTAATTGTGATCCCGCTAATTGTGACCCGCTAATTGTGATCCCGCTAATTGTGATCCCCTAATTGTGATCCGCTAATTGTGATCCCGCTAATTGTGATCCCCCTAATTGTGATCCCGCTAATTGTGATCCCCTAATTGTGATCCCGCTAATTGTGATCCGCTAATTGTGATCCCGCTAATTGTGATCCCCTAATTGTGATCCCGCTAATTGTGATCCCGCTAATTGTGATCCCCTAATTGTGATCCCGCTAATTGTGAATCCCTAATTGTGATCCCCTAATTGTGATCCCGCTAATTGTGATCCCCTAATTGTGATCCCGCTAATTGTGATCCCCTAATTGTGACCCGTAATTGTGATCCCGCTAATTGTGATCCCGCTAATTGTGATCCCCTAATTGTGATCCCCTAATTGTGACCCCGTTAATTGTGATCCCCTAATTGTGATCCCGCTAATTGTGATCCCCTAATTGTGACCCCTAATTGTGATCCCTAATTGTGATCCCCTAATTGTGATCCCCTAATTGTGATCCCGCTAATTGTGATCCCGCTAATTGTGATCCCCTAATTGTGATCCCCTAATTGTGATCCCGCTAATTGTGATCCCGCTAATTGTGATCCCGCTAATTGTGATCCCGCTAATTGTATCCCCTAATTGTGATCCCGCTAATTGTGATCCCCTAATTGTGATCACGCTAATTGTGATCCCCTAATTGTCGATATCCCCTAATTGTGACCCTCCCCTAATTGTGATCCCGCTAATTGTGATCCCCTAATTGTGATCCCCTGCTAATTGTGATACGCCGCTAATTGTGATCCCCTAATTGTGAACCCCTAATTGTGATCCCCTGGTTGTGATCCCCTAATTGTGATCCCCTAATTGTGATCCCGCTAATTGTATCCCCTAATTGTGATCCCGCTAATTGTGATCCCGCTAATTGTGATCCCGCTAATTGTGATCCCCCAATTGTGATCCCCTAATTGTGATCACGCTAATGTGATCCCTAATTGTGATCCCGCTAATTGTGATCCCGCAATTGTGATCCGTAATTGTGATCCCCTAATTGTGATCCCGCTAATTGTGATCCCCTAATTGTGATCCCCTAATTGTTATCCCCTAATTGTGATCCGTATGTGAACCCCTAATTGTGTCCCGATCCCCTAATTGTGATCCCCCAATTGTGATCCCGCTAATTGTGATCCCTAATTGTGATCCCCTAATTGTGATCCCAATTGTGATCCGTTACTATTGTGATCCCTGTAAAGTGTCCCTATTGACCCCGTAATTGTGATCCCCTATGACCCTAATTGTGTCCCCTTGTGATCCCCAATTGTATCCCCTAATTGTATCCTAATTGTGATCCTAATTGTGAACCTAATTGTGATTCCGGTGACTAGTTTTGGGGTTCCTGCCCTCACCTGCTTGGCCGAGGCAGTTTTGGGGTTCTGGGGGGGATGGAGGGGATGGTCCGAGCCCCCTGAGGTCTCCAGGAGCTGGGATTGAGCACTGGGAGCTCTTACTGGGCAGACTGGAAATGCCGCCCGTGCTGCTGGGAGCGGTTTTTTTTTTTGGGAACGGGACCCCAGCAGGCGGTATTTTCCCCAAAACCAGCACAGTGTGGCTGAATCATATGTTCCTCGGAGAGGCAGTGGGATTTTTGTTTCCCGTAATTATCGTTCCAGCAACTTTCAGCGTTAGGCGAAACCTCGCTGCATTTCACCGCTGGGATTGGGGCTGAGCGGGGTTTTGTCACCTCCAGCCTACCTGGGGGTACCAGAACTGAATGAATTCATTCCAGATGCACCAGGGGTACTCAGGAAGGGCTGAAAAATGCCTTTATGGGGTCATTTTGGCACTAATGAATATTAAAGGCCATGGTTTGTGCATTCCTGTGCCCCCTGCGCTGCCATCCTGTCCCTGTCCCTGTCCCCTGGCCCGGCAGCGGGGACGGTTTATTGTCACCTCTGTCCCCAGCACAGGTGACAATATTTCACCGGGATAACGCAGTGGCCATAAAAGGAGACTTTTAGGGAACAAACGGGGCCGGGCGGGCCAAACCTCCCAAGGGCAGCAGGGTTTTGTTTTTCCTGTTTATGTCGCTACAGAGGAAGAGATAAAAATTTTATATTGCTGTTAAAAAGAGATAAAAACGCTGAGAGTGTGACTGCTGTCCAGGGCCGGGAAAGGGGAAGGCAGGGGGGTTGGGGGTGAAATTCCAGGGGTTGGGATCTTCTCCTGCAGCTCCAGGGTTGGGATTTCTCCTGCAGCTCCAGGGTTGAGATTTCTCATGGAGCTCCAGGGTTGGGATTTCTCCTGCAGCTCCAGGGTTGGGATTTCTCCTGCAGCTCCAGGGTTGGGATTTCTCCTGCAGCTCCAGGGTTGGGATTCTCCTGCAGCTCCAGGGTTGGGATTCTCCTGCAGCTCCAGGGTTGGATTTCCCTGCAGCTCCAGGTTGGATTTCTCCGAGCTCCAGGGTTGGGATTTCTCCCAGAGCTCCAGGGTTGGGATTTCTCCCAGAGCTCCAGGGTTGGGATTTCTCCCAG
Organism: Malurus cyaneus samueli; assembly: GCA_009741485.1. Classification (NCBI taxonomy): domain Eukaryota; kingdom Metazoa; phylum Chordata; class Aves; order Passeriformes; family Maluridae; genus Malurus; species Malurus cyaneus. The sequence goes on from VKON01002374.1 coordinate 12,351, forward strand.
AGCTCCAGGGTTGGGATTTCTCCGAGCTCCGGGTTGGGATTTCTACCCAGAGCTCCAGGGTTGGGATTTCTCCTGCAGCTCCAGGGTTGGGATGTTCACCTGCAGCTCCAGAGTTGGGATTTCTCCCAGAGCTCCAGGGTTGGGATTTCTCCTGCAGCTCCAGGGTTGGGATTTCTCCTGCAGCTCCAGGGTTGGATTCTCCCAGACTCCAGGGTTGGGATTCTCCTCAGATCCAGGGTTGGATTCTCCCAGAGCTCCAGGGTTGGGATTTCTCCTGCAGCTCCAGGGTTGGGATTTCTCCTGCAGCTCCAGGGTTGGGATGTTCACCTGCAGCTCCAGGGATTGGGAATTCTCCTGCAGCTCCAGGGTTGAGATTTCTCCTGCAGCTCCAGGATTTCTCCTGCAGCTCCAGGATTTCTCCTGCAGCTCCAAGGGTTGGGAATTCTCCTGCAGCCACAATCAGGCTCCTCTTTGGTCTCCTTTTCATGTTTTTCTTTACTTCAAACCCCACATTTCTTACTCCCCAGACCTCAGCATAGTCCCGAAGTTGAGCTCAGGTGAAAATTTCTCTTCTTGAACCAAGAAAGAGCAAGCAATAGCAAAGCTTTGCCTATTCCAAACGAAACCAAATTTAAAATCCAGCGTTTCCAACTGAAACGGGATAAAAATGAGAAAGATGAGATTTATTGCTCAGCTCCTCTTTGACATCCCAGTCACTCACAAAAGGAACTGCCCACTGAAACCTTAAAAACCAGATTTGCTCCCGTTTGAGGATTTTTATTGTAATTACATGGAATTTCTCTGCCTTGCTCTCAGATGCCTCAGCCCGAGACCAGAAGGACCTCATTAAAGATTGCTGAGCAGGGTTTTTTTGGTTTTTTTTTGTTCTCATTTTGCGCCTTTCCCTACTGCTGCTTTTATTCCTTTTCCCTCCGGTGCTTGTCAGCGCGGGTGTTGTGTTGTGCATTACTGAGCACGACCGGGGAGTTTTGGGGAATAAAATCCCATCCCTGCAGCCTCCTGGACAGGGATTTTTGGGAATAAGGTCCCATCCCTGCAGCTTCCTGACCCAGGAATTTGTGGGGAATAAAATCCCGTCCCTGCAGCCTCCTGACCAAGGGGTTTTGGGGAATAAAATCCCATCCTTGCACCCTCCTGACCCGGGAATTTGTGGGGAATAAAATCCCACCCCTGCAGCCTCCTGACCGGGGATTTTTGGGAATAAAACCATCCCTGCACCCCTCGACCCGGGGATTTGGGGGATAAAATCCCATCCCTCATCCTCTGACCCGGGATTTTGGGTATAAAATCCCATCCCTCAGCCTCCTGACGGGATTTTGGGTATAAAATCCCATCCCTTCAGCCTCCTGACCGGGATTTTGGGGATAAAATCCCATCCCTGCAGCCTCCTGACCAAGGGTTTTGGGGAATAAAATCCCATCCCTGCACCCTCCTGACCCGGGATTTTGGGGATAAAATCCCATCCCTGCAGCCTCCTGACCAAGGGGTTTTGGGGAATAAAATCCCATCCTTGCACCCTCCTGACCCGGGAATTTGTGGGGTATAAAATCCCATCCCTGCAGCCTCCTGGACAGGGATTTTTGGGAATAAAGTCCCATCCCTGCACCCTCCTGACCCGGGGGATTTTGGGGGATAAAATCCCATCCCTGCACCCTCCTGACCGGGGAGCACATGAGGAATAAAATAATTGCAAACTCCAGGCTTTGGGGCTCATGTTCCAGCCCCATTCCCAGCGAGGTTCCTGATGATGAATTGTGTCTTGGTGGTGATTTTTGGGTTTCGTTGTGGTTTTTTTTCGAAGTTCTGAGTTTTTCTGATGCGAACCTCTGACTGGAGAGTGCCTGGAAAATCCGACCTCCGAGCATCCTTTTTCCCTTTTTACATCCATTTTATGGTCGGATTTTACATCACCATAAGGAAACCGTATTAAATATTCCCCGACCAGTTAAAACCCAGCTCAGAGAGGAGGGGATGACCAGAATGGAAAATCCTTTCAGCCCTGTAAGAGCCCCTGCAGCTGAGCCCCTTCTTCTGCCCAGCCAGGATTTCACGGGGATTCTGTTTTCCCTCGATATTATTCTTAATTAGCCCTCAAAAAAAAAAAAAAAACAAAAACAAAAAAACGAGCCAGAATGTGCCTTTTGGGGCTCAGCTCAGCCTAATTAACAGTATATTCTACCAGGTTTTTGGGTATTACTGCGCTGCTGCTTCTCCCCGCAAGACAAACATCCCTTGTTTGTGTAGTTAAGTGGCTCAATAAAACCCCTAAAAGGGCCATATTTGTAACTGCAGAGCTTTGCCAGCCCCACGTGCGCCCTCAGCGGGGTTTGAGCGGGGTTTGAGCGGGGTTTGAGCCGGGTTTGAGCGGGGTTTGAGCTGGCGGTTTGAGTGGGGGTTTGAGTGGGGTTTGAGTGGGGTTTGAGGGGGTTTGAGTGGGGTTTGAGTGAGGGTTTGAGTGGGGTTTGAGTTGGGGTTTGAGTGGGGTTTGAGTCGGGGTTTGAGTGGGGTTTGAGGGGGTTTGAGGGGGTTTGAGCGGGGTTTGAGTTGGGGTTTGAGTGGGGTTTGAGTGGGGTTTGAGTGGGGTTTGAGTGGGGTTTGAGCGGGGTTTGAGCGGGGTTTGAGCGGGGTTTGAGCGGGGTTTGAGCGGGGTTTGAGTGGGGTTTGAGTGGGGTTTGAGTGGGGTTTGAGTGGGGTTTGAGTGGGGTTTGAGTGGGGTTTGAGTGGGGTTTGAGCGGTTGGCGGGTTTGAGTGGGGTTTGAGCGTTGGGGTTTGAGGTGAGGGTTTGAGTGGGGTTTGAGTGGGGGTTTGAGTGGGGTTTGAGTGGGGTTTGAGTGGCGGTTTGAGGTGGGGTTTGAGGTTGGGGTTTGAGTGGGGTTTGAGTGGGGTTTGAGTGGGGTTTGAGTGGGGTTTGAGTGGGGTTTGAGTGGGGTTTGAGTGGGGTTTGAGTGGGGTTTGAGTGGGGTTTGAGCGGGGTTTGAGAGGAATTTAGGGTTGGGCCCTGCAGGGTTTGAGAGGAATTTGTGCAGGGTTGAGCGGTTGAGGGGGTCCTGACGGGGCTTGAGCGGGTTTGAGAGGGGTTTGAGTGGGGTTTGAGTGGGGTTTGAGCGGGGTTTGAGTGGGGTTTGAGTGGGGTTTGAGCGGGGTTTGAGTGGGGTTTGAGTGGGGTTTGAGCGGGGTTTGAGCGGGGTTTGAGCGGGGTTTGGGGCCGCTGCAGGGATCTCTGCCTGGAGATGCAGCCCGGGCTCCGCTCAGGGAGCGCTCCATCCCCGGGGAAGGCGTTTATTTACCAAATTAAAAGCGCAGCAGGCACAGCCTGGGTGGTGCTCGAGAATATTTTATCGACTCCTCTTCTGTTCCCGCTCACTAAAGCCCTGCCTGGTGGAGGATGATGGATGAGCTGGGCTTTGGGGAAGGTGGGATTTGTGTGCCCTGCTTGGTTCTGCTGCAGGGACGGAGGGGTTCGGGCTGTGACTGGGCAGGGTCTGACCCTGCTGGGGCTCAGGGTGGGCACGGGACTGGTCAGTTCAATGTCCAGTGCCAGGGCTGGGTCTGGGGTCCAAAAATCCAGGGATAAACCCGGGATTGGTGTGTTCAGTTCCTGACTGAAACGGGAATTGTTCAGGGCTGCAGTTCCTGTGCTGATCTGGGGTTTGTACCCAAACTCCAACCCCAAAAACGCTGGGGAGAGCACCCAGAGGTGACAGAGGTGACACTGGTGGCACCTGGCGTGGGCAGGGTGTGACCCTGATGGGGGTCAGGGTGGGCACGGGACTGGTCAGCTCAATGTCCAGTGCCAGGGCTGGGTCTGGGATTCAGAAATCCATGGATAAACCCAGGATTGGTGCGTTCAACTCCTGACCAAAACAGGAACATGGAACTCCACACCAGAGGGGATCCTGTGCTGATCTGGGGTTTGGACCCAAATTCCAACCCCAAAAACGCTGGGGAGAGCACCCAGAGGTGACAGAGGTGACACTGGTGGCACCTGGCGTGGCCAGGGTGTGCCAGGTTGGTTTGTGTTGGATCAGATCCCAACTGTTCCCTCGGGTCACAGCTCTCACAGGAGACCACGGGGTTTGGTGATGATGAAAATCGGTTAAAATCCATCACAGCACCGCCCTGGGAAGTTCTGATCACACCCCCCACTCAACTGAGCACCTGAGATGATTTTATTTCCACATTGAACACGTCTCACTCGTACCTGTTGATTTTTTCAAGATCCGGAATGGGAGATGTCTGGATGGAGTCTAAATGTTTTTATATCTCCTTAAGAATCTATAAATCACATGTTTAGCACACGTGAGATCCGTCAGTGCCCTGATGCTTTCAGATCTTTCCAGCGAGTCTGTTTTTATGGAAATGCAGATCTTTATCTCTATATTGTTTATCTCCTCCTCGTTTCAAACACCAACCCTTGCCGCGATTTTGGCTATTTCCCGCAGCTCATGATCTCATAAATTCCTCTTCAGGCACTGCTGTTCCCTGCAAGACGAGATCAGAGCTGTCAGACTTGACAAATAAATCTCGGAGTCTGGGAACAAAAGGGCTCGGAGTGCCCGAGCGGGCTGTGAGCGCGGGGTTAATAACGCTGCGAGAGGATGACTCAAGCGGCGCCGGAGTAACGAGTGATTTTATCGAGCTGCAGATATGGCAAGGATCTTGTTCACAGGGCACTGGAGCAGAGCTCGGGGGTCATTCCACACTCCACCCCGAGCCCCTCGTGGCACAGATGGTGGGGCACAGCCCGGCCGGGGGTGTTTGGTGTGCCTGAGGTTTTGGGGTGTCCTGTCGGGGGTGTCCTATCCCAGAGCTGCTTCTGCTCCCCCACATTTCTGGGATTGGCTCAGAGGAGCAGTTCAGAGTGGAGGGGAACGAGGTTTAATCCAGGGGCAGCTCTGGGGATGGGGTATGTGAGGGATGGAGGGATGGATGGATGGATGGATGGATGATGGATGGATGGATTCGATGGATGGATGGATGGATGGATGGATGGATGGATGGATGGATGGATGGGATGGATGGACAGGGAGGGATGGAAGGGATGGATGATGGATTGGATGGATGGATGGATTGGATGGATGGAGGATGGATGGATGGAAGGGATGGATGGATGGATGGATGGATGGATGGATGGTTGGATGGTTGGATGGATGGACAGGGATGAATGGATGGAGGGATGGATGAAGGGATGGATGGGATGGATGGATGGATGGATGGAGGAATGGATGGATGGATGGATGGATGGATGGATGGACAGGATGGATGGATGGATGGATGGATGAAGGGATGGATGGATGGATAGGAATGGATGGATGGATGGATGGATGGAGGGATGGATTGGATGGAGGGATGGATGGATGGATGGAATGAGGGATGGATGGATGGATGGATGGATGGATGGATGGATGGATGGATGGATGGATGGATGGACATAACAGCTCATCAGGATGAGCTGGGGTGAGTTCTCCATGTCCCCTCCTGGGGGACACCCAGTGGGGTCTGTGGTGCTGATTCCTGCTCACCAGCCTGGCCCTGTCCCCATCCCATCCCGTCCCTGTCCCTGACCCCGTCTGTCCCCTCCCCAGCCCTGTCCCCGTCCTGTCCCTGTCCCTGTCCCAGCCCCGGTGATTCTCAGAAGTCTCTTTAGGATCAGTTGACATTTCCCAGTGAGATGAAACCCTCCACACTTTGTTCTGCCTCAGAAAACAGCCCGGGAACACCTCTGTGCCTGACAGCCCGTGCGAGCTGCTGAGGAAGGGCTTTGGACATCGTTAATAATGGGAATTGTCCCCGCTGTAATTCCCGTCTGCTCCCAGATCCCACCGGGAGGGAATTTGGAGGAGTTTGGGTTTTCCAGCACGGCCAAGACACAGGAGGGTGGGATGGGCTCCAGCCCGGCCTCGTGTGCCCAAATAAAATCCCATTTAGGGTTCAGTGCTCTGTGGGGCTCATCACACACGGAACGCGATTCCCAGATCACCCAGACTTGGCAAAGGAGCTCGGCACAAGTTGCGAGTCCAACATGTGCTTCAGTCTCACTGACTTTTTCAAAGCAGTCTGAGAGCTGTTCCCGGCTAAATTGGAAACGCGACTGTGCCTCGCTGCCACCGGCTGCGGGATATTTATAGCAGCGCCAAGGGAAGGTTCCAGACGGGGTTTGGATGGGGCTGGAGGAGCTCGGCAGCTTCACCTGAAGGAGACCAGCTCCACTTGGGATATTTGGGATTTGGGATCCAGATCCCAGTGCCGTTTGAGATTTTGGGATATTTGATCCAGATTCCCCAGTGCCTGTTGAGGATATTTGGGATTCCATTCCCGTTGTGATATGATATTTGATTTGGGATATTTGGGATCCAGATCTTCCCCCAGTGTGCTTGTTTTGGATATGATTTGGTGATATTTCCTTGGGATCCAGATCCCCCAGTGCCTGTTTGAGGATATTTTGGGATATTTTGGGATCCAGATTCCCAGTGCCTGTGTGAGGATATTTGGGATATTTGGGATATTTGGGATCCAGATTCCCCCAGTGGTTGTTCGATGATATTGGGATATTTGGATCCAGATTCCCCCAGTGCCTGTTTGAGGATATTTGGGATATTTGGAGATATTTGGATCCAGATTCCCCCAGTGCCTGT
>VKON01002374.1:27851-51528 GCA_009741485.1 Malurus cyaneus samueli
CGGGAAAAACCTGAGCAAATTCATGGAATTGGGGTGGGAGAACCCGAGCAAATCCAGGAATTGGGGTGGGAATGAGCTGAGCAGGAGAAATTAATGGAACTGGGGAGGGAATGACCCGAGAAAATCCACGGAATTGGGGTGGGAATGATCCATGGAAATCCATGGAATTGGGGTGAGAATAACTCAAACAGAAGAAATCCCCAGAACTGGGGTGGGAATAACCCATGCAAATCCATGGAGTTGGGGTGGGAATGACCTCAGTGACTCCATGGAATTGGGGTGGGAAAAACCCGAGCAAATCCACGGAATTGGGGTGGGAATGACCCGAACAAATCCTCAGATTTGGGGTGAGAATGACCCGAACAGGAGATATCCCCAGTTCCCGGTGTGCGTGGAGGAGGAGAGAACAAGAAGGGGAGATTTGGGGTGGATCAGCAGATCCCATCGGCCCCGAGCAGCTCCGGATCTTTTTTCCCTCAGCAGTTCGGATCAATCCCGCAGAGCCCTTCACTCCCCGAGCCTCCCCACTCTCATTTCTGCTCCTCCAGCATTGCCAGGCAACCCCCGGCCTTGGCAGCAGCGCCGTGTGTACAACACCTTCTCCAGCAGCACCAGAAATTCCCTTTTTAGAGGCAAAAATGCCATTTAGAAAAAAAAAAAAAAAAAAAAAAAAAAAAAAAAAAAAAAAAAAGCTGCACCTCCTAAAGTAGCGCTTGGCATTCTTCTGGAGTGACACACTGAAGAAGGCTCCTATTAGAGGGTGTGTTTTTTTTTGTAAATGCTAATCTGAATGAATTTTAATTTTTTTGCAGTTACCTTTTCAGAAATAATTTAATAGGCATAACCTTTACTTTCTGAAGGCACTGCTGAATCAATACGGGAGAAATGTCGTCCCTAAAAACACTTCCCTTCCATATGGTTCCAGAAAAAGCTGCCTGGGAGTGCTGCAATCATCTTTTCTAAGCTTTGGGTTAATAACACAACAAACCAAGGCTGTGGGGTTTTTAAATGAGGGTTTGTTTTTTTTTTTTTCTGTGGGATCAGGAACGCTGAGGTTTGAGACCCGCAGGAGCAGGGATTTGGGTTTGGGATCCTGCCACGCCTTGTGTGGGATTCACCTTCCGAGGGGACGCGTGGAAGTGGTGAAAAACAGCAAAAAAAAACCCCAAACTGGAGGAGATTTGGTGCATAATGCTTTGGTGTGGCAGAGGGGACAGGGTGACACTGGCAATGGGTGACACCGGGTGACACCGGGTGACACCGGGTGACACTGGGTTACACCGGGTGTCCCCAGGCAGGGCTCACCTCGGCTCTGCTCTGTCCCTGGGGTGGGCACGGAGCCAAATTCTGCAAAGTTTGGGTTTTTAGGAGAGGAATGAAGGTCTCGGAGCGGCCCGGGAGTGCCCGAGGAGCGGCCGCAAGAGCGGCAGGAGCTCGGCAGGACCCGGAGGTGTCGGGGAGGCTCTGTAAAACCCGGGGATGTCCGGAAGGTTCCGCAGGACCTGAGAATGTCCAGAAAGCTCCGTAGGACCCGGGGATGTCCAGGAAGCTCTGAGGGACCCGGGGATATCCAGAAGGTTCTGCAGGACCGGGGGGTGTCCGGAAGGCTCTGCAGGACCCGGTGATGTCCGGGAGCTCTTTCTGGGCTGTCCCTGCGCAGTTTTTACCGCTCTGTCTCTGTCCCATTCATTCCCCAGCGAGGCAGAGCAGGGATTTTGTTCTCTCCGCGCCTCACCCGGGCAGAGTCGGAGCTCGGGGACGCCGCCGTGATGAGAGAGCCGTAATTAGGGGCTGATGAATCTCCCCGTGCCCTGGGACGGAACCCCCGGCCCCTCCGCTCCACTGCCGGCACAGACTCAGCCCCGCTCCGCTCGCAGCTCCCGTGTCTGCAGGCGGGAGCGATGACAGCAATAACCGCTGTCGGTGTTTTCCTCATTTAAACAAATAAAGCTGACAAATGCCGGAGTTCTCCGCAGCTCCGCAGTGCTCGGAACGCGCACAGCGATTATTCATCCGCTGCCAGCGCGGCTCCAGCACCCAGCGGTGCCCATTAGCATTTCCGTGCCACCGCCAGCGCCGAGTTCCACTGGAAAACAAAAGATGATGGTTCTCATTTGCACAATAATGCGGAGGGTTGGGCTGGCGGGCTGATCGGGGTTGCTGGAGGCGCAGGTGAATCGCTGCTGCTGTTTGTGAGGTGCCCGGTTGGGTTTGCGTGGGTTCCTCAGCCGGTTCCACTCCCCAGGAACGATTCCCTCCCCAGGTACGGTTTCCCACCCCAGGAAGGTTCCCTCCCCAGGAACGGTTCCTCTCCCCAGGAACATTCCCCCCCAGGAACGATCCTCCCGCTCCCCCCAGGAACGTCCTCCCGAACTCCCCCCAGGAACGATCCTCCCTTCCCCCCAGGAACGTTCCCTCCCCAGGAACGGTTCCTCTCCCCAGGAACGGTTCCCCTCCCCAGGAACGATTCCCTCCCCAGGAACGGTTCCCCTCCCCAGGAACGATTCCCCTCCCCAGGAACGGTTCCCTCCCCAGGAACGGTTCCCTGCCTTTCCCGAGCCGCGGAGGGGAGGTGGATGCGTGTGCTGATGAAACACAGGGGTGATAAAAGCAGAATATTCTCCCTTCCCGCAGGTTTGCTAAAACAAACGAAAATAGCTGCTCTTCCTCCACAAACAAAGCCCGAGTGTCCCCACAGAGCCCACAAAGCTCCCGTCCAACCCCAAAATTCCGAGTTTTTGGCACTTTTGGATGCATTTATTTCATCTGTGGGTGAATTGGGAGGATTTTAAAAGGAGCTGGGTTCATGCCTGGCCCGTTCTCAGAGAGCTCCAGCTCCCCCAAACCGCGCTCTCTGTTTGCCACGCTAAATAGCGTCTGATTTATGGATTAATTAAACGCCGTGTCAATGGAGGGAAGGGCTGGGCCGGAGAATATTCCACCCTAATAAATCTGGAGCTGAATTCACTGACGCCTGCTCGGAAATTTGCAGCACCCAGGAGCCAAGGAATGGCTTCAGCGTCTCCAAAATCCATCAGCAAGTGACGATTTTTTTTGTTTTTGGCGTCAAAATCCTGTGGTTGTGAGCAGCGGGGCTGCACTGGGGCCGCTCCCACACCTCTGGCTGCTGCTCCCCAAAACCCCAGAGGCTCAGGGGGAGGGATCGGTCGGAGGATCGGGGAGGGAGGCGGGAGATCGGGTCTGGGGGATCGGGGTTGGGAGGGATGGGATCTGGGGTGACAATGGGGTCGGTTCTGGGTAACCCAGGGAGGGTTCTGACCCCAGAGAGGTGATGGGAACAGGCTGAGGGACCCAATCCCAAGCAAGGACAGTGACCCCAACCCCAACCCTGAACCAGGGCAGAGACCCCAACCCTTTACCAGGGCAGGGACCGCAACCCCAAAACATGGCAGGGACCCCAATCCCAACCCCAAACCAGGGGAGGGACCCCAACCCCGGAACAGGACAGGGACCCCAATCCCAACCCCGAAATAGGGCAGGAACCCCAACCCTGAACCAGGACAGGGACCGCAACCCCAAAACAGGGCAGGGACCCCAACCCCGAACCAGAGAAGGGACCCCAATCCCAATTCCAAGCCAGGATAGGGACCCCAACACCGAAACAGGGGAGAGACCCCAACCCTTTACCAGGGCAGAGACCCCAATCCCGAGCCAGCACAGCCCCTCTGGGGCTCTCAGATCCCCTCCTGGAGCTCCTCCGCCCTCAGCCCCGCACAGATCCCTCTCTCTCCCCTGAACGTTTCCCCGCCTGAAGCCGAGGGTTTGTCCCGGTCAGAGCCGCTCTGGGGACACCCAGGGGTGCCTTTCCCCGGCACAGCCGCCCCATTCCCGCCGCCCGTTCCTCTCCCGAGGGTTCCGTGTTGTCGCCGTGTCACAGAACCGAGGGAGGATTTGTCAACAGCTCTGATAAAAACGGCATCGCCACGGGGAGAACAAAGCGCGGATCAAAGCAGCTGCGAGCACTGAGTTTGTGTTTGTGGCAGGGGGGGAAAAAATATTTGAGGGATTGTGGAGGCAGCTAGGGGAGCTCTGGGGGTTTGCTCCTGGATTTGGGATCGTCCCTGGTTTGGGTTCATCCCTGGATTGGGGTTCATCCCTGAATTTGGGTTCATTCCTGGTTTGGCTTTGTTCCTGGTTTGGGTTGGTCCCTGGATTTGGGTTTGTCTCTGGTTTGGGTTTGTCCCTGGTTTGGGTCTGTCCTGGATTTGGGTCCATCCCTGGTTTGGGTTCGTCCCTGGATTTGGGTTCGTCCCTGGATTTGGGTTCATCCCTGGATTTGGGATTGTCCCTGGTTTGGGTTTGTTCCTGGTTTGGGTTAGTCCCTGGATTTGGGTTTGTCCCTGGTTTGGGTTCATCCCTGAGTTTGGGTTCATTCTTGGTTTGGCTTTGTTCCTGGTTTGGGTTCATCCCTGGATTTGAGTTCGTCCCTCTTTTTGGGGTCAATGGTGGAGCCAAGTAGGGCTAATGGAAAGAAGTAAAAATCCTACAGCATTTAACTGGGGGGAAATCATGGAATTCAGGGCTCTGTGATCTACTCATCCTACAGCATTTAAATGAGGAAATTCATGGCACTCAGGGATCTGTTCACCCTACAGCATTTAATTTTGGGGGAATTAATGGAGTTCAGGGATCTGCTCATCCTACAACATTTAATTAGCAGCACTGCCTTATTGAGCAATAACTAATTAATGCTGTGCCCTGATTGGAATCCTTCTTGCCGACCCCCCGAGGGGGTCCCTGCGGCCGAGGTGAGCTCTGGGATTTAATTTAGGACGGGCACGGGGTGAACTTTGGGATTTGGGACTTTGGGATGGACACGGAAAGCTTTGGGATGGGGAAACCAAAGGGCTCAGCTCCCTGCCGTGCTGGAGCTGTTGGTCCCATCACTCTTCTCCCCCAGAATGCTCCAAGCATCCTTTTTTTTTCCTTCCAAAGTTTCCAAAAGCATGGATTTTTACCCAAATTCTGGACTGAGAAATCCTGATTTTCTGACACTTTCCAAGCCCTGTGCTCCCAAACTGAAAGCAGATCGTTACTTATTTTCCCAGGAATTACTTTCCTCCTCGAAAAATACAACAGAGAAAGAGGCGAATCTAAAAATATTGTGATAAACGGTTGCTGGGGAAAGAAAATCTGCTGCAAGTAATAATTTGGTGGGGTTTGGCTCAGCTTTAAACCGTTTTTTTGTGGTGAAAGATGGATCTTAACAGGAAAAAAAATGGGGATGGCTGAAAACGGCAATAACCAGGTTGTTCTGGGGGAAGAGGATCTGAGGGGGTCGTGATTGAAAATCTGCTGCAGAGGATTTAAAAAATTCAAGGAAATTCTGTAATTTCACCCTGCAGGTCCCACCAGCACCTCCCGGGCTCACCGGGATCGCTCAGGATTTGGTTTTTGCCCCTTTTCCCCACCGTGGCTGGGGTTGGTGATAAACGAGGGAAGGAAAGGAGTGAGGGAAAGAGAACTCCAGAGAAATGTGTGAAAAATCAGTGAAAATCGTGAAATCAGCGAAATCAGTGAAAATCAATGAAGAGAGGGGATGGAGCAGTGTTCCTGGGGATAAAGGGGAGAAAAGCAGCAGAGGAGGTGCAGAGACCCACCAGGAGGCACAAGAGCCAAAGGAGAGGAAAACGGGTCAGGAGGGGGCTCGGTGAGGTTCTGAATTTGTGGCCAAGTTGCTGAATTTGTGGTGAGGTTTCTGATTGTGGAGTTTCTGAATTTGTGGCCAGGTTTCTGAATTTGTGGCGAGGTTTCTGGACTTGTGGTGAGGTTTCTGAATTTGTGGTGAGGTTTCTGAATTTGTGGCCAGGTTTCTGATTGTGGCAAGGTTTCTGAATTTGTGGCCAGTTCTGAATTGTGGCAAAGTTTCTGAATTTGTGGCCAGGTTTTGAATTTGTGGCGAGGTTCCGAATTGTGGCGAGGTTTCTGATTGTGGTGAGGTTCGAATTGTGGCCAGGTTTCTGAATTGTGGCTAAGTTTCTGAATTTGTGGCGAGTCTGAATTGTGGTGAGGTCTGGGGTGCCTCTCTCTGTCATTCCAATTCCTGCTCCCACCTTTTCCTCATTTCCCCTCATTACCAGGAAAATGGATGTTCAATTCCAGAGAATTTCCAGGAATGCTGGATTTGTGTTCTGGAGAACGGAGCTGTTTTGTGGACCAAACAAACTTCCGAGGTGTGGCTGCCGAACCTCCTCGGTCTGTTTGAATTTTGCTGGGAATTTTGGATTCTTTGGAGTGGCAGCTTTACATTCCCCAATTAAACAGAGATTTTTTCTTTTGTGGAGTTCAGGAATTATGTCCAAAGCTGACATTTTAATGGTTTTCCCCATTCCGAACCGGCGCAGCTCTCAACGAGCGCTGATTTAGTGCTGTTGACGGTAAATTGTTATTGCTGCTAATAAAGCTGGCAAATCTCACCAGGTCGCATTCGCTCGGGCCAATAAAACCCCAATCCCATAAAGGCTCGGGCTAATTCCGGGCTCATCAATGTGAGGATCTGCTGGAAACAATCCCGTGGCTTCAGGAAGGGGTTAAAGCAGCCAGAGCCGCCCTGGTTGGACTGGGGGGATAAGCCTGGCTTTATTTCAGGGTGGAGAACAGCCTGGATGGTTTAATCATGGCTGGGGAAGGACTGAGTGCTTGGGATGGGTTTGTGGGTGCTGGAGGTGTCAAACCCCAACAACATATCCTTTGGGGTGAGGAGTGGGGGCAAACCAGTGACACCAGAGTGTCCTTTGGGGTGAGGATTAGGGACAGAATGGTGAAACCAACGTGTTCTTTGGGGTGAGGAGCGGGGACAGAGGAGTGGGACTGAGCTGGGACACCATAGCGTGTCCTTTGGGGTCAGGATTGGGACGACAGTGACACCAGAGTGTCCTTTGGGGTGAGGATGGGGACTGACCGGTGACACCAGCATCGCTTGGGGTGAGGAATTGGGGAGCAGACATGACACCGCGAGAAGTGTCCTTTGGGGTGAGGATTGGGACAGAAATGACACAGCGTGTCCTTTGGGGTGAGGTGCAGATCCGGCCCATTCCGTCCCCTGAGCAGCTCAGGAGGGTTCAGTGGGGTTGGCACTCCTCCAGCTCTCCCAAACCCGCATGAATTCAGCCCCCTCCTGCACTTCCTCCCGCTCTCATTCCCCCGTCCCCTCCTTGGGCTGCCGACAATGCGGGTCCCTGCAAAAATCCTTTGGGCAGCACCCGTTTAATGAAGTTTGGATCATCTCTGGCTCCGCATGCTCGCCGCTATTAATGCCAGAGTGTAAAATATTAATTCTTCTGGTACAGGAGCAAAAAAAAAGCGGTGTTGAGTGGCTGGTAATCCTTCAGCCGGTGTGGTGGGGATGTCACCGCTCATTCCTGGCCGGTGACAAACGGGATTGTGGGTTCCTGGCTGTCAGGGCTTCGTTCTGTTTTCGTTCCACAGGGCCTGGTAATGGGGTTGTAAAGGTTTCTGTGGTGTCACCTCCCTGTCGCCCGGAATTGATTGGAAATTGTGGGGACCTGGAGAGGCTAGGGAGATGAGGAAATGGGCAGAGCCTGCCCCGTGGGGTTCATCAATCCCATCACCAGCACTCCAAGCTGTCCCTGGGGACGCGACTGCCTCGGTGACGAGAGAAATCAGCCTGAGATTGAGAGAAATAGATAAAGCTGCAAATGGCCGAAAGATTGGGAGAAATGGGTTCATAGAACCTCAAACCGACCCCTGAGATTGGAGAGAAATGTATAAAAAACTCAACCTGAGACTGAAAGAATGTTTTATAAACTCAACCAGATGCTAGGATAGGAGAGAAATGTTTGTTAATTCCCCCTGGAAAAGCTGGGATGGAGGGAAGCAGCACCCAGCCCCTTAATGGGGCACGAGGTGCCAACATGAGTAGCAGCTGACCTTAAACCACCCTAAATCCTTAAAACTCACCCTAAATCTTTAAAATTCACCCTAAAATCCCTATCCTTATGAATAAATGCCTCTGGAACCCAGATTCTGCAGAGCGTTCAGCACAACCCCCAGCTCTCCGCTGCTTCCTCTCTCTGCTTTGCTTTTGGTGGATTTTTCTGTGAGTTCTGGGGTTTTTCGCGCGGGGTTTTTTGGGGGGTTTTTGGTTTTGTTTTTTTTTGTTGTTTTTTTTTTTTGCTTGTTTTGTTTGGTTTGGTTTTCAATTAGCAGTAAAAGGGCAGCTGCTGTGCTAAACGATTACTGATCGTTCCCGTTAACCGAGCTGCTCTGTCGAGTGCTCTGACAGAGGTTTGGTGCGACGTTCGTGAAATAGTTTTGAGTCCCAATAATATATGCATATATGTTAAAGATTTAAAACGCTCTGGCATCCGGCCGCCGCTTCAAACGTTTAGCGCAGATCCTGACGTTTTAATGGAGTGCCGTAGATTCCCAGGAATATCTGCCTGACTTCCCGGGGTTATTACACGCCGGGGCTTTTTATGGAAATGTAAACCATTTCTCTCCCGGGCAGCGCCGCGAGCGCGTCAACGGAGACGTGAAACCCACATAAAACTGGAAAGTGCGGGGGTTCTGAGTGGAGCGAGGGTGTTTTACACGGGTTTGGTGGATTATGGGGCTGAAACGGGCTGGGCGGGAAATGGAGCTCAAGGATATTGGGCTAAAAGATAATGGGGCTGAAGGAAAGAGGGGCTACAGGGTAATGGGGCTGAAGGAGAATGGGGATGAAGGACACTGGGGAGAAGGAGATGGGCTGCAGGAATATTGGGGCTGCAGGATAATGGGGTGAGGATAATGGGAACAAAGTTAATGAGGCTGAAGGATAATGGGGCTGGAGGATCATGGGCTGGAGGTAATGGGGCTGAAGGAGAATGGGGTTGCAGGATATTGGGGATGAAGGATATTGGGGCGAAGGAGAATGGGATTTTGGGAATACAGGGCAAAGAGAACGGGCTGAGGACAACGGAGCTGAGAGATTATTGGGGGCTGCAGGATATTGGGGCTGAAAGGAGAATAGGCTGAAGGACAATTGGGATGAAGATAATGGGGCTGAAGGATAATGGGGCTGAGGATAACGGGGCTGGCAGGAATAACAGGGTGCAGTGGAAAAAGCGGGCCGAGGTTCAGAGCCACCATGGATCCGCTGCGATTCCGGCCCTGCTCTCCCATCCCTGGCTTTTTGCCCCACAGCCACCCCAACACCCTGTGGGACCCGAACCTTCCTGTCCTGCACTGCTCTGTCCAACCCTCAGTGTGTCACTCGAGTGTCACCTGCCCCCATTACCCCTCTGTGCACTTTCAGCCCATTTCCATCCCTTCAGCATCTCCAGCTCGCTCTGCTGCTGATTTTGTCCATTTTGCAGCCATCGGGAGTTCAATCCCTGCACAAATCCCTTTATTGGGCCAAATCAGGGCTGGCTGCCTTTGGGGCAGGGCAGGGGGACTGTGGGCCGCTGTTTTTCTTCCAGCAAAAAATGTTTGTTTTCCTTGCGAGATTTGGCTGGTGGTGAATAAATCAATAACAGCAAGGAGGTAGCGGGGTCATGAAACAGAAACGCTGGAGCGAAGCACTTTCTGAATTAGATTGCTAAACTGAAAAAGCAAAAGGAAGGGAGAATACTTTGTGTTCCCCTGAAAGATAATTCCTTTTCATGCAGACATGTGCTCTGGGCTGCTCTGGGTTTGATGGTGCTGTCTCTGCAGTGCTGGTCTGATTTTTTTTTTTTTTTTTTTCTGCCCTGTTTTCAGAAATGTTTTTTTTTTTTTTCATTGGAATGCCGAACATGAAAGGATGAGTTACGAGACAATTTCACTGTGTTTTGTGATCGGGGGGACGGGTGTGTGAGGGACCTGCGGGGATTTGGAGTTTTTGGGGGATGGAGTGTGCTGAGTTGCCCCAACAGCGGCTCTGTGCTGTGACACTGAAATGTTTGGAATGGTGTGGGGATGTTCCACCTCCGGGACACGAGTCACACCTTTTTAAATAGTATTCATCTTTAATTTAATCCAAAGAGACAGCAGGACGCTGTGGATCTGGCGCCTGTTGCATTCAGCATTCAGCGACACGGCAAATATCACACATTTGTTAACTCACAGCTGCAAATTTCTGTGGGATTTTGGGCGAATTCAGTTTCCATTGTGCACAATGAGATGATTCTTTCCACGATGTTGAAGGGTGCTCAGCGATCTTTGGGTCCCTTCCATCCAGGCGTTTGTGGATCTCCAGTTTCGTTCTTGCGTTTGTCACATCTGACGGCTGCTGACAAAAAGGAGCAGCACCGGGTATTAATGATCCCCAGCCCTGTAGAAACCAGTGAAAATTACAGCCTTTGCAAGGCTTTGGTTCAATTACTGCAGGCTTCCCGTGATGAATTTTTCTTATCTCAAAGCATTTCCCATAAAAATATGATCCTGCCTATCCACGTTAGCAAAGCCCTGCAAACATCAGCACACAGCTTTATCTAAAAAAGGGGTTTTTTTCGTGGTCCAGCAGCGCTCTTAATTCTTGTCCAAATGTCAAAGAACAAGGAAAACCTCACCTCGCCGCGCGCGCACGCGCACCTCCCTCGCCTGGGGCTGTCTCTGACCCTGTGCTGAGATCCCAGGGTGAATTAGGATGGTGAAATTTAGGATGATGATCCATGATCGCGCTGCAGTCAGGAAATTCAGGAGTTTTTCGGGAAACAAGCTGGGGCTCAGCGCTCCCTGCACCCTGGCTCGAGGCCAAGCGAGGCAGGATTGGAGTTTGATTCATAATTCCTGTTTCCTATAAAACTTGGGGCAGGCACTTGATGTGCTCTTGCCCATCCCATCCCATCCATCCCATCCCATCCCATCCCCATCGCATCCCATCCCATCCCATCCCATCCCATCCCATCCATGGATCCCATCCCAATCCCATCCCTGGATCCCATCCCATCCCATCCACATCCCATCCCAATTCCTCTGTGACTGGGGTCATTAATCCCAATTATTCCCCTCTGTGTGTGGGAAAAGAACACCGCCCAGTGTGAAGAAACTTCCCTCCCGCCAAAAATAGGAATAAAGTGAAGCTGTTTGGGATCTGCTGATGTTCTTCCCAGGCAGACAAGGTACCATTACAGGAAGCATTTTAGCAGTGGCCTCTTTTCTATCCAGGATCCAAAATAGCCCGTCTGAGTCAGCTCCTTGGGCCACCTCTACCACTAAAAATTGAATGCACATATGCTCCAGGCTGCCCTCTCCCATTCTCCTGATTCAAAACCCATTTTATTCCATTTTAATTCCAATTTATCATTTTGGGTCCCCCCTCCCATGCTGTTCCCTCCTCTGGGAGTCCCATCAACGTTCGGTTGGGATTTCCAGAGCACCCCCCCCCCCCCCCTTCAGAGCGGGGTCTGTGGTGGGCCAGGTGAGGATGTTTTCCTGCAAGGGAAATAAAGCCCACAGAAAAATGTGTGTGAGCAGCCTGGAGCTCTCAGCTGATCCCTCGTGCATCCCCTGAAGCAGCGGTTCCCCCGAGGTTCTGCCAGGCTGATTCGATGGGCTGCCTCCTGGAATGGAATTTTTATATCCATGAACGAAGGAAAAGATGCTCAGCAGCCCCGTGCGCCAGGGCTGTGATTTAAACAATCCGTAAAAACCGCGGCAGGTAGAGCCCGTTGAATTTCAGGGCAAAACCCAGATTTATTTCTACAAACCCTTGATAGCACCTTTGAAAGCCTGGTTCAGGATGATCGACTGATCCCTAAAAGAATAAGGATTCATCCAACACAAGCAGTGGGTTTTGAGCTGCAGCGCTGGCACAGAGAGGGAGTTAAACACTGAGGGGTTTGGGGTTTGTTCTTCAGACCCACAGCTCAGACGCCACACTCATTCCAGCCAGGGACTCACAGTTCTTGCTGCCTTCAATTCTGTTGCTGTTGGTTTATTCAAGTTAGATACAAAAAAATAATGAAGATATATATTATAAAGTATTTTTTTTTATTTTTTTTTTTTTTTTGTTTTTGTTTTTTTTTTTTTTTTTTTGGGTTGAGATAGTTTTTTTTTTATTTTTAGTAATTAGTGGTATACATATGTGTTAGTAATAACATTGTTAAGAAGATAGGTTGTTTAATTATTTATAAGTATATGATTCGGTGAGTTTGTAAGGTATGTATTAGTAATGTTTATATTGTAAGGTTACTTATGTTATTAATTTAATTATTTAATTTTTTTAAGGTAGTTAAGGATGTGGTTATCTTTCTCCTGTTCAAGGCTGTTATACCTCCCCTTACAAGCTCACCGCTTGCTCTGTGTGGTGTTGTGCAGGGAGCTTCCCAAGGTTCGTCCACAGGTGACAACATCTTTGTCATCACGACCCTTTAAATGTATTTTTATCCCATTTTAATCCCATTTTATCGCAGGAACGCCACGCTTTGATTTCTCCATCTGCTGAGGCGGGGCAAGGGGATGGGCGTTGGATAAACCGGTTTGATCGGGGAGGGGATGAGGGGACTGCTGCATGGCAGTGCATCCTCGCGGGATCAAATCAGGGTTTGGTTCACGTGCCAGCAGAGTTTGGTGTTATGTTCCGTCTGTTAAATGTTCTCGCCCTTCTGGCTGGGGGGGGGGGGAATGCCATCAACTTCTTGAAATTGCTCTGCTCGTAATGTAAACGTTCAGAGTTTTCTGTTCTGGCCAAAGGCCCGCGTGCACACTCAGCAAAACGCAGCAGGCCGTGCTCCGTGCTTTTCCTGGCGGAACCCGCCGAGGTGAGGGAGAAAGAAACGGGGACGCTGGAACCCCTCTCAGCACCCAAAAACCCCTGCCCGAAGAGAATCAAAATTTATATAACACACTTGTGAAGATATGGACTGTGGGCACTGGCGTGTTTGTCATTTCTCTGCCCATTTCACTGCGCATAAGTGGGTTCACCATCGAATTCCTGTCACTGAGTTTATGCCTCCTGCGGCTGCTCCATAATTTAAATTGAATTCCTAATTTTCTTTGCTGAAACCCTCGGATATTAGTATTAAGGTTAACGGCAGAAGGAAGTGAGCAGTGAATGGATTGTTGGGTGTTTGTGTGGCTTAGAGCACAGAAAAAGGGAACAACGCCTCCGAGCGTGCTCGGGATGGTTGTGTGCATGGAACCCAGGAGAGGGACATTGTCCAGGGCAGATTTGGTGGTGGTTGGACCCACCATGAGGACATGTACAGGGAAGATTTGGCGTGGATGGAACCACTCTGGAGTTTTGACATGGCTGGAACCCACCATGAGGAAAATTGTGCAGTGAAGGGTTCGGCGTGGCTGAACCCAGACAGGGGACATTGTCCAGGGAAGAGTTGGCATGTGGATGGAACCCCCATGAGGGACAATTGTCCAGGAAAGGGTTTGGTAGGGCCCTGGAACCCACATGAGAACAATCGTCTGGAGAGTTGGCATGGCTGGGATTACTCTGGGGTTTGGCGCTGGCTGGAGCCGACCACGAGGAAATTGTCCAGGAGAGTTTTGTCACGCTGGAACCACTCTGGGGTTTGGCATGGCTGGAACCCACTCTGGGGTTTGTCACAGCTGGAACCCACCTGGGGTTTGTCCACGGCTGAACCACTCGGGGTTTGGCATGGCTGGTACCCAATCTGGGTTGTCAGCAGTGGAACCCAGTGTTTTTTTTTTTCTCCCCTGGGGTTTAGTCACGGCTGGAACCCACTCTGGGTTTGGCAAATGGCTGGAACCACTCTGGGGTTTGTCACGGGCTGGAACCCACTCTGGGGTTTGTCACGGCTGGAAACCCACTCTGGGGTTTGGCATGGCTGGAACCCACTCGTGGGGTTTGCACGGCTGGGAACCCATCTGGGGTTTTGGCTGGCTGGACCCACTCTGGGGTTTGTCACAGCTGGACAATAACAGGGCACATTGTCCGAGGGAAAGAGTTTTGGCCACAGTTGGAACCCCCATGAGGGACTGTTACAGGAGTGGATTTGGCGGTTGAAAACCATTGCTGGTGTTTTGTCACGGCTGGATTTTTACACAACTGCTCAAGTCCCTGTTCCCAAATCTGTCCCAGGTTTTCTGCGGGCACAGGGAGGTTGTCCCTTGGCCGGAGGGAGCGTTGGGTGCAGAGAACAGAGCGATGGCCGAGGGACACAGAGCTGAAACCTCTCCCCCATTTCAGTCTCACACTCGGGTTACTCCTGCTTTGCTCAGATGTGTCCAATAGATTTCACTCCACGGTCACCAGTGCGGGGTGAGGTGCCCAGACCCGGAGCCTTTTCCGGGTGAGCCCAGTCCTTGGCCGGACTGGATCCATCCCGCAGATCCATGAGCTGTGACAGAGGGGAACCTTCTGTCTGGCACCAGACGTAATTGGCTTCCGATGGTCAGCGCTCGCAGATTGTTAGACTGGAAAATGTCAAATTGCAGCCCATCTGCGCCAGAGCTGAGCGCTAATGAATGCCTGCAGCTACCGCAGCCATCAGCTCATTACCAACAACTTCCAAGCCCTTCCCAAGTTGCTAAACAAGGTTATTCATCTGAGTGGAGTGAGTGAGAAAGGTGTTTGACTGCAGGGCAACGGCCAGAGCTCTCCAGGGCTGGGAGAGCTGTTAAAAACCCATTTTTTGGTGTGTTTTCACAGAACCCGTTGGTTTTATTCTGTTTTGGATTTGCGCTCTGAGCTGCAGCGAGCCGAGTGCTTGGTTATTTTCTATATTTTTCGGGGAGAATCGGGCCATGTGGGGTGATTCTTGGGGTGTGCTCGGGGGTGTGGTGCTGAGCTGGAGAGATGGATTGGGGACACTCACCAGCATTCAGGGGTTTAATGGACATGGCGACAAACACGAGCGGCTCTGCTCTCGGGGTGTTTGTGTCATCCCCGGGAATCTGCTGCCATGACTCGGCTTTTCCATTTCCCATCTCCCTGTTTGCTCTCAAAAAAGTGGAATTAAAATGTGGTTGTGTGTCACCCCAGCTGTTTTACAGAACTGTGGCTTGTTTCAAGGGTTTGAAACATAGAAATATCTGCGGTGCTGTTCAAGGATTTTCACATATGAAATATCTGTCTTTTTCCGTATCTTACCCATGGTGCAATATGGAAAAAACATCTCTATTCTCTCTCGGACTGAGATTTTTATCCCACATTCCTCGAGGAAATCCAGCCTTTCCCAGCTCCAGCGCCAAGGTGTATCCCACGCCGATAACACGTCGGGGCTTTGCTGTGCTCCTCCCCCTGCGCAGGTGAGTGGCTGAAGAACGGAGCCCATCGATCAACTGGACGAGAACGATCGACACCAGGGCCCGACCACAAACCCTCATCATCCGGCCAGGTCGCGCCTCTTCCGACTCGGGCAACTACACCTGCATGGCCGCCAACATCGGGCAAGAGGAGGAGCTGTCGGCCCCGTGTGGTCTATGGTCAGTGGCCGGAGGCTCTGGGGGGCAGAGTGGCATGTCACTGTCCTGCTCTGGTCTGTTGCTGTTATTGTGGGCTGCAGCATGGGGCAGGACGCCACAGATCCGGATAGGATCCCATTGGTTTTTTGGGGTTTGGGGTTTTGGGGGTCCGCATTCCAGCCTTGGGATGAGTTCCCGCTGCTGGTTTGGAGTCCCGGCCCAACCAAGGATGGGCTCTTCATTGGGTTTGGGGTTGGGTCCCAGCCCAGATTCAGGATGGGCCTCACCTGCTGGGTTTGGGGTTTGGGTCCTGTCCCAGCCCCGGGATGGTTCATGCTCTGTTTGGGGGGTTTTTGGCTCCGCCCATGCCAGGATGGGTTTCCCCCATTGGATTTGGGTCCCGGCCAGCCCCTGGATGGATTCGCCATTGGGTTTGGGGTCCCAGCCCCAGGATGGGTTCCCTGCTGGGTTGGGTTCTTGGGGTTTGGTTTGTCCGCCCACCTGGGATGATCCCCCATTGTTGGGGTCCACTCAGCCCCTGTGATGGGCTCCCCATGAGTTTTGGGGTCGCCCAGGTCGTCTGGGATGAGTTCCCTGCTGGCGTTTGGGGTTTGGGTTTGGGTTTGTGTTTGGGGTTATTGGGGTCCCAGCCCTGCCCCCAGCCCCGCTGTCGGTGTTTGCAGTGAACGGGGGCTGGGGTCCTCGTGGACGGTGGTCGAGCGTAATGCGCGCTGCGGTCGCGGTTGGCAGAAACGATCGCCGTGAGACCCCTGCACCAACCCCGGCGCCCCTCAGACGGCGGCGCTTCTGCGGGGAATGGTCCGTGCAAAGGTCACCTGCACCTCGCTGTCCCGGTGAGTGCAGGGGAGGGTTCCTGGGGGACAGATCCCGGACAGCCCTCGGTGGGAAGCGCGCAGGATGGGGCAGGGCTCTGGACCCCCAAGTGGGCAGGAACGGGAAAACGCTGCGGGGTTTGGGGGTGTGGGTGTGGGGACAGTGCCAGGCCCATGTGGCAGGGAATGGAAATTTACCCTGGCACACCAAAACCTGCTCAGGGGAGAAATCAGGGACCCTGGGTGGGGTCTGGTGATAATTTAGACAGGAGAAGCTGATGTAATAACGTCAGAAAAAACAACACAGAAACTGAGATGGAGACTTCATTAAAAACAATTATTTATCCTGCGAAGTCATTTGCTTTTGAAACCTGAAATGCGGAGTCTGGGGGACAGAGGGGACACGGTGCGTGCTGGGATTGTCCCCGGTGGTCCAGGCGGGCCTGAACATTGGTTTTTCCCGTCCCCAGCAGTGGACGCGGAGCTGGGAGGTGTGGAGCGAGTGGTCAGTGTGCAGCCCCGAGTTGCGAGCACCTGAGGGTGCGGGAATGCGCCGCCCCCGCGCCCAGGAACGGCGGCAAAAACTGGCGAGGGACTGAGCCAGAGTCAGAGACTGCACCGAGGGGCTCGCACCAAGGTGAGCCTGCCCGGGGCTGGGCTGGGGCTTGGGATGGCTCGGAGGGGGCTGGGGTCCAGGGAGCCCCATGGGTGGGTTTGGGGTCCATGGAACCCCTGGTGTGGTGGTTGGGGTCCAGGGAACCTCTGTGGATGGGTTGGGGTCCAGAGAACCATGGGTGGGGTTGGGGTCCTGGGAGTCCCATGGGTGGGTTTGGGGTCCATGGAACCCCATGGTGGGGTTGGGGTCCACAGAACCCATGGGTGAGTTTGGGGTCCACGGAACTCCATGGTGGGTGGGTCCCACGAACCCCAATGGGTGGGGTTGGGGTCCGGGAACCCATCCCCATCTGGAATTTTTCCCTTGTGGTTTTCCATGCAAAGTTTGAAATTTCCCAGTCGCCGATTTGTGTTTCCGCTTTTTGTTGTCGTTCATGCTGTGAGCGTTCGGATGAGTCTAACCCCAAATCTTCTCAAGGTACCCAAATCCCTCCTTCCTGACCAGACGCTCAAGCCCTCCAAGAGCTGCATTTCCAGGTGTGACCTGTCCCCCTTCACGCGCACTCCACATTATTATCATCCCATTACTTATGGGCCCGTAATGTGCCTCTCAGCTCAAGGAATCCTGGTGCAATCACCCATTTCTCAAAAATTTCTCCTGTCCTCTCCTGGTCTGTGCCTTTCCTGTCTGCCACTCATCCCGTGGGGAATTGCGGAGGAATGCAGCAAACCAATCTCTCGGAGGTTTTTATCGCCAGCTCATTATTTTGCTCCTTCCGAGGCTGAAATAGAAACTTTCCTTGGGTTAACAAACAAAGGGCTGAGCTGCAGGGAGATGGGATGGGGAGGAACCAGCCTGGTTTGGGTCTGGCTGGGAACAACACGATCCTTGGGATGAACATATCGATTTGTGGTGAATGGTGAATGAACGGGTTATGAAAATGGGAGCAGCTTGAGGTTTTTTCCCCTGACAGGAGATAATTGGGAATGCCCAAAGAGAATATGCGCGGGAACATCCCTGTCCATGCCTGGGGGTCTTGAATCCCCTTGATGGATCCATTGGACCCCCGTCCTTTTTGAGAGCAGCTCAGAGCTTTTTCCTGCGGGAATTTCTCAATTTCTCTGGAACTCGCAACCAGTGGGCGGATCCTCACCGGAGGTGCAAATAAAACATTTGGGGTTCTGGTGCAGATGAAACATTTGGGGTTTGGTGCAGATAAAACATTTGGGGTTTGGTGCAGATGAAACATTTCCAGGGCTCTCACACGATTCCCTGGAACTGCAGAGGTCGCTCGACCCCAGACAGTGCCACACGTCACTGCCTGCCTCCGAATTTGTTCTTGTGCTGTTTTTTTCCCTCCCAGTATTCACTCACGCGATCCTTGCCACGGTGGATTTCTCTCTCTCACACAGAGGTGAAGAGCTTTCTCTTTGCGTTAATAAAGAGAAGGGGTTTTTTTTTTGGTTTTTTTCCGAGAGCTTTTTGTTTTTTCTTTTATCTGTTTGCTTTAAAGTTATTTTTCCCGAAGTGCATCAAAACCCATTGATTTCTTCTCCAGTGCCCAGAAAACCGAAACAAAACAAGCAGGCACAAACTGCACGCCAAACATGTTTTAATTAAATGCTCCACAAACAATCCAACATTTTGGTTCTTCTTTTTCCGAGCAGCCCCATGTTGTTCCCCTTTTCCAAAGCAGCGCTCATTGGATTTTGGGAAATCTTCTCCTTTGGTTTTGCCCAGCCCCGTGGCGCGCAGCAGGGAAGGATTTTTCACAACAAACCCCACTCTGGCACCCCTCATTTGGGGTTTTGTGCCCACAAACCCAGTCTGGCACCCCTCATTTGGGGTTTTTGTGCTCATTTTCCTGCAAAACCAAAACAATCCAGGAAGGAAAAAAACCCACACCCAAAGTCCAAAATCCAACATTTTCCTGGTTAAATATTTCTAAACTGAGATCTCATAATGTTCAAAACAGGAGAATGAGCCCATAAATCCTTTTAGCCTACAATATCCCAATTTTAGGATTAGGGCAGGTTTAGGTTATAAATGGTCACTTTGACTGTGTGGTTTGAGGGAGCAAAGCATCTCGTTTTGGGGTTAGAACCCTTTAATTCATATTTTCCCCTGTCAGGGGCTACGGTGAATGAGTGAGCCCTTTACGGGTGGTTTAGGCACAAAAATGTGATTTTTGCAGTGGGCATTTGGGTATTTTATATAACGAAGTGCCCGTCAGCAGCGTTCCATCCATCAGCAGCCAAAGAATCGTTAATTGTGACCCGGCTCTCCCTGCCAGTGTCCACCGAGAATTCGAGCTTCCTTCTCGCTGAGGTGTAATAAAGCACCAGCACCCGTGCAGAGCCGACAAATACCTGAATTACAAGTGAGAAATTACTGCTTAAGGAGCGTTCTGAAGGGATTCAGGAAAAAAAAAGAAAAAAAATAAAAAAAAAAAGGCAGATGAAGAGAAAAAAATACGGACAACATAAAATATTCATATTGTCAGCAAATGAGGAGAAATGTTTCATTTTAGAGTGAGATCAGAAGCAATATAGGAAATGATTGCCCATGTAAATTTTAAGTGAGACTTCTCTCTTTCTCTCTCTCTCTCGCGTAAAAACATCCTCATGAAATAAACCCAAAGTAAGGCTTTTTTGTTTTTTTTTCCTGTAAATATGACAATTTCCTCATCTTCTCGCCATTTGGGTATTATGTTGAGGAGCTGAGTAGACCCGAGGTTTTCTGAGAAGGTTTTTAGCATCTGCTGAAGCATCTTTTTGGGCACCCTGTGATTCCAGGGTCAGCCTGAAAGCAGAGCAGAGCTCATCCTCAGCGAATCTGAGCCTAACTGGGAGCCCTGGATCAGGCAAGCTCAGCTCAGGATCGATTTCTGGAGCCCTCAAAATAGGAAAAGGGATTTAAAACAAAAGAGTTTGGGTTTTCTTGGTGCAGATCTGGTTCCACTGGTGCTCTGACCGTGTGCTCTGTCCCTCTCTGTCTCACCTGGAGGGGGTTCTGTGCTGTTTTGTGCCCATTCCGTGCCATTCCTGAGCCATTCTGTTCCTGAGAGCATTCCTGTGCATTCCCTGTGCATTCCTGTGGCGTTCCTGTGCCAATCCTGTGCCATTTCTGTGTTCTGTGCATTTCCCGGTGCCATTCCTGTGGCGTTCTGTGTCCATTCCTGTCCCTTTCCTGTGTCATTCCTGTGCCATTTTCTGTGTTCCCTATGCCGTTCCTGTGCCGTTCTTTTCCTGTGCCATTCCTGAGCATTCTGTGGCATTCCTGTGGGCCATTCTGGTGTCATTCCTGAACCATTCCAGTGCCATTTCAGTGTCATTCTTGTGTCATTCCCATGCTGTTCCTGTTCCTGTTCCTGTCCCATTCCTGTGCCATTCCTGTCCCATTCCTTCACCATTCCTGTGCATTCCTTCACCATTCCTTGCCATTCCTGAGCCATTCTGTGCCATTCCTTCACCATTCCTGTGCCATTCCTGAAGCCATGTTCCTGTTCCGCCATTCCTGTCCCATGTCCTTGCCATTCGAGTGCCATTCTCACCATTCCTTGCCATTCCTGTGCCGTCACCGTGGCCATTCCTGTTCCTGGGATCAGTTTTTTTATTCCTCGGATACCGCAAAATCAGGATCAGGGAGCTGCCGAAGGTGCTTGGGGTTGCCCTGGGCCTGTCTGGGTGTCCCCAGTGCTGACTTTGGTGGCAGAACGGTCCACGTTTCAGTTCTGTGCAGTCCCCGTCGAACAGAGAATGTTGGGACAATCCTAAATCAAAAAGAAGTCCCCTTTCTCATGGAGTTGTGTTTCATGGGGACCAATTTCAAGGAACGCTGGTTTGCCCTTTAACGTAAATACTGTTTAAAAATCCATGAATCTTTGGAAAAAGGAGCCTTTACCTCTGAACTCTGTGGTTCCTTGGGGTTTTGGGTTCTTCTGGCAATGGGAACATCCCTGGATGATCCTTTCAGACCATTTGTTCCTGGTTTTTCATACTGGATTCCATCCACTCCCTCCTTCCCGATTACTCGAAAGGAGCCCAAGGGGCTGATTGTTGCTGTGCCAAGAGCTGCAGACCCACAGGGCTCAGAGCAGGGAACACAAACGCAGCCAGGATCAGGAACTCGCCCTCCCGGTTGCATCAACGTGGCCAATCCAAGGCAATTACGGAGATAATTGAGGACAACCTGTTCCCTGAAATAATCCTGAACGAGTCCCTCAGTGTGACCCTCGTGCTCCAAAGAGCCCGAGAAGAAGGATTGGGGCTGGGGGAGGGAATGGGGAGCTCCAAACATCCCCGAGGGCTCCTCCCGAGGGTCCTGGGGTTCCTCTCCCCGCCAGAGCCTGGGAAGTGTGAGCCCGCCAAGCACTCCTGGCAATTAGATAATTTATCAATTAGCTCTCCCTAATGCGCTAAACAATGTTTCATTTCTTGCTCCCGCAATCTTAAATTATCTTCAGGTGGCTATGAAACTTAATCAATAGTTTAAGAGAAACTTCATTACCATCAATGCGCCTCCAATAAATGTTGTGTAACAGGTCAGGAGTGGAGTGAAAATGGGGCTGCAAATTACCCAACATAACATGGAAAGATGGGATGAGCGCACACGCGCTCGCACGCGTCCCTTCGCTGGGCCAGAGGATGAAGCTATTAAGGAGTATGGCTCTAGAATGTTTGCTTTTCTGGTTTTGTTTGGTTTGGTTTGATACTTTGTTCTTCCGGGAAAAAAAGAAAAAAAAAACAAAGCAATAAACTCGCTCCCTCCTAAATTTCCACGGTTTCCTCCTTCCCAAACTCCCATGGAAGGAATTCTCCAAAAGAAAAGATTAGAAGGTGAAGAGATGAAAATACTTTTTAAAAACAGCATTTATTTTTATCCTAAAATCCTAAATAAAAAGAGAGTCCGCCCTTTCTCATGGAGTTGTGTTCCATGGGGACAATCAAGGAAGCATCGGGTTTGCCTTTTATGTAAAACTGTTTAAACAATCCACTGAATCTTGGAAAAGGAGCCTTTTAGCCTCTAACTCTGTCATTCCTTGGGATTTTGTGGGGTTTTTTCCGGCAATGGGAAACCTGGATGATCCTTTCAGACCATTTTATTACAGGCCAATGGCCTCAGGAAGAATTCCTCTGAAGAGGTTTTTAATTACAAAATTTATTGGAGCAGTGTCCAATTCAAATCTGGAAGATTCTTCAAAAGCAGTCATGAAAAAGAAAATTCTTCTCAGATTTTTTTTTTCTTGAGCAACCCTTCCCATTTTTTTCGGATTTGTGCTCTCCCTCTCATCGTTTATCATATACAAAGTTTAAAAGTGGAAATCTGAAATTTTCTGGAACGAGGGATCGATGGAAAGGAGAGTGTGAACATTGAGAGATTTAAAGTCAGAAGTTGCATTTCCTCAGCCAAGAACCTCGAGCGGGTTTATTCTCTGGTTCAGAAGGCAGGATTTTCAGCTCGGAGCTGCTCCTGACAGGAAATTCCTGCCCCTTTCACGTTGATGATTTCTCATCCCAGCGAGGCATTCACATTTTCAGCGCTTTTCCATTTTTGCAAGTAATGATCCAATACGAAGAGTTAAAGACGCTTTGTGTGCAATACCGTGAGCTCCGATGTCCTCGGGACACAGGGACCGTTTGTTCCTGGGTTTTTTCCAATCGCTGGGGATCCATCACATCCCTCCTTCACTGCTCTAATTAGCCCATCAAAAATTTAAAGTCAGACATGGCGTTTCGTATTAATTCCCCTGTAACAGCAAAGCGACCTTGGGAATAGAAACGCGCCCATCCCCACTCTCCACTATTCTGCACTTCTGTTTCTGCCCTGGCACTGGAGAGCAAAGCACATGGGTGTGGGATTGGGGTTTGTGGGGATTTGTGGTTTTTTTGCTCCGGTCTGTGCTGTTCCACTTTAACTTTGTGACCCCAGGGCTGGCATTTTCTTTTTCAGTTTGGGCCTCTCCCATTGTTCATTTTCAGTCATCCTCACTCTCTGCAATCGTGAAATTTATAACACTTTAAATCTCTTTACTGCATTTTCAAGAGGCGATCTCATGGATCAAATGGGGAAAATGCTTCAGAACAAAAAAAAAGAAGGCTTCTCTTGGTGATTGATTTTGTTAGAACCGTGTGGCAATGGATTGTCCAAAAGTTTGAATTTTGTAAACCTTACGATTTTGTCGCAATGTGATTTCCTGTCGTGCCTGAACACAGAGGTGGATTGCTTCTCAAAAGCCTGACATTTCACAAAATCTCTGTGATTTTTCTTTTTCCTTCTCAGCGAGTTGTCGAATGTGTTAAAAGCAGAACCATTTTCAGTTGGGAGTTATTTTTGAGGAGTTTTTTTCCTTGGCTTAATGGTTTCCGGTAAAACTGATACCAAAAACAATGGATTTTGGGCCTGAGTGGGAAGGTGAACCTTCTGGCTGGGTTGATGGCCACTGGAGAATGGGGGGTGGGAGACGGGTTTTTTAAGAATGTTGAACAAACGTTCATTTTGTTTTGGCTGAAGGGCCCAGCTGAAATGTTCACTCCAGCATCGATCGCACGGGTCCCCAGAGCAGGGTGGTGGACTGGGGGGTCTGGTGCTGCCATTGCTGGGGGCCATTCTGGTGTCCCTTTGTCCCCCCATGTCCCCTCCTGTCCGCCTCTGTCCCCCATTGTCCCCCTGATCGCTGTTCCTCACACGTGGAGCGCAGTGGGGACATTGCCTCTACTCGGGGCTGTGGCGGCAGTGTCACCCACAGATCCCATGTCCGCTGTGTCCCGTGTCCCTCTGTCCCCATGTCCCCCATGTCCCTCTTCCCATGTCCCGGTCCCCTGTGTCCCCCATGTCATCCCTGTTCTCCCCCCCCATGTCCCGTGTCCTTGTGCCCCCATGTCATCCCTGTGTCCCC